>JARHVA010006696.1:687500-707500 GCA_037957365.1 Torreya grandis | reverse complement strand
ATAAAAATAAAATAATTAAGTCAAACAATCATACTAAATCACATTGGGAATTATAAAGGAGGAAAAAAATTGGAAAAATAAACTTAAATTGATAACACTAATTCAAGCTATGAAGTGTGAAAAAATTAATAAAAATGGTTGTATTCTTATATGCAATCAGAAAATATGAAGATAAAATTAAAAAATCACTATAGTAATCATAAAACATAATATATCAAGATAGGAATCATGTCCATGATGTTTAACTCATAATCAATCACTATTTATCTCAAATTTGACACATGTAATTTCATTGTGACTTAGGTATTAGAAATGTTTGTGAGGAAGGCCTAGTCCTATCCATGGTGTTACACTACAACTCATAAATCTAACACTAATGAGGTGGAAATGAATAGGAAAATATGTTAAAATGAATGTTTGGAATGGTAATTTATTAATTTTTGAGGAAGGCCTGGTTCTATCCAATGGTCTTATAATACAACTTATAAAGGGAATCCCTAGGGGGATGATTAGTTAACAATCCTTCTTTCATGAAATAATCCAACCACATTGTTATTTCACCACTAACTTTCCCTATGCATGATTTCCATGCTTTGATGAAATATTCATCCTCTTCATACAACTCATTCATAGAATCAAACCTCATGACTTATAGTCACATCTCTTTTAAAAAATAACTTTGTAACTCAAAATATAGACAACTCTATTCAAATTATCGCATATATGTTCCAATAGAAATGGATAGATAAATAGGAATTTAAACCACTTCATGTTTCTTTGGTTGAATTTTATCTATTTTATTATGAATTATAGTGCTTGATTGTCTTTGTCCAACACAAACACCATAGGAAATAATTAATTCCTCTAATTCTTGAGTGTTTGTATCATGGTATAGAACACCTAATCATAAAATTAATACTTCTTATTTTCATAAATTAATTTTTCACTAAAGTAGGTATATATCTAACCTATTTAATCATAATTGATACTATTTATATTCCACTTGCATCATAACCTACTTGAAATACTGTACTAAAATATAGCAATGCCAATATTGGATCTCAATAACTTTTTTCTTTAACTCTTGGAAACTTTATTCTACTTCTACACTCCATATAAATTATTTTTTATATTATTGCATCACATCAATGATCATTTCTCATCTTACACTAAATATCTTGATGAATTTCATATAAAAACTCATAAGGCCATGAAATTTTCATGCTTCAAATGTGTTCCTAGGTGATGAGAACTCTTACATAGCTTGCATCTTCTCTAGATCCATATTCAATCCTTCTTGAGAGACTAAAAAAAAGTAAACTAATTCCTCCTCCCTGAAGATATATTTCCTCAAATTTACTAAAAAATCATCTTGCCACCACTGCAATAATTTTCTCAAATACAGCAAGTGTTATTGCTCTATTTTTCTAAAAATTAATGTCACCCATACTAATTATGAAAAAATACCTAAAAATGGTTTCAACACTTCATTAATGAATCATAATAATGTACTTGATGTGTTACTCAATCCTAATGAAATGATTAACTTTTTTAAAAATATTTCCTACATTTTAAACATT
The DNA here is from genome assembly GCA_037957365.1 of Torreya grandis. Taxonomy (NCBI): domain Eukaryota; kingdom Viridiplantae; phylum Streptophyta; class Pinopsida; order Cupressales; family Taxaceae; genus Torreya; species Torreya grandis. The sequence continues at coordinate 705,920 of JARHVA010006696.1, read as the reverse complement.
ATTATCTAGTCATCACCTTCCCTTATGTGAATTTCATGTTATCCACTCTTAATGTCAATATTCATAAAATAGTGTAATCCTCTTAAGAAATCCATCAAATATTAAATAAATGGTTGGTAGTGGGTGAATATAATTCTGTAGAGGCAATAGTAATGTTGTTTTTTATACATCATTGTTTTATTTACTAGTGAAGATGAAATGAGGATATCTTATATATTAAAAAAATTAATCTTGCAAGATTGTTTCAAGTTGTATAATGTCATCAACACGGTGTTAATAATGCATTTAAAATTATATAAGTTCCAAATTATATTTATATATAGTGGTATGAATATAGATATTCATCCTTGATTATGTGAGAAACCTAGGGAAAAACCTTGTAGTATCATTATGTAAACTAATCATTCTAAATAGACTTTGTAATTATATTTTAGAAAGATAAATTACAAGTGCATGTTAACTTATAACATGTTTTATTAATGAATTTATGTTGTAACAATTTTTATATTAAATATATTAGAACAAATGAATTTATTATAAATAAATTCTTCTAGAAGTGGGTTTAGTTCTAAGACCAACTGAGTGTTTAGGTATTTTGGTATAAATAAGTCAACTATAGTTATTACTTATTTAGACCTTAAAGGTAACTAAATAATGGTAAATATGCAGTTTTAGTCTATTTATTTTTCATAATGGGTAAAGTAATGAAATATGTGAATGCCAATATTGGATTAGTTGACAAGGCATGATACTGCAAGTACTCATGAACTTAATAAGTTGTTTTCAAGCAAAATCATAAGCATCATTATTAAATAATCAATGTTTCTTATGAAGTTTTCTTTGATGTTTAATATTCAGCAAAAACATAAAAATAAATAGTTCATATGACAAGAAGGTAAGAAACATAGGGTTTTACCTCTATGGTAAGACCTATGGGATGGTTAAGATGGAATGTGTGTCTATTTCTTTTGATCATAGAGTTAATATACATTGTGTTGTGATATCCACTTTTGTGTTGAGGTTTATAAAAAATGAAGGTTATTAGGTCACTATTAAAATATTAAATGATATAATTATAATTAGTGTTTCAATAATGTTTATAAAGGGGTAAATCTAAGGTGTTTTGATACCTAAGATAATGTTCATGATTAAATTTCATGAATGGGTAACATTGAATCATAGTAATATCCTTCTCTTAGCATGAAAATTTGAAAGTGTATCAAACGAGTTGCATTATGTTAGTTTTGGAAATAATTATGAAGTTTAAGTCTTATTGTTCACATAAGTATGTAAACCATTTAATTAGTAATTTTATTATTATGATTATTATGTTTTGAATTGAAATTTTTCTGCATTATCTCGATGTGATATTATTCATGTTTGATCTAGTTCTCTCTGGGTTAGAGGTTAGATAATTTGAATGGCCAAGGTGAAGATTATTTTATGTTATTTTAAGGATTTTAGGTAAGGTAAAATTTGGTAAATGGTTTTATTAGGAAGATAATATAGGTAGTATACATATTTAGGTGTATTAGTATATGTTAAGTACATTGCATACATTGTAATATATCTATTAATCGGATAAATAAATTTCTAATAGTATCCTTTAGAAATTTTTAACTTTAGCCAAGAATTTGTGTTTTCTCTAATACATTTATGGACCAGACCCATGCTTGTGAGAATTAGCTTAATACCATTAGGATTTGATCCATTTTTATGTTATCATTATTTTTTTTTTAAAGAAAAATAATTGTCTTATTACAAAAAGCTAATATAAACACAAATGATCCATGCCATACACTACACTAAATATTCATTACCAAGAAAGTGAATGTACTAAAACATATATTAGGGATAGTTGATGAGCATAACATATAACGTTAACTATGAAATTTAAATATCACATAGGGTGCTAGGAGTGGCTCATGAACTTTCCATGCCCCATAATCTTGTAAATTATAAAAATTAGATATATATTTTAACAACTCATTAGGAAGTTCCAAATCATATTGGATTCTTCCTCATAAATTTTAGTCTTAACCTCCCTTTATCTACATGAAATCTATTCAAAATTATTAACATCGTACTATTTATACATGCACTAGTGTAACTATTATGGACATCTTCTTATTCAACACAATTTTTCTTATCATCTTTTATCATTGTTATATTTATACATATACATATGTAGATGGTAATGGTGGTGAAGAATAAAAATTTAATTTTTTAGATATTAACTAAGATTTTGACATATCTATAAATAAAAATAAAATTATGATAATAAAAATAATAATGATGACGTTAATTATGAGTAAAATTAAGATAAAATTATTAATTATATAAAACAAAATAACATAAAATTCCACTAGTTTATATGGCTTCCCTATTTTTCTAATTTATGTAATTGTCCCTATTTATCATTATATAATTTTAATTTCACATTTTTTTTAAAAATTTCACCTAATCTTATTAAGTTGACTAATTGTTACTCTAATTTTCTTATTTTTTCCAAATTTCACTAGTCTTTGTAAGACTTCCTAATTTCTCTAATTTTTCATGTTTTCGCTAATTTATCAAGTTGTATCTAACTTAATCTAGTTTGGCATTAATTTACTTAATATTTTTATTTTGTTTTAATTCCCTAATTTTTTTTATTTTCTCATATTTGTTACTAATTTCCATAATTTTATAAGTTTGGAATAATTCTTTTTAATTTACTCAACCTAACTAATTTTTTCCAAATATCATAATTTTTTTTTATTTTGCTTTTTTTAATACTTATAACTGATGTTATTTCATTGCATAAGAAGAGTGGAAGTATTTAGAGGGATTGCGGTGGATAAATTCTAGATAATAATGTTTTTAATGTTTTAGCGTATGTTGGAAGATCTGGCATGTGTAGTGGGGTTAGAATTTTAGGAGTGGTGGGGGATTATCCTTTCATTTTTATTTAAAATTATCTACCATAAAATTCTTTCCCCTACCACATCCTATTGATGGTTGCAGTTGCGGAATTTTTTAAAGGTGTTTTGTGTTGGAGTGGTTATGTTCACAATAGTTAGTCATTTGAGTTATATTCAAATCAATTTTATCTCTAGTGTTCACGTCCACTCATGGATTTATGTTTGATTTGGAATTTTGTTATAGTTTTTGTATTTTTTTCTATGGGTGTATTAATAATATTTTTTATGCACCTATTTAGATAATTCCCTATATTTAGGTTCAAAAATCAAATAGTTGTTGTAAAACCAAATCAATAACCTTTTTAATAAGCATTCTTTTGACTTCTCAATTATGGTAAGGAGAGAGAGAACTAAGGATTGTATATTATCTTAAGCCAATAATGAAGAGACTTTTGTGCATAATTTTTGCCTATGTTTTATTGTTTATAAAACATTTGAGAACTAAAAAATGTGGTAATGGTGTGTAAGAGTGATCATGTGATTGCAGAAGTATATATATCACTCCAAAAAGTATCAGAGTAGTCTTTGAATGACCATTAATTAGAGATATTATTTAGAAGATGCTAGTTTAAAAATCATCACTCTAGAAAATTACAGTTCCTTCAGATATGTTTATAAATATCATCCATTTAAATTTTCTACACAAGCTATACATTTTGGATTGTTTCAAAAAATTTGATCCTTAAATATCACTCTATCCTTATCATTCAATGTTTGAGTGGATATTGTATCATTTCAATCCATTGGATCGGTCCATACAAACCGTATATTTTAATGGCAATGTAACTTGAAGAGGCAAATTTTTTTGGAGTATGTTCTAAGAGGCTTTCTTCTAATCAGATAAGAAAGAACATTGCAATTAGGATTGAAGCTACAATCTCTAAATTTTCCCATCATGGAAATATTCTTGGGGTATAATCTTAGAAAATATTATTGGTTATTGTCTCATTTTTTATATTGTTTACCACAACATTTAAACTCCTATCTTGAATCCTGCAATATTTTTTATCTAATTTAATTCAAAGAGGACTTTTTCCTAATCAACATTGCATTCATAAAAGTTATATACATCTGATTCTCATGTCTATAAAATTCTCAAACCAACTAACAATTCAAGCCGTGCATAGAAATAGACCTAAGATTGGAGTGCTAGCCATCTATTTTTTCATTTGTGTACTATAGTTTTAAATTCATAAAAATTCTATAAAATGTTCCACATGCTATAATACTATCCTTGTCCATCATTAAATACTCTATCATTATCGTATATTACATGGTATAGCCCTAAATCTAGTCTTCTCTTTATATCTTCAAAACTAACTCTTTCAGTTAACATGCATGTGCCTCCCTCAAGAAATCACTCCATCATCAAACCTCCTTTGAAGGTCCACCTTACTTAGCCATGATGGATTCATAGGCCTGCTTTGCCCATTATCTGTCTAAAAATCTCATTTATGCCACTTATTATATTTAGGGATGCATTTTTAGTGATAGATGACATCCATTATAGGGTTCAATTTTGTTATCATGTCTATTTTTTTTCATTTCATGTCTCTAATTATGGAGTCTTATATGATTCAACCCCTTATCTCTTCCAACTACACCACATTAAAAACCAAAATGCAGATGCACTTGTAGATAAAAGGATTATGGAGTTTCATACTTGGTGACTTTCCAAACTTTACAAATGAATATGATATTGTGTTACTTGCATCTTTGAAAAATGAAGCACTTTGTTTCATTTGCCTCTATGTTTCAGATAGTTTGTATTTTCACATTGTACATTCCATGACACCTAAAGAAGCCTAAGGCATTATTTATAAATTATTTGAGGAGGTCATTTCACCTCCCACTATTCCTCTTCTTTATCCTCCCTCTAATAGTGAGGATTTTAATGGTGACATTGTTAATGCTTCTCCATAATTTTCTCCCAGATGTGATGGTGTAATTATTGACAATGATACACATGATGGATATTTTACATCTACTCCTCCTTCTATTAGTTATTATCCTCATTAATTTTCTAGTTAAGACTCATTATTGAGGATGATATTCATTTACCACCTCTCCCTATTACTCATGTTGCAAAATTGTTTATCAGTGGTCACCTTAATGAGGTATTTTAACCTCATCAACTTACTAATGCATATTATGATTATATGATTATTATTTATATTATTGATTCTGGTATGATTGTTGGTAGTACCATGCTAGACTCTAATAAACAAATTAATCTTATGGTCTCTTTCCTATCACTTAAAGAATCACATATTAAAATAATGAATAAAATTCCTTTTTACGCTCCCTCATTCATAGAAATAATGCAATCATATGCTCTATGTAGAATAAATTAATTAGTACACATCAAAAAACTAATATGTTGGACTCACATTCTGATTTTCCTATTCCATTATGTAATGTTATTGAATATGGTATGTATCCTCTTGATGCAGTTTGATAGTGGTGTACCAAATCCCATGTAACCCCTTTGTTTTGTTGCTTGTCTTATTTCATATGTTACTTTTGGACCTTCTATTGTTGTACACTCTACACATCTACTTTAGTTCCATATTCATATATGCATTCTTATTTTTAGGATCATACCAATAGTTTCGGTTCTCGTATGCTTCATTCCATGGGTCACACTACTTGACTTGTGGGCATTGATAAAAATCTATAGGTTATTGCTACCCTTATATAGTCTATTATATAGATTGTCAGCATGGCATTGATTATGATGTTGATGCATCTTGGGGATATGTTGATAGTCTCAACTTTCTTAGGCTTGAGTGAAGGTGAAAAATAACTCATATGTAGCTCACAATCTTCATGAAGAGTGGAATGAACAAAAGATGCAATTGACACTTTTTTACATATTACCTCACATTCTTATACTATGGAATTTGCACCCACTCATATGTAGGCATCTTCATCCATAATTTGTGTTCATTTAGGGTGCATTTCTAATCATTCTTGGTGGTGTCGACAATATTATTTGAGAGGAATCTACGAGTGAGGTTCCTCCACCAATGAGCTTCTTTGACCATAGATTTCTCCTCCTACCTTTTGATCTCCTTTCTGTTTGATCTCTTTGTTTAAAAGTAGTTTTATTTTAGAGCCTAAATATCTTATTTCACTAGTGTCATCTACTACAACTTGACTACATTGTGGACTTTCTAGAATTGTTTAGTTATATTGTTCTCATACGGGACATTTATTTGTAATGATAGTAAGAGTGACAATTTTTTTATTCATGTGTGTAAGCTATATATTGAGCACTTTATTCTTCAAATGTTGATTATCCCGCCATTACAATTGAAATATTATTTATATATTTGTATCTATTGATTTTGATATATTCCTTTAAATTTATTATTGTGCTTGATATTCTTTTGAAGAGTAGGTAGTCTAGTGAATCCCTATTTTAGTATTTCAATGTTTTATTATGGGATTGGCCCACTCATACACTTTTTTGATTCACTACACCCACTTTAGCATTATGAGGGGTTATGTTCACATACTACTTTAGGTCTCATGCTATGTTTTAGCCCTTGGTGCACCACATTTCTATTCGAGGTAGTTGATTGAGTGAATATTTTATTCAATGGGATTCACTACATCAATTGCACATAACACAATTTTTTTTATGTTTTGAGTCATTATTATTGGTACTCCTTATAGCATAATTCCTCTTTCCCACCATTTCTTGTTGTTCTATTGACTTTTAGGTACCTTGCAGTGACAAATTTTATCCTTCATAACTCTTTTTCCTAATGTTATGTGATAAGTATATTTTTTTGGTGAACCTCATATAGAGTACTAGTTCCTATTTGATATGGAAATTATAGTGACTCAAAATTCTTTTATTATGCTGAGATTGATTGGTTACCATAGGGAGAATTAGCTAAAATTTATTATGCTAAGATTGATTGGTTTTCATCTATTTACTTACAATTCGCTAGGAAATTTAACAAATTAAATGAAAATATAGCTTCAAAATAATTATAATATAATGTCATTTTTTTAAGAGATGGTTCACATAAATAAAAATAAATCTTACTGATATATTATTTAATGTCAGATATTTACTTCACGCATGTGAGCTCAAATGCTTTATTTAATTTAAAGATCCCATGCTCTTGTCTAAAATATTTGTAAGAGAAAAAGTCACTTAGGGTTTGGTGAGCTCTATAATTGCTTGGATGAAGAGTAATTTAATAATATTATAATGTTTGAATCCAAAAGCATGACATATCATTTTGTACTCTTCCTCTATTCTCTCTTGACCCTCGCGAGTATGAGCCATCATGAACAAGTCAAGAGTCAACCCCATTATTCTCAAATATCCTCCTTCTTCTACAAATACATCAATAATTATAACCTTCCCTTGCTCTGGTGTTGCTTTATAACAATTATTTAACAATTTTATGCACTCCTCAACATCCCAATCATGTAAAACCCACTGCATTTTAACATGAATACAAATTTAAATATAGCATAAATTTGATATAATATATAATAACTAGTTATAATATACTTTCATTTATCTTTATTATTTTTAGAAAGATAGTATTTGCTGGTGGTATATTCTCAAACATGTCCTCATCAATATGCTCCACCCCTGCACTAATAGAGCCATATGATTTGATTAACATTAAAATGATGACACAACTATGGTTTTTAAAATGATATAATTGGTTTTTACATAATTAGTGATTATGAGAATATAATTTTTGGATTAAAAGTTTTGTAGAAGAATCTAATAATCTATTTCTTAGTAATATAATTTCTTAACTTAAATTTGAAGTATGATAAATTTGATCACTCTAATTTTTAAATGTTTGAACTAATATTCTTTTTTGAAGAAATAAATGTAATATTGAATTAAGTGGAATTAATTTTTATTTCAATTTAATTTTAACTAAATTTTCATGTCTATAAAATATAACGAAACTTTTTATTTATGTAGATTTATTTTAAAAAAAAATCATCCGTGTTACCTTTTTCCCAATAAATTTACATTATACATAAGAATAAATTAATTTAAAAATCCTCTATTATATAATATAAATAAAAATATTAAAAACATAAAGAGAGAATATGAAAAAAAATTCAAAAACTTTAATAAATATTAAACATTCAACTCAATTCAAATATATTACAATCTCAAATTTAGTTCAAAACCATAAAACAATTTTAGTTTCCACAAACACGACTCCAAATAAAGCCTATCAAAATATCTCACAAAAAAGATTGATTTTTGTAAAAAAATATATTACATATATTTTGCATAAAAACTCGAAGCAAATCTACAATTCATATTCCTCTTTTGAAAGTGTCATGAATGTTAAGTAAGAGAGGACTCATAAATATAATACTCTTCGGGTTCAACTTGTGCATGAATTATAATGAAGATCACAATTGAATCGGTCAATTAATTTTCATTTAATGTTATTAAATATCTAAGAGTATACGAGGTATAATAAAAATTATGGTTAAATAGATTCAAGGAGAGATACTCCTTCGTGACCCTTTCCCTCAACATGAAACATTAATGATAGATTTCTTCATAGGACTATGGTTCTAGTGTTTCTTAAGAGGGGGAAGTTAGAATTTTGTATTACTTTTTGGATAGAATTTATTTTGGTTCTGTTTTATTTCTTAATGCGTTTTGAGTTTGGTGATTAATTAAATTTGAGAATTTTTTGTTTTTAATTTTTTTGTAAAGTTTTGGTTTTTTATTGGTTAGTTTTGTTTGTTCTTTCAATTTTGGAAGTCATTCCTATATGAATTTGGCAGCTTTTTATTGTGATAATTTTGATTTTTTTGGTATATTGGACACTTAGTTGCCACATCTTTATTGTTTTCAAGTTAAACTATTTATTTTCTTCTCTTTTTGTATTAAATTTGGATTGTGACAAGCTAGCTCAAAAACCTTAAAAAAATGAAACATTTATATCCATTAATTCTTTAAAGTGAAATAAAAATATGCGCAATATTCAATTTTAAAATAATATAAAAACTCAAAATATTACTACATATAAAAACGATTCAAAAAACAAAAATAACAATCAAATATAATTAATAATAGTGTTATCATAAACAAATTCGAATGATAAAAAAATAAAATCCTGAATTCAAATTTGAAATATAATAAAATATTAAAATCAAATATATTCTAACATTAAAAAATTTTAACCAAAAAACAAATACAAAAAAGAATATACCAAATCAAAAAGCATTTCTTTACCTAATCTGGCTTCCAAGGTCTCCGAACATAAAGGGTTAATGGCAATGCCTATATATATATATATATATATATATATATATATATATATATATATATATATATATATATATATATAAAATATAAAAGCATGTTTAGCTGGTCATACGTTGGAGTCTCCCCGATAACTTGAGCAGTGCGAAACTAACGAAAAATAAAGGGTTAATTGCAATGCGTACTTTGCACATTTAGGAGTTATTCTTTTACCGTGTCAAAGAATAAGCTTATCAGCTAAGTATGGAGGATGAAAAAGCAGGCTTCATGTGATCTTGTCCTCTGAGACCGCAGAACCAATGAAAATAAAAGTGTCTTTGGATTCTCTTCGAAAGCAGAAGAAGATGATTAATCTCCAAAGTCAATGCCCCAAGAAAGGAGGTGGGAAGGTTGGAAGAGGGAAACACAATTACACGTCTCTATGCTTTTATGTCCTATGAAGATTCCTTCATAAGGTTTATCATGTTTATACCTTTATGTTCAGTTATCCTAAGGACAAATGTTTGGTTGTGCATTATTTCATGTTGGGTATGGAAACGTGAAGCAAGCCTTTTTAATGGAAAGTTGAATGTTTCCCTTGAAAAGAGTATTTGTTTTCTTTCAAGTCTCAATTTTTGAATCTTTACATTGGGTTTTAAAGATAGGTTATAACCAATTGATAATTTTGGGAAGGGTTTACGGGATTCATAAATAAGTAAATATGATTTAGATATGTATAATATTTATTTTAAATTAAAGTTTGGGTAGATGTAGGGTAATGGAGAATAAAAAGGAGTATAATGTGACATTTATTTTTTCAAAAAAATAATAATTGAATTCAGAGAGAATGTAAAAAATATCTTATAAAAGAATTGATAATAACATAAGAATATGAATTGTGGCATTTTGAATGTAATTTCTAAATATATAATTTTTTTCAATACCTAGATGATAAAAGTATGTGAAATAGATGTATCTATGACAACAGGTTTGTCATTTTTTGTGAAAAAATATGAAAATTGCATGTGAAGAAACACACTTTATTTAAATATACGATTAAATTTTTGCACCTCTTATTATTGTTATAGTATGCAGGGTTTGGTGAAGTCTAAAAATTTCTCCGCGTGATATATGAACAGCTTCATAAAGTTTAAACGCCAAATTAAAAAGTGTGTCAATCACTTCCAATGAATTTTGTTGAGATGCTCGATTTTGAGTGGCAAAATATTTGAAGATTTTGAATGGCTTTATTGTGGATGCATAATATTATTTTCATTATTCTCATTTGGCATAATATAAAAAATTCATCAATGTTTTTCATTGAAATGTGGAGGCTATTGACAATGAGTTATTTATTAAACATGTTTATAGTACATAATGAATTATTTATTAAATAAATTTATAGTGGTGAAAACGTATATTGAGAACAATAAAAAAATGGAGAAGTTTTCACTTTGTTAAGGATTGTATGTGTCTATATTAGGTTATCCTATTATTTTTTTAAAAGTACTATCTACATTAATTTTTCAATATTAATTTTATGATCCCATGTTCTTAATGTTTCTGGTTATTAATAATATTAGTATTATGTTTTATTTATAACAATTAGTTAGTTTATGGGAATGTCAGTTATATTTTGTAATCATTTCATGAAAAGTTTATAACGCTTTTCATTTATTTTTGTAATATTATTTCAAAATAATATATTATCAATTTTGTGTGTAAAAATTGATTCATGATGTAATTTCTCTCTCGTTTCTAGAGCTATTAAAATTTCCCATTTGGTTTGTGTTGTATGGGTTGTACATACCTATGTCAACTTTTCTAGATCAAAAAGTTCAACTTATTGGCCATGTGATATGCCATCAGATGGATTGATTTTACTTGGGCAACCTAAAAAAGCAAATGTGTGTTGACGTTAATCTCATAGAAGACATAAAATTATCTTGATATTTAAGTGGGGAGTAATTTCATGAAAAGTGTCACTTATATTAACATGGTCAACACTTCTTTTTCATTTTCAAGCACTGGTTAGGGGTCTCAATGAAGAGATACCTTCTACCATATAGCCTTTTGAATTATACATTGAAAATACATAATCAAATAAAAATATAAAATAAATACATTAAATATCTTATTGGATTTGAATAGATTTAAATACATCTTTTACACACTTGATAACAACACTACACTACATGATATCGTATGAGATGTGTTTACAATATCAGACCATCAAATATTGATTTGAGAGCTCAGTATCTTTTAAAGTATATCTTCTTGTTATTTTATTCAATTTAAACTCTATCTTTAAGCTTGTTAACTAGAAAACTCAAGTGCGGGGGCATGTTTTTATATGCAAAATAACCACCTACTTATAATAACACTTAATATCCCACTTTCATCACTAAATATATGCAACATGTCACTATGCTCCATGCTCCAAAAATATTAAATATTTATTGAAATTCAAAAATTCCTTTACATAACAAAGCATAAGGAATCATGATGAATAATATCAAAAAGTGACATTAAATGAATCCATCAAAACCTCCTACAATCCAAGGAATTAAATGAAAATAATTATGAACTGAAGTAACTCTTTACCCTTAACAAATCACAAGACAATTTTCACATAGGATAGGTTGTATGGAAGTCCCAACCTCACAAAGCTAAGTCTGAACACATCACAATCAAAGGATTTAAAAAAACACCCATTGCAGAAAGATCATCATACTTGCAATATTATGCACCAATATCCTGCATAAGACATTAGAGGCTTGTGCATTAAAACTCATAAGAATTCAATTTGAAACTAATGTTGAACTAAACAAAGACCTAAAAAACATACTTGCATAAAGATTTTCTAGTCACTACAAATTGAATCGTTCCTTATGTGTGACAACACATTTTTGTGAAATAATATAAACATATGCATTCATAATGACTAAATAGATTATAAATAAAAATGTGAAGATATAAAGGTCTTGAAAACATTAAAAAGGACTAGTGTACATGTAAAGGCAACATAAAAGAACACAAAAAAAATTGCACATAGATTAAGATTTTTGAAAAACTAAAAAAATCTTATTTTTTGATTATGTGTTAGACTAATTTGTTTGGGTTAATGTATGATTAAATATGAACATGGATGATCTTGATTCATAACTTTCATAATAAAAAAAACATGAGCTCATAATCATATACCTTATAAGATCTCTTATAATGGTATCCCTTATTTTGAAGCTTTTGATGTGCTAATCCATGTCAGATATTCAATGCATTGACCTCTCCACTTTACCAAATATTATGTAGATTCTCTGTGATGTGTTCACTTATTACTTCTATAATTAATCACCCTCTCAAGTTTCTCCTATACTTTCTCAAGCAACTTTACTTTCTAATCAAATTATTTCATAATTTTCACTTGTGATTTCCTTTCTATATCTCCCTTTAGGATATGGATACAAATCAAACACATAAAAAATAAGTAATATGCTATTCTTTCATGTAACTCTCTCTCCAATTCATTTTTATCAAACTTCCATAACACTCTGCATGGATCAATCTATTTACACTTTAACTTTTGATAAATTACTTTTGGAGATATCTCCTTCCTCAAGTGTGCTAATACCATGTCTCCCACATAATATTACACTTCTCTTTACATCTACATGTTGTTTTTACTATCCAATATTTATATCTAACTATTAACATGATACTTTATAATTTAAGTTGCATATATAATCAATAAATTATTATTCCTTAACACTTTTCCTTCACTCAATTATGATGTCAAGTAATTTTGTAACACCTCCTAGAATTGACCCATAAACAATATGTTTTTTTTTCCTTATATTACTCCTATAAACTAAATTTTTGTAACTAAATTTAACTTGTGTAATTTTCCCTTTAATAATACATGAAAATATAAACCCAAAAAAATATTGACTATCTATACTATCCATCTAGCTGGGGATGATATTTTAAACTAAACTTTACCTTGGTATTTTACTTCTTCCACATGTCCTCTATAAATTTCCAAAACACTTCACATCCTTGTTTGATACTACGTTCTTCATCAATCCACACAATGACACAACTTACCTAAAAAATAAGTTAGCTATGTTTGTTGCATCACTAGTCTTATTAGTACCAAAAATGTTTCATCATCAAAACTTTATCCATAATTCAAAATATGGAAGGATATTATCTTTGTGTCCTAAGAAAACCCAGAACAAAATCCATGATAATATATTCAAATGGTCTATTTGGTATTTTCAATGGTTGATAAAACCATTTAATTCTACTTCTTCCTTTCATTAATACCCTCTTGACCATACATGTGGACTTCCACATTCATTTGTCGCCCACATTCATTATTAAATAACTATGTACTATTTTTTCATAACAAAAAAAACCTCCAATATGATTCTCTTCAACTAAAATATCCCACATTGGGCCTATAGGTATATACATTTGCACTCCATTAAAAAATAATCCTTCTTGCATGAAATAATTTAACCATAATTTTTTATCACCAATTAGTAGAGCTATACATGCTTTGTATGCTTCAATGAAATATTCATCCTCTTCATACATCCTCTTCTATGATAAATAAACATTCAGAATTTAATAAAATAATAAAATACATAAATGTAAGCCTTCTATTTTAAATTTAAACTGAAACCTCAGATTGAGCAATTACAAGAAAATAAAGCTAAATAATAAGATAAATATAAAACATGTAAAATACAGTCATCACCTTCTTCATTGTGAACATATATTTTTCTCTTACTTCATTGGATATAGGTGCTTAATCCATTTCTCCAAAAAATGCTGAATTGGGTAGCATATGGGTGTAAATAGCTTTGATTCTGAGTGGATGCGTAAGATAAATTCAATATCAATTCAATAGCTCTAAGGTGGATGATTAAAATGGAGAATGACACTTCCATTTATAATATTTCAAGTGAGAAGTGGATGGTTAAGATAAATACTAATTTATTTGATAATTATAATTATAACTAGATGGATTTGAGTCTTCATTTCCTTGGATTATGACTAATTCCCATATGTGTGAGAGAAAATAATAAAGTTAGTTGGTAATTAAAAATATCTTATTAATGAGTCAAAATAGTTTGATGACTCACAAAGGTAGTCTAAATGTTCAAATGGGACTTAACAATTTGTTGAGAAAGTTAAGGAGTTGGTTGGATGACTCAACACTTGGTTAAGAAAAGTGTGGAAGATGTCTAGATGAGGATGAAATTTTAGATTCTAATTATTTTCAAAGAATAGTGTGGGAATGATTTAAATAATTAATATAGATTAATCAATCATTTTGAAAAGGGAGGGAAATGGATTTCATAAAATTTTGAATTGCGATGGTGATTAAGTTATTGTGTCAATTTTAGACAAATTATATTATGACACTAAACTAGAAGAAATTATGTGTCTACATTTATATCTTTGAAATGGTGTTATGACTAGAAGAGGTAATGCATTTTCAAAAAATAAATACAAATTAGACTGAAAATGGATGTAGAAATATGATGCCCTAGGTGGCGTTGAATGACTAAATGATGCCCACTCAAATGTTTATATGGGAGAAGTGGTGTTATACTCGAAATAGAGGATATATAGATATATTGATAAATTATGTAAGTAATACCACAACTTAATGGAATTATGAATCTCAATAAAATTCTTTCATGATTTTAGGCAAAGGTAAAAATGATTTTCCCCAAGTGGATTGGTGTTAGGAAGCTAAATACAAAAATAATATTTCCCATTTTGCAACTTGCACACTTGGATTTATAACCATGAAATGATATATGAAAGAAGGAGGATGTGAGAATTATATATCACGTTTGTAAGATGTGGGAAAAAAGAGAGGAAATAAATTTTCCAAAGTTGATTGATACAATTTTAAGAGATTAATTTACAGGATGAAATAAAAATAATGAGTAATTTGAGGAATTGGTCATATGATTGGAAAATAAAATGAAGTGATAGATTAAAAACATTGATAAAATAAGGTTAGTGGTCAAGTAAAACAAATGCATGGATTGTGTAACTATATAGGGATATGGGTCAATTGACAATTACATTGCTTGATAATTACTTTGATATATGTATTAGATGGATGGATGGATCCACAATATTATCTCTTCTAAATTTATTATTTGACAAATTTTAGTCTTTTTTGCATTTATTATGGAATAATAAAAATGGATATAAAAATGTGTTCATGAAAATAAGATGTTTTAGAGAGTTGCATTTTATAGAATATTTTAGGAGTTACATTAATATTTCCAACATTATCTCTAATATCAATTGATCACCCTTTATTTATATATTGTGTAAGAAAATATGAACCAATGGTGTCGAAGATCCATAATATCTATAATGTTATAGTGTAAGGACTAATAGATTCATAAGGGAAATACTTAGTGCATCATGATATGGAATATCATAATAACATCATATTTAATGTACATAATGATCTAGACTCAACAAAGAGAAATGATGAAAACAAGATTAAAAGTATTTTTAATAATGAAACTAAGTAAGGAAAACAAATTAGAAAGTAAAAAAAATTACAAGCAAGCAAACACAACACATAATTTGTACAAACAAAAAATCAAGGAAATGGTCCAACATGTAAACAAATGTCTTTCTTTATATCCTTAGAGAGAGTAAAATTATTTATCATATGAGATATTTGACAATTATAACCATTCAATGAGTAATATATGTAATAGATGACTAGAGTATGGTATTAAGGATAATGTATTTTTTTTAGTTTCTATGATTTTTTTATATTTTTATGGATTTTCTTATGTTTTAGCTATTATATTCAATTTTTGGGTGATGGTGGTGGCTGAGCTGACTTCAAATAATCCATATAAAAAAGTATTTTCTACATAGTTTATGCTAACCTTAAGCTGATTTAGATATCCCAATGAGGGAAGAAATGGAAAGTGAACATATAAGGTATGATGATGATGATTAAATGAAAGGTACCCTTTCAATAAATGATGATATATGACATGGTTTGATTATAGATAAGTGTGGTTATTGTCAGAGTGATATTGGATGGATGTGTTGTTGTGTGGTTTTATCTAAGGGTTGTTTACAATATTATTCTAAAACATGTGTAAAGGAATCACCACGTAACCCTTAAGATCAAACCCTTGTGGTTGTGAAAATTCTAGTATGGTAAACATATAAATCAGGGTAAAGCTATAAATGCCAATATCAACCATCATCATGAACAAGGCACCTAAATATTTTTATATTTGTTTTTTTTGATACATTTTCTTGACTGTTGCCTTGTGGATATTATTGTATTAATTATTTTTGCTTTATATTGTACTTTTGGCAAAGGATCTTGATATATTTGTTTTTGAAAGACTTAACATTATCTAATATAATGGTAGAAGGGATACCATAATGAAAAATAATGTGTTTTAGGATAAAATTCAAAATTTTATTACAAGTTACGTATGTTAATGGAATAGCTATAACCCATTTATTAATGTACTCAGTTTCAAAGATTATGTGATTATAACCATATGAAGAATTGGGATTGATTTTTCTAATGAGGTCTAAACCCCATGTAGAGAATGGCCAAGTATTGGTAATGGTTTAAAAGGATTATGGACTATGGATTAACTCACCATGTTTCTAGTAAGGGACACATTTCTTGATAGATTAGCATGAATTAGATTCCATCATTGGTTTGTAATAGCTGACACATCTAAGTTTCTTTTCAAAGATGATACCACTAGTATGAGTACTGCATATACCATTGTGAAAGTCCTTAATGTCTTAGAAAAGCAAGAATTTTTTTTAATTTAAAAACAAAATATTTTTCCATTTAATTACACCATGAAGATATAATAAATGATCATATAAAATAATCTAAGTGTGATAATTATAGATGAAGCATGCAACATTATACATCACTGATCACTAACATCATAAGAAACACATCTTAATTGATTATAGAATGTAAATATAGATATCCATCCATGACTGGTACAAATATACAACCATTGTTGTCAATATATAATAAGTAATTATATCTCATCAAGATAATGTTTTGAGAATAATTTCAATGTAATTCAATATAATGTACATATATAAGATAGATAAATCTATAAAGATTAAGTTCCTCGGACTCTAGTATATGTGGCAATCTCAAGTTTCATCTCTAAATAAGTACTATTGTGGGGAAGGAGATCATCATCTAGGCACTTTTACACACCAACCATAGACCAACGATCTCCTGACCAAATCCCATTAGGGAATGGCCATCCCTTCATCAATGAGTAAATAGTGATGGTATGTGAATTCAGAGAGACAATCTAGTTCTTATGTGATGTATGATTTTAAAAACTAAAAATGCAATGTATCATAAAGAAACCCATTCTAGTCAAGATATCTAAAAAACATGTAAATCATACACATCAAATAACAATATCTCACTAACACTAATTGGCCTAATTTTTCAAATAATTATTGACCTCTAGGATCAGTCAGTTTCATACAAACTACTTGATCAGATTACCTTCATCTTGCATTATGATCTGTGTAAGATAGTTAAGTCCATCTCACTATTTATTTAGAAACAACAATGCAAGATTTGATTAACATATATATAACCAACAATTTCATACAAATTACTTCCCACTAATAATCACAAAACATGACAAGTGTTGGAATAATCAAATGCATACATTTAATCCATCATATATATATATATATATATATATAATCACAAAACATGCTAAGTGTAGGAATAATCAAATGCATACATTTAATCCATCATATATATATATATATATATATATATATGTATATATATATATATATATGTATATATATTTATATATATATATGTATATATATATATATATATATATATATATATATATATATATCTATGTATGTATATATATATATATGTATATATATATATATATATATATATATATATATATATATATATATATATATATATCTATGTATGTATATATATATATATGTATATATATATATGTATATATATGTATGTATGTATATATATATGTATATATATATGTATGTATGTATATATATGTATATATATATGTATGTATATATATGTGTGTGTATATATGTGTGTGTGTGTGTGTGTGTGTGTGTGTGTGT
>JARHVA010006696.1:675000-682500 GCA_037957365.1 Torreya grandis | reverse complement strand
CAACAATCAAACTATGGAGAAATCCAAGGAATTCAAGATATCTCCATTTACATGTAGAGCATCACAAAGAGAGTCTTCTTTGAATATGGTAAAGAGAGAGAGACTATTTGATGATTAGGATATTGTAGATGATGTACTTTTTTGTATGCCTATATGGTGATGTATGCATTTTTGGCATTATACATGTGTATATGATGTATTCGCCCAAAATTAGATACTGTGTTGTTATACATGATGTAATTTTTCATATGCCTATATGATAAAGCATGTATTATTGACATTGTATGCATATATATGGTATTTGTACGTGAAATTCTTATTTTTTACATGAACATTTAAGAAACTAATGAAGTAAATCTTGTTTGAATCACTTATTTTAAAAGTATTATAAATTATTTGTTTTGAAGTATTCATAAGGATTACAAATGTTATGAGGTTGAGCATAACTTATTAGGATAATGTTGTAAATTAGACCCTTATAAGAAATTAAGAATATCAGTGATTGCATTTGAATTATGTTTGTATGATAATGTAGAGATATGGAGGAAAAGTCTACAAAAACATCATTAGCTAGTTCTAAACCCAACTAATGACATTCACTTGATATGGTTTGATTTAAATCTTATTTCACAAGCTAGCTCCTCTTTTGACTCTTTGGACTTAATTTAGCTTCTCACACCTAGTACTTATTCCTTTCACTATTAATAGCACCTCCTTGATGGCATTGACCTCTATCCATACATCCTTTACCTCATTCCATTCATGTCTCATTCACAAATTTCCTCTCAATCTCTTTCTAGTTTCTTCATGGGCACCTTCCTTGGGTTTCAAGGACCAAATCTTCATCTATGTTTCAATATCTCAACCTATTATGACATATAGTCTTAGATGATCATAAAATCCTTGGTATAACTCTTTTTAAGTACTCAGATAATAACATACTATCATTCCATACCTTATGGACACAATGTTCTCTAAAGTCTTGTAACCTTTTTTACTATATTTTACCTTGTACATAAACATTATGATTTATCAAGAGATTATCAGGGTAGTTATATATACACTCTATTCATTTTCATATCTATGTCAAACTCCATTGTCAAGATCCACCTCGAAGTATCACTTCCTTCATTATCCTACCCTTATTTAGTCCTAATTATCTCTATTCCAAACACTCAGTCCTAGAATTTTTACACATCCATATAATCTCAACTTAAAACCCTTTTATTCACCTTTTACATGTATATGGGAGCAAGATTACAATGTTTCATTAAATTCCCTTGGTTAAATCTCTTGAAAATTCCCAAAGCTTGCTAATCTATGGTTTCCCATGACATTTACATACTCTCCAAAGGAAAATTTTTACCTTCTTATTTATCTTATTTTATTTAAAACATAATTATGACATCTAAGACATCTCATAACACCTTTCTAATGACCAAAAAAATAACTTTGCCTTTATGCCTTTGAGACTACCTGTGGGGATTGTATGAAGTTTGGAGTGTAAACACACTTTAAATGTTTTTAATAGGTTTATAAAAATGTTACCATACTTCTCAAATGCTTATCTATGTTTTGAACCCTCAAAATAACCTTAAAACTCCAAAAATTATGCATGCATGAATAGTGAGCATTATTAGACATGGAGGGGACTTCGATAAAATAAAAATCACTTACACATGTCATATAATATTACCAGAATTATTTGCTGGTATATTATGGAATTAATACCAATAATACCAAGTTTCAATTCATTTTGATATATACTTTGTCCTGTAGACCCTTTTTACCATAATTTACTTTGAGCTACATACATGCTTCCTTCATGCCAAAACTTGTATTTATTCAAAATTTTATAATAAAAAACTTTTATTTTATCACTTATATAGGAAAATATAGGTTTTAAACTTCATAGTATATGGTTTTAAGATCTATCCAAGGTCTACACTACTTCTTGGCATCTAGAATTAATAAAACTCACATAAATCTCCAACGGTTGCCTTATTGACTGCAAGAGTATTGTGTCAAAACAAAAGGAAATTTCACTCTTTATAGGATATTTATGATGGCATTTGATGTTTATATATGTCATTTATACCATTCTTACCAAATTTTGTGTTTTGACTCACCCTATAGATGCCCCAAACTGACCAATTTCTTTAAGGCGGGGTCTAATGTTGATAATGATTTGACATAGGGTTGACTGTACTAAAATAGTGAATATTTTAGATCATAAAAAATCAAAATATATATATTTAATGGGTATATTATGTCATAATGAGCCTTTCCACCAATTTTCATGATTAGATTTGATGTATTTTAGCCTATAGGCTCAATTTGGCAAAAGCTAATGACACATCTTCTTGGTCAAATTTCACAAATGAGTCATCATCCTCTTTTTCCTTTGTTTATGATGTATAGAATTGAGGATAAGTATAAAAATCATCATTCCAACTATTTTCAATCTAATTTATGACTTGATTCTTGTAATATCTTCACTAGTTTATACTAGGCATAACCCCTTGGAATCTAAGGACCAAATCTCACTTTAGGTTTGAAGAGTACATTCACAATGCTTGAATGGATCTAACTAGTCAAAAAATTCCTGCCCAAATCTATTTCAAGTGTCCAAACCTACTACACCTTTCAATAATTCTCATAGGGTGTTCACTATCCTTCATATCATGTAGCTCATTAGGTCTCTAAGATCATTACACACTTGTATAAACCCTTCTCAAGTGACCAAATATGTTGTTCCATTCCTGATACATGTCAAAGTCATAATACTATATCTATGATTATATCCCTATTTTCACTATTTTTCCCTTAGTTTTATTAACCTATGTCCTTTCTCGAGGATGTAAGAATAGTTTAGGGCACCCTTTATCACCCTTCAACTCCTTACAAAGTTATAACACTTTAATCTTCTCATGATTATCACTTACTTTGATAGAAACCCCCAAAATAAGCCTAATTAACCCTATTCTAACCAAAATTTATGTATATTTAATGATCATCCACCTGTCAAGGATCATCTCACTCTAAAATATCTACTCTCCTTTCAAAATCAATCTCACTCTCTCAATTGACCATTAATTTTTTTTAAAAAAAGTAACAGATACCCCTGGTCAATTTTTAAAAAAATGAGTCCTCCTAATTTACAACATACAAGGAAAGAAAATTATTGATATTTAAAAAAAGTGAATGAATTTGCCTACCTTTCAAGAAAGAATACAAACTGAAGATCCTACAAACACTACACAAAAAATATGTAGAAACACAAGAAAACAAAACACTTGCATTTGGAAGCCATAACTTAAAAAATATATCTATCCTTAAAGATCTTGGAAATTAAGATGAATAACATTCATTTCATAAAAAAATAAAAATAACAAAAGTGAAAAGACATAAAATTTTTTGCAAAATCTTAAAGCATTAAGAGCCTTTCTAAGTAAAGTGAATTGGGGCAACTCTATGTAAATGGAGGAGTACCAAACCGTAAGGTGAAAGAATAAAAGGAAACAATAGAATAAGTGAAATTTGTTTATAAAAACAACCAAATAAAATAAGGAATGGTGTTATGTGGCCATGTGCAAGCCAAGGAAACATCACACTTACCAAGGAAATATCACACTTACTAGTATCATAGTTGTACCGCATTTTAACGATCTTCCTTCAACACACATACACTATATGGTAATTTTTCCTTTCCTATGATCTAAAAAGTATACATTTTAATATATTCTATAATATAATTTTTGATGATGAAAAAAATGTCTTGATGCATGCACTAGTAGAGCAATTTCACAAATAAACCATAATCTGATAGAGGTATTCAACACAGGTGACAATTTTCAAGTGAGACAATACTCAAGGATCTAACTCATAAAAATGTAAAGGTATGGATTCAAGAATCATGGGACCTAATCCAATAGAAAAAATCACATGTTATAATCTAAGTAGACAAAAACTAGATAGGTATTGTACAAGGCTTGGACTAAGCCATGTTAGCCCATGAACACACAAATAAAGTTTAAGGACATAATCACTCATCAAAACATAAAATAGTCATAGGTGTTATAATAATATAAATAATTTTCTAGCATTATAAAACTAAGTAGAATAGCCATGGAGAGATATTTGTACATGATGCATACAGACAATTAAAAAGTGGAGAAAACATTGAATACATAACCAGAATAAATAATTTATTGGAGCTTGTTATATGATTATTGGTAGCCTCAATTTTAGAGTGAAAGTGGTTATATACGCAAAGACAATTCTAATTAAGATATGTGTCAATATTACTGAGCATTAAAATAATTTGAAAGTTTTCTAAGATAATTTATATACAATTATTCTACAAATCAAAGTATGTCATTTCTATAATATTAGGCATATAAATATGGTCATTTTATATTTATATTTATTTCATGGGAAATAATGAGTTAATCTATATACTAATAAAATGAGTTCTATTTAGAGAGAATGTTTCCTTTATTTTCAATTTTTATTAGGTAAATTTATTTTTATATGATACACACATTTTACTCCTATTTACTTATTTATTTTAGAATATAATTTAAATATTATAATCACAAAAATTAAATTAATTTAGTTACAGGAAGTAAACACATTTTTAAAATACATAATTCATTTGTGTAACATTGTATTTTAAATAATTAGAAGGGGATTTGAGACTACATTTTGTGTACATTTGATAATAGCATACATATTAAGATAAAATACAGATAGAAAGATATTTTGATATATTTTTAACACTGAAAGATGGTAGGGGTACATTATCTAATAAAAATATCAAATATATATCCAAGAATACTATTGTCGATGATACAAATTTTAAATTTATTTGGTAAGTTATAAACCTTTTTTTTTTTTGGGGGGGGGGACATTTTTTTATAAAAAAAATCAGGTCAAACATAGTATAAAACAATGTAATAATTAACTTCTATCACTGGTAGTTTAGATTAGGAGCTGAATTAAGTTCAGTTCTACATAATTGGAGTTATGTTTAATATTAACTAGTTAGGAATTAGTTCTAATTCTATATGACTATGAGTTAAGTTCAGTTAAGTTTTGTTTGACATGTTAAGAAGTGTTCAGTTACATCCAATATTGTATAGTTATAAACTATTTTGTTTGTAAGGAAAATGATTATTCAATTAATCAATTAAAATATTAGTGCAAGATCTAAGGTTGTAATTTGTCCCAAAATGTCTCATCCTCTCCTATTTCTACATTTATTCTTTGATATTATTCATGTATACGTGTAGGTTTATTTTCAAAATAAAGTGTGAGGGCCCGCTAATAGATATGAAAACCTTATAAATTTAAAATAGAAGGTTTACTCTCATGTGTACATATTCAATATTTTTGAAATGGTTATCCAAATGGGTTAACAAATAAAGAAGGTGAAGGATTTTGATGGAAAGATATTCCACCTTCATAAGGTGAAGATGAAAATGATATTCATGGGAGCTTATTAATGGAAGATTGTTACTGGCATTGAAATGAAACACATTAATAAGGAAGCAACAACTAAGTGGGAGAAAAAAATTATAAAGCATATTCTATGATCTTTCTCAACATAAATAATGCACAAAAAATCATGTATGATATCTAAAAACCTTAAATAAGGATTTTTGATACTTTGTGTCAAATGTTTAAGATAAAGGATGTTACAAAAAAATTGTACACAAAAAATAATTCTTCCATCTATGTATAAATGATGAAGAACCAATGTCATCACTAATCAACAACTTAAAATTTATGTTGAATTAGTTTAGGCATAGTTGGTTCTCTAATTCTATATGATGATATCATTATGATTCTTATGAGGAGTATCCTACGGTCATTTGAAATTTTAGTTGTCTCTTTAGGCACAAAAAAATAACCAAAACATCTAAAAAGTAAATGGATTATTACCATGAGAGGAGTTGAGAAAAAAAAGACATGGGGTTCAATAAAAAAATACAATTTCTTGGAATGTTAGAAGAATATAAGAAAAATAAAACTAGACACCAATGATGGAAAAAATTATTTAAATAGGAATACATTCAATTTTCATTTTTTTAAGAAGTCACGTCATTGTGCAAAGGACTATTGGTATAAAATAATAGATATTAGAAAATAAAATGTTGTAAACTGAACAAAAAACACAATAAGTGAAATATCTTAAGATTCTAATCTATTGGTATCAGTGGACATAGAATAACTCGTATAAAGAGTAGAAATGACTCAAAACAATGCACAAGTATGAGAAGAGGTTACTATTAAAAAATCACAACCAAAGGGCTCCCAAATTCAATTCAGCAAATGATCTTACCATTCATTCTCAAAGAAATTTTAGATAAGGCATTCTAGAAAGATTTTAGTAATATAATATTTTCATATATTTTTATATAAATAAAATTTTTAGACAATTTTTTATATTTTAATATAAACAAATTCTATTTTAATTTTATATTTTCAT
This sequence comes from Torreya grandis, assembly GCA_037957365.1. Classification (NCBI taxonomy): domain Eukaryota; kingdom Viridiplantae; phylum Streptophyta; class Pinopsida; order Cupressales; family Taxaceae; genus Torreya; species Torreya grandis. Next base: position 676,007 of record JARHVA010006696.1, on the reverse strand, counting down.
AGTTCATAGCGGTTATGATATATTATTATATTTTCATAGTTTATAGTGATTATGTTATTTTATATTTTCAAATAAATATTGGTAAATTAAAAAGTAAAAATAAAAAATATCATATGATGAGAAAATATATGATTTAGCTAAGTGAAATATCTTAAGATTCTAATCTATTGCTATCAGTGGACATAGAATAACTCATATAAAGAGTAGAAATGACTCAAAACAATGCACAAGTATGAGAAGAGGTTACTATTAAAAAATCACAACCAAAGGGCTCCCAAATTCAATTCAGCAAATGATCTTACCATTCTTTCTCAAAGAAATTTTAGATAAGGCATTCTAGAAAGATTTTAGTAATATAATATTTTCATATATTTCTATATAAATAAATTTTTAGACAATTTTTTATATTTTAACATAAACAAATTCTATTATAATTTTATATTTTCGTAGTTCATAGCGGTTATGATATATTATTATATTTTCATAGTTTATAGTGATTATGTTATTTTATATTTTCAAATAAATATTGGTAAATTAAAAAGTAAAAATAAAAAAAATCATATGATGAGAAAATATATGATTTAGCTGATTGTGGTCAATTTTTCAAAACCAATGAACCCATGTTTGCCATTTTCTATAGTGGCCTTAATGTCCTTTGCGTTGACATTATTTTATTTTATCTTTGCATAGTTAGTGAAGTGGAAAGACACTGCTTCTCTTTGAAATGCCATGGAATCAAATTTTAAATGAATAAAATGTAGATAATTCATTACAATCATCAAATATCCAATATGTATATATAATATAATAATATATTTCTAAGGAAAATTTTAAATAAGATATATATAGACATCAAATCTAAAGTTGAAATTGACATATGATGATTGAAAATGAGATATAGATAGTCATTCAATGTAAAATTGAAATAGACATATAACGATTGAAAAGATGTCAAATTTTACATAACACTTTACCCTACGACTACACTTATTAGCATATATTAATGT
>JARHVA010006696.1:665000-667500 GCA_037957365.1 Torreya grandis | reverse complement strand
TTTTCTTCTTCATCCATTATTACACTTTATATTATTTTGGACATATTTTTAGCTAAGTCTTATGTCCCTTTGCATGTGCTTTGTATGTTTTCATTTTTTAATAGTTGATTATTTTAGGTATGTTTTTACATAGATGATGTTTTTTATCCATTTTTCTAGACTCTTCCATCATCTCATGACATGATCTATTCTAGTTTACACATTGGCACTTTGACACAACTTGTAGTTTGAGTCATGTCTCTATCAAGGCCCCTTTCATAGTGCCTTGTCTTATTCTATACAGACACTTTTTTACCCCCATTTTTTTAGATCATCTATCATAATACTTGATGGATTCTTTGATAGGTCAATAGTATCTTTGTTTGGAGCTATTCTGGTGAAGCCTCATGTCTTCCTTGTTTTCATTTGGTGTTTTTATGTATGGGATATATTATAGTCACACTGAGTTCTAAAGTGTCATGGAGGGGTTTGATTTTAAAACCTAATCTGAATTATTTCATATGTACCTTAATTTTTTCACCCTTTATTATTTCAATTGTCAGTCTCTCTCATCACCACCAAGGACAACTTTTTAAGAGACCTTATCTATATTTTTAACACCACTTTTTCAAGATTTGAAAGTCTCTCAAATCTTTAAGTGTGGATATTATGTTGAATCCTAGTGTCAACCTATCTTCTTTGATAGTCTCTTAAATCAACATGATATGGATTTACTCTGGTAAATATAATGTCATCTTTTTTGATGTTGGAGTTGTGGATTCAAACCACTCGTACAAACCCTTTTCATCGAATCCACCTGTTTAACATTATGTGAGCATTCATAAAAAAATTTGGTGTTAATCCACCCAATCAATAGTATGGGAGGGTATGGTGTAGATCCTAATTCTTAGGTGGTGAGTGTTTATTACACCAAGTATTACTCTTTTACACTTTTGACACCACTAATAATATTTTTGATTGAATCTATTTTGGTAAATCCCAGTGTCATTTGTATTTGTGATCCTGTAGTGGATTAAGACCATTCATGTAGATTGAGTTACTTTTTGAATTATTAGTACTTGTAATTTGAACTACTTCAACATCATCCTTCAGGGGGGTGTATAGATATTGCTTCTTTGCATGTTGAATGTCCTTTGCACCATCTTCATGTAATACACTTTTTAACTTTTAAATACCTCTTTGGGTGTTGAGTATCCCTTGTGCACCTAATTTAATGATGGGTTTTGAAACCATCCAATAAAATCTTTGACAACACATTCTTTTTCCTTTTTACTCATTTGTTATTTCGAGCTATTTATTTTATCAATTGTGTTTTTTTGTGCACTTGTAAATTTTGTACTTTTTTTTAGTGTTTTATAGATTTCTTCTTTTTACATGGGTATCTTATTTAGGTACTTTTTATTTAAAAATACATATGAGGATTGTTATGTCTCAGTGGTATTTTGGTGAGTTTTGGTAGTGAAACTAGTATGGCATTCCCACTAGTCTTTGTGCTCACTTCTCACAATTTTAAGTCAGCTTATTTAAAGACTTTAATTTTCATATTATCTCGATTCATCATTGAGGGAGGGAGTTTAGGCAATGCCTCCTCATGTTGATCATTCTACTCAATATTATAGAGTGTAGTGTTTATGTTTAATGATCTTGATATTAAGCACCATTCCTACTTCGACTTGGTGACTACAATGACTCGATATCCATGTATTGTGATAAGATGGATTGGCATCCATAGGGAAACTTGGATTCACACTAATTTTTTTTTATAAATGGGTATTCCTCATTAGGCCTAATAATCAGGACCCATTTTGTTTTTAATCTCCCTATCATAGATTAAGGGAGGGTGTTGGAGTTAACCACTATCTTAGGTTAATTTATGTGTAGGTATATTTTACGTTTAATCCTTATTTAATGTTTTTACATAGTTGGACCTTTTTCCCATAAAATTTTTATCACTATTTTTTGAGAGGCTAACCCATCGTTATTTCCTATTTATGGCACTATAGTAGTGTATTTAATATGTAGGAGAAGAGAACAACTTTAACATTATATAGTCTATTTCTAGATAATAGATAATTTATTCTTTGTATACAACACTAAATATTTCATGGCTATGGTAATTGAATATTTGAGATATCTTGGTTCAAGAGTTTTCCAAACTCTATTGAAATATATGTAATACATCACTATATACCAAAAACATTAATTGTTCATTAAATTTTCAAAGAACCTTAACATATCAAAGCATAAGGAATCACAGTGAAGAATATCACAAACTGACATTACATGAATCCATAAAAATCCCATATGATTCAATAAATTAATTTAAAATGGGTAGGAACAACAATCACTTCTTACCTATAACCCATCATAAGAACATATGCACATAGTAAAAGAAGCGTGGATGTCTCAACCTTGTAAAACTAACTTATAACACTTCATAACCAAATTATTCACAAAAGTGTCTTTGGATAATGATTATCATATTTTCACTATTTCATAC
>JARHVA010006696.1:602500-660000 GCA_037957365.1 Torreya grandis | reverse complement strand
ATTCAAACTTGATACATTTTTGTGTGAATAAGATTTTTGTGAATCTAATAGAGAAGAAGTGAGATTGAGAAGAATTTGTGTTAGGGTTGTATTGGTTTCTAAATAATGAATAATATTTTGGTGTGTTTTTAACCTCTTTTAAGTTTTCCCATAGTAACTCTATGTTAAACATTGATCTATGTAATCCATTTAAGATTTGTTAATTATTATACAACCTATATGTCCTATGCATTTCATATTACATTCATATAATTTGTCATAATATCTTTCCACTTCAACTTGTCATAAGTTTTTTTTTAATATTCATGACCTTAGTTGTGTTAATAGGAAGTATCCCACATAATATTTGACTTATCTTATCTTTTCATATACATGTGGAATATACTGCACAATGATAATCTCAATTTGTTTATCTACTTACTAATTTAAGTCACTAGTATACTTAGAAAAATATTTTGCTTCAACACTTTTCCTTCACTCAATTATGATATCACATAGTTTTGAAACACCTCCTGGACATGACCCATAATAAATTTAAAATTGTGTCCCTTTTATACTCATATTAACTTAATTTTTGTCTCAAAAATCATCTTGTGCTAGAATTGAATCCTACATTCATGGATTCCCTTTATTCATACATTTCAATAGATTAACCAAAATTATATTTACTATCTTTACTATCCATCTAGATTAGTATAATACATTGAAGTTAAATGTATCTTGATATTCAAATCATTTCACATCTCCTCCTAAAATTTACAACAAACTTCATAGCCATGTTTTATACTATGATATGTGGTAATCCATATAATTGCATAACTTCCCTACAAAAATAAACTAATTTTTTTGCATCACCAATATTATTACAAACAAAAAAATGTGGAATCCTAAAAGAATTACCAACAATCACAAATATGGAATAATGTTAGATCACCCTCATCAAAAAAAATTAAAAAATCCCAGGTTAATATCTTCCCATGGTCTCTCTGGTATTCATAATGGTTAATATTACCTTGTATTTTCACTTATTCCTTTCACCAATTAGAGAAATGTACACTCTTTAAAATTATTTTGCACATTCACACTCATTTACAGCCTAAATTAATTCTCAACCAACTACATATAATTATTTTCATAACCAAAATTACCCACTAAACCTCTACTATGCTTCTCGTTGATCAAATTATCATGTATTTAATATATAGGTATACACACATGCACTCAACATAAAACAATCCTTCTTCCATGAAATAATCTAGACACATTATTATTTCACCACTCACTTTCCTTATGTATGATTTCCATGTTTTGATGAAATATTCATCCTCTTCATAGAACTCATTCATAGAATCAAACATCATGACTTCTAGTCACATCTCTTTCAAAAAATAACTTTGTAACTCAAACATATACAACTCTATTTGAATTATCATTTAAATGTTTCAATAGAAATGATTAGCTATATAGGAATTCAAACCACTTCATGTGTCTTTGGTTCAATTTTATCTATTTTTTTATGAATTATAGTGCTCGATGGTCTCTATCTAACACAATCTCCATAGGAAATAATTAATTCCTCCAAATTTTGAGTGCTTGAAGCATAACATAGAACACCTAATCCTAAACTTAATACTTCTTATTTTTATCAATTAATTTCTCACTAAATTAGATATATATCTACCCTATTTAATCATAATTGATACTATTTATATGCCACTTGTATCAAAACCTACTTGAAACACCATACTAAAATATAACAATGCCAATATTTCATACTCAATAACTTTTTTATTTAACTCTCGAAAATTTTATTCTACTTCTATAATTCATATAAATTATTGCTTATATTTTTGCATCACATCAGTGATCATTTCACATCTTACACTAAATATCTTGACTAATTTCATATAAAACTCATAAGGCCATGGAATTGTCATGCTTCAAATGCGCTCCTAGATGATGAGAACTCTTATATATTTTGTGTCTTCTTTAGGTCCATCTTCAATCCTTATTGAGAGACTAAAAAAACAATTTAAACTAATTCCTCCATGAAGATAAATTTCCTCAAATTTACTAAAAAAATCATCTTGCCACCACTCCAATAATTTTCTCAAATACAGTAAGTGTTATTCCTCTATTTTTCTAAAAAGTAATGTCATCCATAATAACTATGAAAAAATACTTAAAATGGTTTCAACACTTTATTAATGATACTTAAGAATGTACTTGATGAGTTACTTAATCCAAATGACAATACTAACTATTTATAAAATCTTTCCTACATTTTAAACATTATTATCTAGTCATCACCTTTTCTTATGTGAATTTGGTGATATCCACTCTTCATGTCAATCTTCATAAAATAGTGTGCTCCTCTTAATAAATCCATCAAATATTAAATCAATGGTTGGTAGTGGGTGAATGCAATTTTATAGAGGCAATAGTAATTTTGTTTTCTATACATCATTAGTATATTTACTAGTGAAGATGAAATAGTGATATATTATATATTAAAAAATAATAATATTTCAAGATTGTTTCAAGTTATAGAATGGAATACATTTCAAATTATATAAATTCCAAATTATATTTAGATAAAGTGGTATGATGGCAAATATTCATCCTTGATTATGTGAGAAATCTAGGGAAAAACGTTGTATTATCATTATGGAAACTAATCATTCTAAATAGATTTTATATTTCTCTTTTTGAAAGATAAATTACAAGTAAGTATTAACTATAACAAGTTTTACTAATGACTTTATGCAGTAACAAGATGTATAGTAAATATATTGGAATAAATCAACTTGTTATTAGAAATGCTTCTAGAAGTGGGTTCAGTTATAATCTCTAATTGAATGTTTAAGTATTTTGGAATAAATGTTTTGACTATAGTTATTAATTATTTAGACCTTAAATGTAACTAAATAATTGTAAATATGCAGTTTTAGATTATTTATTTTTCATTATGGGTAAATTAATGAAATATATGAATGTTAATATTGGATTAGTTGACAAGACATGATACTACAACTACTCATGAAGTTAATAAGTAGTTTTCATGCAAAATAATAAGCATAATTTTTGAATAATTAATGTTTATTATGAGGTTTTATTTGATGTTTAATATTAAAAAAAAACAAACAAATAATTACATCATATCATAAGTAGGCTAGAAATATAGGTTTTTCCATCTATGGTAAGACCTATGGGATGATCAAGATGGAATGTGTGTATATTTATTTTGATCATAGATTTAATACACATAGTGATATGATATCCACTTTTAGCTTGATGTCTATTAACAATGAGAGTCATTAAGTCACTATTAAAATATTAAGTGATAAAATTATAAATAGTGTTATACTTATGTTTATACAGGGGTAAAGCTAAGGTGTTGTGATCCCCAAGCTAAGGTTCATGATTAAATTTCATGAATGGGTAATACTAAATAATATAAATATCCTTCTCTCAGCATGGAAAATTGAAAGTATTTGGAACAAGTTACATTATGAGTAATTTTATTATGATGATTTTTATGTTGTGAATTGAAATATTTTTATATTATCTGAATGTGATACTACTCATGTTTGGTCTAGTTCTCTCTAGGTTATAGGTTAGATAATTTGAATGGCCAAGGTGAAGATTATTTTATGTTATGTTTAGGCTTTAAGGTAATGCTAAAAGTTAGTAAATGGTTATATTAAGAAGGCTATATAGGTAGTATACATATTGGAGTGTATGATTCTATGTTAAGTACACTGACACACCCTAATCTATATATTAATCAAATAAAAAAACTTTCTAATAGTATCCTTTAGAAAATTTTAACTTTAGCCAAGCATTTGTGTTTGGTCTAACACATTTATGGACCTCACCCATTATTGTGATAATTAGGTTAATACTATTAGCATTTGATCCATTGTTATGTCATCATTATTTTTTGAAAAAAGTGAAAAAAATGGTGTTATTATAGAAAGCTAATATAGAAAAAAATGATCCATGTCATACATTACACTAGATATTAATTACCAAAAAGGTGAACATACTAAAACCTGTATTAGGGATAGTTGATGAACATAACATATAACTTTAACTCTGAAATGTAAATATCACATAGGGTGTTAGGAGTGGCTCATGAATTTTCCATGCCCCATAATCTAGCAAATTATAAAAATTAGATATATATAATTCTTCCTCATAGATTTTAGTCTTAACCTCCCTTTATCTACATGAAATTTATTCAAAATTATTGACATCCTACTATTTATACATGCACCAGTGTAACTATTTTGGACATATTCTTATTCAACACAATTTTTATTATCATATTTTCTCATTGTCATATTTCTAGATATACATATGTAGATTATAATGGTGGTGAAGAATAATTATTTATTATTTAAATCTTAATTAAGGGTTTTGCATATCTATAAATAAAAATAAAATAATGATAATGATGATGATGATGATGATGATGATGATGTTGATGATGATGATGATGATGATGATGATGATGATGATGATGATGATGATGATGATGATGATTGATGATGATGATGATGATGATGATGATTATGATTATGATTATAAGAAAGATTAATATAAAATTAATAATTATATAAAATAAAATAATGTAAAATTCTACTAAATTATATGTTTTTTTTCTAATTTATGTAATTTTCCTTATTTTTCATTATATAATTTTAATTTCATTTTTTTCTCAAATTTCACCTAAGTTTACTAAGTTGACTAATTGTTACTCTAATTGTCTTAATTTTTCCAAATTTCACTAATCTTGGTAAAACTTTCAAATTTCTCTAATTCTTCTAATTTCCAATATTTTCACTAATTTATCAAATTGTATCTAATTTAATCTAGTTTAGAATTAATTTACTTAATATCAGTAATTTTGCATAATTCCCCCAATTTTTTTAGTTTATCATATTGGTTAATAATTTCCCTAATTTTATAAGTTTGGAATAATTTTCTCTAATTTCCTCAATTTATCTAATTTTTCCCAACTATCATAATTTTTTTTCTATTTTACTTTTTTTAATACTTATACGTGATGTTATTCCATTTCATAAGAAGAGTAGAAGTATTTGGAGGGATTGTGGTGGTTAAATTCTAGTTAGTAATGTTTGTAATGTTTTAGTGTATGTTAGAAGCTATGGTGTGTCTAGTGGGGTTATCATTTTAGGAATAGAGGGGGATTATCATTCATGTTTGTTTAAAATTATCTACCATATAATTATTCTCCCTACCATATCCTATTCATGGGTGTGGTGGTGGATATTTTTTTATGGTGTTTTATGTTTGAGTGGTCATGTTCACAAGAGTTAGTGGTTTGAGTTATTTTAAAATTAGTTTTATCTCTAACCATGTTCACATCCAATCATGGATTTATGTTTGATTTGGAATTTTGTTATAGTTTTTGTATTATTTTTATATGTGTTTACTAACAATAATCTTTTATGCACCTATTTAGACAATTATATTTAGGTTCAATAATCAAATAGTTGTTGTAAAACTAACTCAATAACCGATTTAAAAGGAATTTTTTTCAATTCTCGATTATGGTAAGAAGTGCGAGAGCTATGAATTGTATATTCTCTTGAGGCAATAATGAAGAGATGTTCATGCATAATTTTTGCCTAAGTTTTATTATTTACAAAATGTTTGAGAACCAAAAATGTGGTAATGTTGTGAAAGAGTGATCATGTGATCACACGAGTATAAATAGGACTCCAACATAGTATCAGAGCAGTCCTTGAGTGACCAGTACTTAGAGGGAACATTGGGAAGATGTTAGTTTAAAAATAATCACCCTAGAAAATTGTAGTTCTTTTAGAGAGGTTTACAAATGTCATCTGTTTAATTGGTTTTACACAAGACATACATTTTGGAGTGTTTCAAAAAATTTAAGCCATAATTCTCACTTTGGTAATAACATTCAATGTTTAAGAGTATATTGTATTATTTGAATCCATTGGATCAGTCCATACATATTATATTTTTAATGGTAACATGATTGGAATAGGCAAATTGTTTGGGAGTATTTTCTAAGAAGTTTTTTTTAAGTAGCTAAAAAATCACATTTTAGTTAGGCTTGAGCCTACAAACTCTGATCCTTGCCTTCATAGAAATATTCTTGGGCTAAAAATTTAAAAAATATTATTGGTCATTGTTTCATTTTTTATATTTGTTACTCTCAACATCTACACTTCTGCCTCGAATCCTACATTATTTTTTATCTACTTTGCTTCAAATATGTCTTTGTTATAATTAACATTGCATTCATCAAATTTTTATACAGCTAATGCTCACATCTATAAAATTATCAAATCAAGTAACCATTCAAGCCATGTGTAGTGACAGACCTAAGATTAGAGTCCCATCCATCTATTTTTTACATTCATGCACTATGCCATTATTGATAATGATATGCATAATAAATATTTTTCATTTACTACTTATATTGGTTATTTTCCTCATTAATTTATTAGTTAAGACTCATTTATTGAGGATGAGACTCATTTACCACATCTCCCTATTACTCATGTTACAAAATTGTTTATTGGTGGTCACCTTAATGAGGTATTTGTAATTCATGAACTTACTAATGTATATTATGATTCTATTATTGTTATTTATATTGTTGATTCTGGTGTGATTATTATAGTACCATGCTAGACACTAATAAACCAATTGATCCTATGGCCTCTTTCCTATCACTTAAATAATCAGACAAAAATAATTAATAAAATTCCCTTTTAAGCTCCTTCATTCATAGAAATAATTCCATCATATGTTTTATGTAGAATAAATTAGTTAGTACACAACATCAAACTAATATGTTCGATTCACATACCCATATTCCTATTCTATTATGTAATGTTATTGAATATGGTATGCATCCTCTTGATGTAATGTTATAGTGGTGTACCAGATCCAAAGTGACCCCTTATTTTTGTTTCTTGTCTTATTGCATATGTTACTTATGGGCCTATTATTATCGCACAATTTCCACATCCACTATAGTTCCACATGAATATATTCATTCTTCTTTTGAGGATCATACCAATACTTTTGGCTCTTTCATGCTTCATTCCATGGGTCACATGACTTGAATTTTGGGCATTGATAAACATCTATAGGGTATTGTTACCCCTATCTAGTCTATTATGTGGATTGTTTGGCATGGCATTGATTATGATGTTGATGCTTCTTGGGGATCTATTGGTAGGCTCATGTTTTTTAGGCTTGTGTGAAGGAGAAAAAGAGCCCATATGTATCTCATGATCTTCACAAAGAGTGTAGTGAATAAAATATGAAACTAACACTTTTTTAGATTTATCCTCACATTCTTCTACTATGGACCTTACACCCACTCATAGGTAGGCATCACCATCCAAAATTTATGTTCATTTGGGGTGCATTTCTTATAATTATTGGTGGTGTCAACAACATTATTTGAGAGGAATCTACAAGTGAGTTTCCTCCACAAATCAACTTCTTTGATCATACATTTCTCCTCCTACCTTTTGATTCTCCTTGTTTGTTTGATCTATTTATTTAAAAATAGTTTTGTTTTAGAGCCTACATCTCTTATTTCATAAGTATTGTCTACTACAACTTGACTACATTATGAACTTTCTTGTATTTTTAGTTATATTGTTATCATATGGGACATTTATTTGTAGTGATACTAAGAGTCACAATTTTGTTTCATGTGTGTATGCTCCATATTGAGCACTTTATTATTTAGTTGTTGATTATCCCATCACCACTAGTGAAATATTATTATATATTTGTATCTATTAATGTTGATATCCTCCTTTAAATTTATTATTATGCTTGATCTTCTTTTGGAGATAGCTAGTTTGGTATATCCCAGTTTTAGTATTTCAATGTTTTGTAATGGGATTGGCCCACTCATACATATTTTTGAGTCACTACATCAAAATTACGAGGGGGTGTGTGCACATACTACTTTAGGTCTCCTGTTACTTGTTAGCCCTTGGTGCACCACATTTCTATTGGAGGTAGTTGATTGAGTGAATCTTTTCTTCCATGGGATTCATTCCATCAATTGCACATAATACAACATTTTTTTGAGTTTTGAGTCATGATTCTTTGGACTCCTTATATTATAATTCTTATTCTCCACCATTTATTTAGGTTCTAATGAATTTTGCGTACCTTGTGACAAATTTTATCCTTGGTAACTCTTTTTCTTAATGTTATGTGATAAGCATTTTTTATGAGTGAACCTCATATAGAATACTAGTTCATATTTGACATGGTAGTTATAGTGACTCAAAATGGTTGTATTATGCTAAGATGGATTGGTTACCATAAGGACACTTCATATTTCACCAGGATTTTGTACATGGGTATTTGATTATACCTAGTTATCAGGACTCATTAGTTTCTAAGGTTTATCTTTTCTCACTCCCTATTATACACTTGAGGGAAGGTTTTGGATTAGTTTTGTTCACCTTGGCTAGTGAAGTTAGTTATTTCCAAACCAATTCTGTATTTAGTTGTGTTCACACCCACTCACAGAGTTAATTTTGATTTACATTTTTGTTATATTTGTTGGATTATTTTTCTATGTGTGCATGAACAATATATTATTTTAAACCTATTAATAGAATTCTCTATTTTTGATTTGATCACAACAACCAAATATTTTTTGTGAAATCAACTCAATAGACTATTTAGTAGGTACTCCTTGTGCTTCTCTATTATGGTAGGAAGAAAGAGATAGGAAGTGTATATTCTCTTAAGGAATTAATGAACAGAATTTTTTACATAATTCTTGTATGATATGTATTGTATATACAATGTCCAAGAACTTGAAACTATGGTATTGGTATGCAAGAGTGATCCTGTGGTCGCATGATTGTATATAACACTCTGACACTTATAGCTTTTGTATGGGTTTTAGTTTGAAGGTGAATTTCCTCATTTACTTATTTTTATTCTAATGATACTTAGTGGTATTTATGGATAGTTTTTCTTAGCATGGTTATGATAGTAGGTTTTTCAAAGCATGTTAATTCTTCAAGTTATTTTATTTACAATGCTAACACATTTTTCCTACGTTGGTTATTTTTATTACAATTAATAACATACTTTTAACATGTGTGGTTTAACACACACACACACACACACACACACACACACACACACACACACACACACACACACACACACACACACACACACACACACACACACACACACACACACACACACACACACACACACACACGTGCATGCCCACCTTACCTCTTATTCCTTTTCATTTGTTTGTTTTTGGTAATTAAGAATACATATATGGTTTTTTTAATTCACGTATTATTGTATCTTCTAATTTGTTTAGTGGTTTATCTAAGAATATGATAGTATAATATTGTAAATTATATTTTACTTTCCCTATAATTTATGAGAGCCTAATATAATATCTCATTTTAAAACAAATAATATCAAAAAGGTAAATATAAATATAAAAGTATTTTTTATTTAGAAAAATATAATTTTCTTATTTCAACAAATAAAATAACTTAATTCCATAGAGAACAAAGATGCCAAGATACTTGAGAAATGTTATTAAACTATAAAACATTAAAAAAAGATAACACATTAGACCATCACATAGGTAAAAAAGAAAAGATAAATATTTAATTGTAATGGAACAATATCCTTAACTTAAACTAATATGTTGCTTTGTTTGTAAACGATAGTAGTGAAAGATTTGGAAAGTATCAAAATATAACAATCATGAGAAAAAAGAATTAATATGTTTATGAAATCATCCTTAGTCAAATTTATATTTTCATTCTTCTAACATTAACGGTATTATTCACCATGTTTTTTCCTTGCCAAAGTTGACATGCTACCAAGAGATATTAAAGAAATTGATAGATGGAATGAAATTGTATATAAAACTAAATGTTTTGATTTTTTATTTGATAACATCATTTTTCTTATTTTCAAATTTTTCAAAAAAAATTTAAAAAAGAGATATTATTAAGGTAAAAAATTATAGAATCTTCAAATTCAAATATAATAGAACATGATAAACTATTAAAATAAGATAAAATTTACACCAATAACACTTATAATTCGACCAATTATAAATAATAAATTACCAATTTAAAAATAAACATTTCACCAAAAGTGAGGAAGTCTAGGGAATTAAATATGAAATAATATTTTAAAATATTTTAGACTTGAATATAGCTTGAGAAGGTTGACTTGAACATAGGGATAAAAACCAAAAAATAATTTTGTGTATATATTTACTTACAATTTTCTTAGGGAAATTTAACAAATTAAATAAAAACATAGCTCCAAAATAATTATAATATAATGTCAATTTTTTAGAGATGGTTCACATAAATAAAAATAAATCTTACTAATATATTATTTAATGTTAGAATTTTACTTCACACATGTGAGGTCAAAATATTTATTTAATTTAAAGATCCCGTGCTCTTGTCTAAAATATTTGTAAGAGCAAAAATCACTTAGGATTTAATGAGCTCTATAATTTCTTGGATTACACATAATTTAATAATATTATAGTGTTTGAATCTAGAAGCAAGACATATCAATTTTTACTCTTTCTCTATTCTCTCTTTGCTCCTATGAGTATGAGCCATCATGAAAAAGTCAAGAATCAACCCCATTATTCTCAAATATCCTTCTTCTTCCACAACTACATTGATAATTATAACCTTCCCTTGGTCTGGTGTTGCTCTTTAAAAATCCTTTAACAATTTTATGCACTCCTCAACATCCCAATCATGTAAAACTCACTGCAATTTGACATGAATACAAATTAGAGCATAAATATAGTATAAATCTGATATAATCTATAGTAACTAGTTATAATATACTTTTATTTATCTTTATTACCTTTAGAGAGATTATATCTTATGGTGGTATATTCTCAAACATGTCCTTACCGACATGCTCCACCTCTGCACTAATAGATCCATATGATTTGATTAACATTAAAATGATGACACAAATATGGTTTTTAATTTGTGATAATTGGTGCTTACATAATTAATGATAATGAGAATATAATTTTTGGATCTAAAAGTTATGTAGAAGAATCTAATAATCTATTTATCACTAATATAATTTTTGGTTCTAAAAGTTATGTAGAAGAATCTAATAATGTATTTCTCACTAATATAATTTTTTAACTTAAATTTGAAGTATGATAAATTTGAACACTCTAACTTTGAAATTTTTGAACCAATATTTCTTTTTGAAGAAATAAATGTATTATTGAATTGAGTGGAATTAATTTTTATTTCAATTTAGTTTTAACTAAATTTTCATGTCTGTAAAATATAACAAAACTTTTCATTTATGTAGATTTAATTTAATGATATGTGTTACATTTTTCCAAATAAATTCACATTATATACAATAAAACATCAATTTAAAAATCCCATGTTCTATAATCTAAATAACAATATTGAAAACATAAAGAAAGATTATGAAAGAAAATTTTCAAAAACTTTATGTAAATATTAAACATTCAACTTGATTCAAGTATATTGAAAACACAAATTTAGTTCAAGACTATAAAATAATTTTATATTCCACAAAAATGTGACTCCAAATAAATCCTATCCAAATATCTCACAAAAGAGACGATTTTTAAAAAAAAATATATTACATATATAATTGCATAAAGACTCGAAGCAAATCTACATTTCGTATTTCTCTTTTGAAAGTGTCATGAATCTTATGCCCTTTCATATAAAAGTATATGAGAAGGTTAAGTAAGAGAGGACTCATAAATATAATACCCTTCGAGTTAAACTTATGCATGAATTATAATGATCACAATTGAATTAGTCAATTAATGTTCATTTAATCTTATTAAATATCTAAAATTATACGAGGTATAATAAAAATTAATATTATATTTATTCATAGTAATGTGGTTCAAGGTGGTGTTTGTTAGGAGGGGGAAGTTATAATTTTGTATTTCTTTTTGTATATAATTTATTTGGGTTTTATTTTATTTATTAATGAGTTTTGAGTTTGGTGACTAATTAAAGGCATACACACCCACACACATGTGCACGTCCACACACACACACACAATAAGACATAAATTCATACAAAAGGTGAACATAATATAATATTGGGTCAATGCCATATAGTCATACAATGCCAAAAAGGCATACATTTCCATAGATAAATATGATAAAGTACATCATGTAAGACATCATACTCATAAAAAATCCTCCCTCTCTTTTCCTTGTTCAAATAAGGCTCTCCTGTCAATGTATTTATCATGTATAAGAATCCATAAAATGCATTATGTTCCTCTAAGTTATGATTGTGATTCATTCTATGTTGATAGCTTGTTTGTAGTTGAACATGTTCATATGCATATTTATTTAATTTCATCAGTTAATTTTAAAATGATATAAAAATTATTTAAATATACATCTTAGAAATTTTACTCTATAAGATGTCCATATGTTAATTTGACCCATTATCAAGTCAACTTGGTTTAGTAATCCCTCTAATTTATTTGTAAATTAAGTACAATGGGTGTTAGTTGAACAAGAATCCCTCATTCTCTTAATTATCTCTTCATTCTATAGTTTATTTTTGACTATATGTTTGACTAAATCCTCATAATTATTTGGGGGGTCTTTTTGAATTATAGGAGGGATATGATGGTTAGGGTGACTAACAAGGTTGAGAGGGTTAGGAGGATTCGAAGGATTTTGATTTGCATTTGAACATGTTACGCAAATATAAAAATATATTATTTAAAAGAAAAAGAAGTAATGAAAATCTAATATTTTATAAATCTAGTTTATTTACCTCTCCTTTGTCATGGCATTATCAATTTGTTGATGCAAACTGAAGCAAGTGTGGTGTGTGTTGGTTGATTTGTCTCCCATTGGCAATGGCAGGTCACTTAATGTGAACATGGTGGATATTGGCAAAGTGCAAATTCTAGTATGGAGGTCTGCATCTATAGGAAAGTGATTTGGTGGAGTTATTAGTGGGTGAATGAAATTTTATAGAGGCAATAGTAATGTTTTTTTTCTATACATCATTTGTATATTTACTAGTGAAGATGAAATGATGATATCTTATATATTAAAAAAAAAATGCAAAATTGTTTCAAGTTGTAGAATGGAATAAACATGGTGCTAATAATACATTTCAAATTCTATAAGTTCTAAATTATATTTATATGCATTGCTATGAAGTCGGATATTCATCCTTGATTATGTGAGAAACCTAGGGAAAAACCCTGTAGTATCATTATGGAAATTAATCATTCTATATAGACTTTATATTTATCTTTTTGAAAGATAAATTACAAGTTCATGTTAACTATAACAATTTTTACTAATGACTTTATGAAGTAACAAGATGTATAGTAAATATATTGGAAAAAATCAACTTATGATATAGAAAAGCTTCTAAAAGTGGGTTTAGTTATAATCTCTAACTGAATTTTTAAGTATTTTGGTATAAATGTTTCAACTATAGTTATTATTTATTTATACCTTAAAGGTAACTAAATAATGGTAAATATACAATTTTAGACTATTTATTTTTCATAATGGGTAAGGTAATGAAATATATGAATGTTAATATTGGATTATTTGATAAGGCATAATACTACAACTACTCATGAAGTTAATAAGTAGTTTTCATGTAAAATCATAAGCATCATTTTTGAATAATTATAGTTTCTCATGAAGTTTTATTTGATGTTTAATATTCAATAAACAAAAATAAATAAATACATCATATCACAAGTAGGCTAGAAACATAGGGTTTACCATTTATGGTAAGACCTATGGGATGATTAATATGGAATGTGTGTGTATTTATTTTTATCATAGATTCAATACACATATTGATGTGATATCCACTTTTATTTTGATGTCTATGAACATTGAGAGTTATTAAGTCACTATTAAAATATTAAGTGACAAAATTATAATTAGTGTTATACTTATTTTTATACAGGGGTAAAGCTAAGGTGTTGTGATCCCTAAGCTAATGTTCATGATTAAATTTAATTAATGGGTAACACTGAATCATATAAATATCCTTCTCTCAGCATGGAAATTTGAATGTATTTCAAACAATTTACATTATGAGTAATTTTATTATGATGATTCTTACGTTTTGAATTGAAATATTTTTGAATTATCTCGATGTGATACTACTCATGTTCAGTCTAGTTCTCTCTAGGTTATAGGTTAGATAATTTGAATGGTTGATGTGAATATTATTTATATGTTATGTTTAGGCTTGAAGGTAATGCTAAAATTTGGCAAATGGTTCTATTAGGAAGGTCACAGAGGTAGTATACATATTGGAGTGTATGAGTGTATGTGAAGTACACTGACACACCCTAATTTATATATTAATCAGATAAATAACTTTATAATAGTATCGTTTAGAAATTTTTAACTTTATCCAAGCATTTTTGCTTGGTCTAACACATTTATGAACCTCACCCATGCTTATTAGAATTAGGTTAATACTATTATGATTTGATCCATTGTTATGTTATCATTATTTTTTGAACAAAAATGGTGTTATTATAGAAAGCTAATATAGAAACAAATGATCCATGTCGTACATTGTACCAAATATTAATTAACAAAAAGGTGAAAATACTAAAACTTGTATTAGGGATATTTGATGAGCATAACATATAACTTTAACTCTAAAATGTAAATATCACATAGGGTGCTAGGTGTGGTTCATGAATTTTCCATGCCCCATAATCTTGAAAATTATAAAAATTAGATATATATTTCAATAACTCATTAGGAAGTTCCAAATCATACTCGATTCTTCCTCATAAATTTTAGTCTTAACCTCCCTTTATCTACATGAAATATATTCAGAATGATTGACATCCTACTATTTAAACATGCACCAGTGTAACTATTTTGAACATATTCTTATTCAACATAATTTTTCTTATCATCTTTTATCATTGTCATATTTCTACATATACATATGTACATGATAATGGTGGTGAAGAATAACAATTTAATTATTTAGATCTTAATTAAGATTTTGACATATCTGTAAATAAAAATAAAATGATGATGATGATGATGATGATGTAAATTATGAGAAAATTAAGATAAAATTAGTAATTATATAAAATAAAATAACGTAAAATTCAACTAATTTATATGTTTTTATCCCAATTTATGTAATTTTCCGTTTTTTTCATGATATAATTTTAATTTTATTTTTTTTTCCAAATTTCACCTACATTTACTACGTTGACTAATTATTACTTTAATTGTCTTAATTTTTCTAAATTTCACTAATCTTAGTAAAACTTCCTAATTTCTCTAATTACCGATATTTTAACTAATTTATCAAATTGTATCTAATTTACTCTAGTTTATAATTAATTTACTTAATATATGTAATTTTTCATAATTCCCCCAATTTTTTTAGTTTCTCATACTGGTTACTAATTTCCCTAATTTTATAAGTTTATAATAATTTTCTCTAATTTCCTCAATTTATCTAGTTTTGTCCAACTATCATAATTTTTTTCAATTTTAATTTTTTATACTTATAAGTGATGTTATTCCATTTCATAAGAAGAGTGGAAGTATTTGGAGGGATTGTGGTGGTTAAATTCCAGTTAGTAATGTTTGTAATGTTTTAGTGTATGTTAGAAGCTATGGTGTGTCTAGTGGGGTTAGCATTTTAGGAGTGGAGAGGGGTTATCCTTTAATTTTTATTTAAATTTATCTAACATACAATTATTCTCCCTACCAAATACTATTCATGGGTGCGGTGGTCCATATTTTTCTTAAGGTGTTCTATGTTGGAGTGGTCATGTCCACAATAGTTAGTGGTTTGAGTTATTTTTAAATAAGTTTTATCTCTAACCATGTTCATATCTAATCATGGATTTATGTTTGATTTGGAATTTTCTTATATATTTTGCATTATTTTTCTATATGTTTAATAACAATATTTTTTTACGCACCTATTTAGATAATTGCTTATATCTAGGTTTAGTAATCAAATGGTTATTGTAAAATGAACTCAATAACCTATTTAAAAGGAACTATTTTCAATTCTCGATTATGGTAGGAAGAGAGAGAGAGAGAGAGAGAGAGAGAGAGAGAGAGAGAGAGAGAGAGAGAGAGAGAGAGAGAGAGAGAGAGAGAGAGAGAGAGAGAGAGAGAGAGAGAGAGATTGTATATTATCTTAAGGCAATAATGAAGATACTTTCATACATAATTTTTTCTTGAGTTTTATTATTTACAAAACATTTGAGAACTAAAAATGTGGTAATGTTTTGAAAGAGTGATCATGTGAACATGAGTATATATAGCACGCCAACATAGTATGAAAGTAGTATTTGAAGGACCATTACTTAGAGGGAACATTTAAAAGATGTTTGTTTAAAAACAATCACCCTAGAAAATTATAGGTCCTTTAGAGAGGTTTATAAATGTATTACATTTAATTGGTTTTACACAAGATGTACATTTTTGAGTGTTTCAAAAAAATTAAGCCATAATTCTCACTCTGGCAATACCATTCAATGTTTGAGTGTATATTTTATTATTTGAATCCATTGGATCAATCCATACACACTATACTTTTTAATGGTAGTGTGATTGGAAGAGGAAAAATGTTTGGGAGTATGTTCTAAGAGGCTTTTTTCTAAGCAACTAAAAAAGTTCATTGTAGGTAGGCTTGAACCTACAAACAATGAATCTTGCCTTCATGGAAATATTCTTTGGGTAAAACCTTAAAAAATATTATTGGTCATTGTTTCATTTTCTATATTGGTTACCCTCAAAATCTACACTTTTGGCTCAAATCCTACATTCCTTTGGATCTACTTTTATTCAAAGATGACTTTATTCTAATTAACATTGAAATCATCAAATTTGTATAAATTTTATGCTCACATTGACAAATTTCTCAAAATAATTAACCATTCAAGCCATGCATAGTGATGGACATGAGATTGGAGTGCCATTCATCTATTTTTTTCATTCATGCACTATGTAATTATTGATAATGATATTCATGATAAATCTTTGGCATATACTCCTCCTTCTATTGGTTCTTATCCTCATTAGTTTTTTAGTTAAGACTCATTTATTGAGGATGAGACTCATTTACCAGCTCTCCCTATTACTCATTTTACAAAAAAAATTATTGGTGGTCACCCTAATGAGGTATTTATAACTCATCAACTCACTGATGTATATAATGATTCTATCATTATTATTTCTATTTTTGATTTTGGTGTGATTATTGGTAGTATCATGCCAGACCCAATAAACCAATTGATCATATAGTCTCTTTCCTATCACTTAAAGAATCAGACTTAAAAATAATAAATAAAATTTCCTTTAAGGTTCCCTCATTCATAGAAACAATGCCATCATATGCTCTATGTAGAATAAATTGGTTATTTCACATCATCAAACTAACATGTTGTATTCACATGCCCATATTTCTATTCCATTATGTAATGTTATTCAATATGGTATGAATCCTCTTCATGCAATTTTATAGTGGTGTACCAGATATGAAGTAACCCCTTAGTTTTTTTACTTATCTTATTGTGTATCTTTCTTTTGGGCCTACTATTATTGCACTTTGCACATCTTCTCTAGTTCCACATGCATATATGTATTCTTATTTTGAGGATCATACCAATACTTTTGGTTTTCTCATACATCATTCCATGGGTCACACAACTTGACTTGTGGGTATTGATAAACATATACAAGGTATTTCTACCCCTATATAGTCTGTTATGTAGATTATTTCACATCACATTGATTATGATGTTGATTTTTCTTGGGGATATATTGATAGGCTCAATTTTTTTGGCCTGATTGAAGGTAAAAAAGAGCCCATATGTAGCTCATGATATTCACAAAGAGTGGAGAAAATAAAAGATGCAACTAATACTTCTTTAGATGTTGCCTCACATTTTTATACTATGGAATTTACACCCACTCATACGTAGCCATCATCATCCATAATTTTTGTTCATTTGGGGTGCATTTCTTATCATTCTTTATGGTGTCAAAAAAATTATTTGAGAGGACTCTACAAGTGATTTTCCTCAACCGATCAACTTATTTGATCACACATTGCTCCTCCTACCTTTTGATGCTCCTTTTTTGTTTGACATATTTATTTAAAAGTAGTTTTGGTTTAGAGCCTACATCTCTTATTTTAAAAGTGTTGTCTACTACAACTTGACTAAATTGTGGAATTTCTTGCATTGTTGGTTATATTATTATCATATGGGATATTTATGTGTAGTGATACTAAGAGTCACATTTTTTTCATGTGTGTATGCTCTATATTGAGCTCTTTATTCTTTAGTTGTTTATTATCCCATCACCACTAGTGAAATATTATTTATATATTTTTATCTATTGATGTTGATATCCTCCTTTAAATTTGTTGTTGTGTTTGATCTTCTTTTGGAGATAGCTAGTTTGCTAAAATCTAGATTTAATATTTTAGTGTTTTTTAATGGGAATGGCCCACTCAGACATTTTTTTAATCACTACACCCAATTAAAAATTATGAGGGTGTGTGTGCACGTACTAATTTAGATCCCATAATACTTGTTAGCCCTTGGTGCGCCCCATTTATATTGTAGGTAGTTGATTGAGTGAATCTTTTGTTCCATGGGATTCACTCCATCAATTGCACATAATGCAACATTTTATTGAAATTTGAATCATGCTTCTTGAGACTCCTTATAGTATAATTCTTATTTTAAACCATTTCTTAAGGTTCTAATGAATATTGGGTACCTTGTAGTGACAAATCTTATCCTTGGTAACTCTTTTTATCAAGGTTATGTGATAAGTTTTTTTTATAGTGAACCTCATATATAGTACCAGTTCCTATTTGACATGGCAGTTAAAGTGACTCAAAATTCTTCTATTATGCTAAGATGGATTAGTTACCATAGGGACACTTCATATTTCACTTGGATTTTTTACATGGGTATCTAATTAGACCTAGTTGTTAGGACTCATTAGTTTCTAGTATTTCTCTTTTCTCACTCCCTATTCTACACTTAATGGAAGGTGTTGGAGTGGTTTTATTCACATTGGCTAGTGGAGTTAGTTATTTCTAAACCAATTTTGTATTTAGTTCTATTCAAACCCACTCACAGTGGTAATTTTGATTTGCATTTCTATTATAGTTGTTGGATTATTTTTCTATGTGTGCATGAAAAATATATTTTTTCACTTATTTATAAAATTCTCTATATTTTATTTAATCATAACAACCAAATAAGTTTTGTGAAATCAACTCAATAGGCTATTTAGTAGGCACTCCTTGTGCTTCTCTATTATGGTAGGAAGAAAGAGAAAGGAAGTGTATATTCTCTTAAGGCAATAATGAGAGACTTTTATACATAATTCTTGTATGAGATGTATTGTATATTCAATGTCTAAGAACTTGAAACTATGGTATGGTAATGGTATGCAAGAGTGATCCTATGGTCACATAAGTGTATATAACATTCTGACACTCGTATGGGTTTTAGTTTGAAAGTGAATTTCCTTATTTATTTATTTTTACTCTAATGATACTTAGTGGTATTTGTTAGTAGTTTTGCTTAGCATGGTTGTGATAGTAGTTTTTTCAAAGCATGTTAATTCTTCAAGTTATTTTGTTTACAATGCTGAAACATTTTTCCTACATTGGTTATTTTTATTACAATGACAAACATCCTTTTAACATGTGTAGTTTAACATATATATACATGCATTTCCACTTTACGTCTTATTCCTTTTCATTTTTTAATTTCTGGTAATTAAGAATACATATATGGTTGTTTTAATTCATGTATTATTGTATCTTCTGATTTGTTTAGTGGTTTATCTAAGAATGTGATAGTATAATATTGTAAATTATATTTTATTTTATCTATAATTTATGAGAGCCTAATATAATATCTCATTTTAAATCAAATAATATCAAAATGGTAAATATAAATATAAAATTATTTTTTAATTAGAAAAATACAATTTTCTTATATCGACAAATAAAATAAATTAATTTTATAGAAAACATATATGCCAAGATACTTGAGAAAATGTTATCAAATTGAAAAACATTAAACAGGCTAACACATTAGACCATCACATAGGTAAAAAAAATAGATAAATATTTAATTGTAATGGAACAATACCCTTAACTTAAAATAATATGTTGCTTTATTTGTAAATGATAGTAATGAAAGATTTGGAAAGTATCTAAATATAAAAATCATGAGAAAAAAGAATTAATATGTTTATGAAGTCATCCTTAGTAAAATTTATATTTTCATTCTTCTAACATTAATGGTATTATTCACCATGTTTTTTCCTTGCCAAAGTTGAAATGCTAACAAGAGCTATAAAAGAAATTGATTGATGGAATGAAGTTGTATATAAAACTAAATCTTATGATTTTTTATCTAATAGCATCATTTTTATTTTTTTCAATTAAAAAAAAAGGATTTCTTAAGGTAAAAACTTATGGAATCTTCAAATTCAAATATAATAGAACATGATAAACTATTAAAATTGAATAAAATTTACATGAATAACAATTTTAATTTGACCAATTAAAAAAATAAATTATCAAATTAAAAATAAACATTTCACCAAAAGTGAGTAAGACTATGGAATTAAATAAGAAATAATATTTAAAAATATTTTTGACTTGATTATAGCTTGAGAAGGATGACTTGAGCGTAGGGATATAAACAAACAAACAATTTTATGCATATATTTACTTACAATTTTCTTAGGGAAATTTAACAAATTAAATAAGAACACATCTCCAAAATAATTATAATATAATGTCATTTTTTTATAGATGGTTCACATAAACAAAAATAAATCTTACCAATAGACTAATAATGTTAGATATTTACTTCATGCATTGGAGCTCAAATGCTTTATTTAATTTAAAGATGCTATGCTCTTGTCTAAAATATTTGTAAGAGCAAAAGTCACTTCAGATTTGGTGATCTCTATAATTTCTTGGATTAAGGGTAATTTAATAATAGTAAAATGTTTGAATTCAAAAGCATGACATATCATTTTGTACTCTTCCTCTATTCTCTCTTTATCCCTGTGAGTATGAGCCATCATGAACAAGTCAAGAATCAACCCCATTATTCTCAAATATCCTTCTTCTTCCACAACTACATTAATAATTATAACCTTCCCTTGCTCTGGTGTTTCTATATAACAATTCTTTAACATTTTTATGCACTCCTCAACATCCTAATCATGTAAAACCCATTGCATTTTAACATGAATACAAATTATGGTATAAATATAATATAAATTTGATATATTATATAATAACTAGTTATAAGATACTTTTATTTATTTTTTTAATATTTAGAAAGATTGTATTTGTTGGTGGTGTATTCTCAAACATGTCCTCACCGACATGCTCCACCCCTGCACTAATAGAGCCATATGATTTGATTAACATTTAAATGATGACACAAATATGGTTTTTAATGAGATAATTGGTTCTTACTTAATTAATGATAATGATAATATAATTTTTGGATCTAAAAGCTATGTAGAAGAATATAATAATCTAGTTTTCACTAATATAAATTTTTAAGTTAAATTTGAAGTATGATAAATTTGAACAATCTAACTTTGAAATGCTTGAATCAATATTCCTTTTTGAAGAAATAAATGTGATATTGAATTGAATGGAATTAATTTTTATTTCAATTCAATTTTAACTAAATTTTCATGTCTGTAAAATATAACAAAACTTTTCCTTTATGTGGATTTAATTGAAAGAACAAAATCATCTGTGTTACCTTTTTCCCAATAAATTCACATTATATATAATAAAAAATCAATTTAAAAATCCCCTGTTTGATAATATAAATAACAATATTGAAAACATAAAGAAATAATATGAAAGAAAATTTTCAAAAACTTTATATAAATAGTAAACATTGAACTCGATTCAAGTATGTTGCAAACTCAAATTTAGTTCAAGACCATAAAACAATTTTAGTTTCCACAAACACATGAATCCAAATAAATACTATCCAAATATCTCACAAAAGAGATGATTTTAAAAAATATATATATTATATATATAATTGCATAAAGACTCAAAGAAAATCTACAATTCGTATTTCTCTTTTGAAAGTGTCATGAATCTTAATCCCTTTCATATAAAAGTATATGAGAAGGTCAAGTAATAGAGGACTCATAAATATAATAATCTTCAAGTTCAACTTGTACATGAATTATAATGATCACAATTGAATAATTCAATTAATTTTCATTTAATCTTATAATATATAAAATTATACAAGCTATAATAAAAATTAATATTATATTTCTTCATAGTAGTGTAGTTCAAGGTGGTGTTTGTTATGAGGGGGAAGTTATAATTTTGTATTACTTTTTGTATATAATTTATTTTGGTTTTGTTTTATTTATTAATGTGTTTTGATTTTGGTGACTAATTAAATGCATACACATCCACACACATGCGCACGTCCACACACACACACACCCACAAAATAAGATATAAACTCATATAAAATGTGAACATAATATAACATTGGGTCAATCCCATATAGGCATATAATTCCAAAAAGGCGGACATTTCCATTTATGCATATGATAAAGTACATCATGTATGACATCATACTCATAAAAAAGCCTCTCTCTCTTTTCCTTGCTCAAATAAGGTCCTCCCTTGAATGCCTTTATCATGTATAGGAATCGCTAAAAATGCATTACATTCCTCTAAGTTATGATTTTGATTCCTTCAATGTTGATAGATTATTAGTAGTTGAATGTGTTCATATGCATATTTATTGTTAAAAATTTTACATGTACTAGACATGTAACCAATTTCATCAATTAATTTTAAAATGATAAAAAATTATTTAAATATGCACTTATGCCATTCTGATGGTCATGATCAATTTGCTTATGATGCTTTTTAGGGTGCTTGGAAGGATGAACCTCATGCACAAGAGTGTGAAAGGGAGAAGCAACATGAATTGGTGCCCTACTACTCATCTCAATGGAAATATCAAATGTCATCATATACCCCTATAGATAATATATTCATGTCAATTATAGCACAATTATAGATTAAATTTATTAAAATAAATCTATATTTAAAATTTAAAGTCACAAGTTAACATACCTCAATGAGTTGTTACATAGATGAAATCATAGTAACAATGTCTAAGTATGTTCCTGCCTATATCAATGGAAGAGTCTTCACTTTGGTCATCAACTAAGAAAACAAAATATGATTGTTAGTTCAAAATATCTATATAAATAAATGTACATGTACATGAAGTATAATAAATTAATGAAAACTTACCTCTGTATATGAATAGGTTTTTTGAGTAACAACAACGATGGCACTAAAAAATAGTCAAAAATATGGTTGTAAAAATGATAGGACCATCTCATCCTACAACATAAATAATTAAAATTATATTATTGACTTTTCTATGTAAACAAATTATTACATTTTAAATATAATTATATCTTAAATTTAACATGAAAATATATAATACACCTACATAGGTGAATTCAGGGTCTCCACACAAAATGTATGTGCCAAAAATTCATCTACCATAACCATAACATCTTGCTACCTAAAAGCACCACCATCCTCATTTGATTGTTCGATACATACAACACTACAACATCTGCAATAGTGTGGTTAGACATCAACAATGCTAGAATCATTATCAAAAAGATAAACAAAGGTGTCAATAAGCACATGCAAAGTGATAATGTCAACAACCTCCATCACTACATAGGGTATTATCTCAAGATAGCATGAATTTTGGATAGGCAATCCTATACGCTGATTAAGCACATGACATGTCCCTAGTCTATCCTATGTAGAGATTTTTCCTCAGATCTCAAACTCTAAGTGGATAAAATAATTAGTAATTTCAATTAGGATAAAATCAAAATACAGTTTCTTGAAAATATACAAAGTAATCTCATTGTTGTTAAAAGGCACATAATAAAATACCATCCATCATCATTATTAAAAGTTGTCCCTTGTGAGATTATGTTGATATGATGGATTGGGAACTATTTGCATGATAATGGAGGTAGTGCATCGGTTTTAGGATCAATGAATAATGTGAAAATTTGGTCTTTTATGATTTATTTATACTTCATAGCACTCACTAACAATTTATCAACATAGTAAGCTCTACATCTATCTCTCTAAGATGTCCATATGTTAATTTGACCCATTATCAAGTCAACTTGGGCTAGTAATCCCTCTAATTTATTTGTAAATTAAGTACAATGGGTGTTGGTTGAATGAAGATCCCTAATTCTCTTAATTATCTCTTCAATGTATAGTTTCTTTTTGACTATATGTGTGACTAAATCCTCATAACTATTTGGGGGGTCTTGTTGAATTATAGGAGGGATATGATGGTTAGGGTGACTAACAGGGTTGGGAGGGTTAGAAAGATTTGGAGGATTTTTCTTTGCATTTGAATAAGTTACGTAAATATAAAAATATATTATTTTAACCCCAAAAAAAGAGTAATGAAAATCTAACATAATTAATAAGTTGTGTGTTAAATTTTAGAAATCTAGTTTACTAACCTCTCTTTTGTCGTGGCATTATCAATTTGTTGATGCAAATTGAAGCAAGTGTGGTGTGTGGTGGTTGATTTGTCTCCCATTGGCAATGGTAGGTCACTTAATGTGAACATGGTGGATATTGGCAAAGTGAAAATGCTAGTATGGAGGTCCACGGGAAAGTGACTTGGTGGGTATGGGAGTTAGTCATGCACTTTGCACCAACTCAGCATGCAACGTGTAAACTAATTCCACACTCTTGAATTCCATGAAATCAATGATTAGAAGGTGAAAATGAGGTGTTGTAGTTCCAAGGAGGCATATGGGATAAAGGCACATGTAAATGATGGGGTCTAATCCTAGCTAAAGCTTTGAATGCTAAAACACAAATTACAAAACTTCTAGAAGCGAAACCTAATTTTCAAAAGGTGCAGTATGCTCATGCGGTCTCGCATCTCGTAGAGATGGAAAGAATGGAAGATACTTTGTGGAAGGTGAAAGGCAAGATGCACTTTTCACCAACATTTGGTGCAAAGTGCAAAATGATCCTACAGCTCCACATCCCGTAGCACAAGCATGAGAAATTCATAAAAAATTTAAACTTCAGTAGGATGCCAAGTGAAGTTGAGCGATGACCTAGGGGATGAGAAGGGAAGGTTCCAAATGTTATTTTGTCTAGCATGCAGCAAACATTGTGTGGTGTTTAATCCATTTATATATTATTGCCTTTTCCATATGCCACGACTTCAACAATGATAGTTTCAATGTTTAGTTGTGTTGGATATACACTTCTTATGCCTTACATAGTTATGGTGCTTGAACAGGGCAGGTATAAGTATCCTATACATGCATTGTGCACTACATGCACTCTACTCAATGAAGAAAAAATCCTCTGTTGCAGTCCATAAAGTCAGAGAAACTCTAATACTCAATGTCAAGAACAAATGTTAATAGGATAAGAGCTACGAGGCAGAGAGGATCATAAGCAGATTAATGCCATATACTCACATGTTTTGTGCTTTGTCTTGTTGGGTTTATGTCTGCTGAAGAAACAAGTCTTGTAACCCTTGGGTAGTATGTACTTGCAGACCCTCTACAAGATATGTATGCATGGTGGCTATCCCAATATATTTGATCATTGTATTTCTATTTGCCATGTCTAATGTACTCTCTATGACAATGGCTATGGGATCTCATAGCCTCTCCCTATTGGGCACCATTACAAAAAGGATGAATGGTTATGCCAAGTTGAAGAAAGGGTTGAGTTTTTGGTAAAATCTTTTACAGGGTGTTGCAACCAGGTAGCTGAAATGGAGTGTAAAATTAAAAAAGTCCAAAAACTTGTAAGCTTTCAAAAAAGGTGCAGAGGAGACCCCAAACTTCCAAGGAAAATTCAGTGGGATGTGCACCATGCAAAAAATAAAAATTTGAAATTGCACCAAATGCACCATGGAAAATGCTTGAAAAGATCAAGATTCCATGAAAAAAGCCTAAGGAGCATTTTTGCAAAGATGGAAGGTTGACTTGCACTTAGCATCAACATAACATGCGAAGTGTAAAGTGCATTCCCATCTTTGGATTCTATCAGTTACAAAGGGAGATGTGAGTGGGAAATGAACCGTGTAAATCGTAATTGGTGCAAATTTGCATAAAGGGACTAGGATTCCCCCAAAAGGTGAAAAGTGCAAATAATGCATTTATGGATTAAAAAGGAAATATGGAGGAATCTACCAAAAAATAAAATTTGTAAAAAAGGCAAATTTGAATATTGAAAAATGCAAAAGGTGAAAATGCAAGTTTAGAGCCGAAATGTAAAAAGGGTGAAATAAACCTAAGTTATTGTATTTTCATTCGCTCTATTTGCCCAAGCTCGTTAATGGGAAAGAAATTACAAGTTTTCAAGACCCAAGTGGGCCACTCCAAGGAAGATTACTCAAATAGTGATGGATCCAAAATATCCCCAAGCAATTATTGAAAGTGTAGGAGGTTCTAACTATGCAAGAATATGGTCCAAGGAATCTTCAGGAAGTTACACATGAAGACAAGAATTTCGTTTGGCCTCCAAGACAAATGTTTTGCTTCTAGCTCATGCGAAATGCATCTCCAACCAAGAAATCAAGAATTTTGTTGCAAATCTCCATCATTTAATGAAGAGGTAGTTAAAGGGATTTTTTTCTTTGTAAATACATGAAGATTCTAGGTGTGGTAAAAGGTATATTCAATCTAGGAGCATATTGGTGGAACTTGAAGGGGTGTTTTACACTTTTTCAAGTTGCAACTCTCATTCCCATATTTGAAGAGTAAAAAATGTAAAAATAGAAGGGTTGTCTTCTATTTAAGAGGTTGGTTGGCCATTGTGTTTATCATAGTGTTAGTCTGTGTTTTATTTAGTATAGGCTCTTCACACTTTAGGATCATTGTTGTGTGTGTTTTATCTCTCTTAATAAGGTTGTTACAACGATATAGCCATTATCAAGCTCTAAGAGCATTTCTATATGACTCACCTACCCAAAATGGAGCAAATCCACCATGCTTGTCCACATGGAAGCATTTTGAAACATTGATGTATGTATGACTTCTCTTTTAATTTAATAAAAATGCATGTGATTCTTTACCATTTTTGTTGATGAAGTGTAGTGATATATCTTGTAAATATTATAGCTAGGATATCTTATTCTATGCTCATTATTGTTTATCATCTTGGGTTTAGTTTTGGATTATAAATCCCTTTCTACATTATATTTGGAGTATGTTGCTAAATAACTTGTTAAGGCACCCAAGGTTTATGGATTCAATAGGAAAAGACAAATCCCTCCTTGTAATTTTATTAGCTTGCATTTGAGTTATCGACATATTTGCAATAGATGATGTCATGAATGATTGAAAGAATCCCTACTGATTGAACACCTCCATCACACCATCCTCCCCTTTTTATAAATATCAACTTTTCCTACCCTATCCTACCCTACATATAACATTCCCTTTGCATATCTAAAGTGTTATTTGCCTGCAGGTGCATAATCATTGTATACGTAACATGTGTTTGTATTTTTTGATTTAAATCCTAGTATTGCAATATCTAATTCATCCCCTATATTTTTAAAGATTCTTTTTAGATGAATATTGCAATCACATTCAAATAAGTTTTTAGTAGCTTGTGTCTGACTTAGAACATTTGCTCATTCCATGTGACAATCCTTCTTCAGCGGAGTGATCAAGCTTGGTTGTGCTCTTGTCAGAATTGTGTTACCTCGTGTCAATAATCTCCATGGTGATTGAATTGTAAAATGCATCCATGTGAGGAAGCTACCCCATAGGTCCTCTCACCTTGGTTCAATTAGAGCCAAAATTAGCAATGATTTGACCATACCCTCTGTAGGTGCCCCTTAGTCATTTTCTCAATTTGGTCCATTCATGATGTGAAACCCTTCCCCATATACAATGACATTCTAGCAAGTTTATCATCATTGTTCTCCACTTTCTTTAAGTGTGCAAGGCCATATTGGAGAGGTGTACAACTGGGAACCAACACCCTCCATCCACTAATTTTTTCAAATTCAAAACCACCATTGTCATGAGTGTTTGAGTTCATGAATTACATTGTGAATGTAGTGAACCACTTTTCCTCCTACTTCATGAATAATGCCTACTATGAGTTTTTTAGCCACAATAATATGATGACAACTATTAATGGGAAATTTTTGGAGAGACCCAATTCAAAACATAGAGATCACTCCTTTAATGCTCCAACAAATACTAAAAGTGTTTTGCCTCTAGCAACACCTTTTCAACTTGCACTTATATCTATAGCATTTCAATGCAAGTACTTTATTAGTAATTCAAATAAAAAAACATCAAGATTAGATAAATGATTAAAAACAACAATATTGCTTTCTTTCCAGAAATCAAAAATAAATTTTGAACATAATATATGCTATATTTGGTTTATTTTCCAAGAACATAGCTAAATCTTTTAAGAGCATAATTTTCTAAGAGAATAATTCTCAATGAAATGGTTAGAAAAGGGTATAGAATCCAAATCCAAATTGACTGAACATGATTTTAAAATTAAAAGAGGTTGTTAAGAGATTGTTTTGTGTAAAATAATTACATAAGGGTTAGCCACACCTAAATGTACATTGTGGCTACCAACAATGATTTTGTGGTGTATAATACACCACAAGAATTGTGCATGTTTAAGCTCAATAATGTCTTTCCAAACTATTGAAAACATTCATTCGCATTTATTTTAAAATGAATTAAGTTCCAACAAGATTCCATAAAATCCATCTAAGTGAGATACGAAGAGAAAAACTAATAACGAAGACATGTTTTATACTATTGAAAAGTGGTCTCAACATATCACTTCTAGTTAGTCCACCACTTGGTGGGGAATTAAACTCCAATATCATGAAGGTGTTCTTCTTTAATAACTCTTTAAATCTTGGTAATTAAATAAAGATCATTATGATATATTTGGAAATTATTATAAAAGACATGTGAGGGGAACCAATCACAAGAATGTTTAAAAAATAATTGTCAAATAACTTTTATCCTTTTCTTGAAGAATACAAAATGTTTGACCCATAGAATGATGATAAATGTGACACCTTGGTAGAAGAGAATTGGTGACACCAAAGGGAGTGAGAATTTAGTTAGATAGAATAGATTTAAAACCATCTCCATCCCAAATTAAATGAGGCTTAATAACCTCCCATGGTTTTCATATAATCAAAGCCACAAAAGATACCATAATTTTGAAAGGGTATTGAGTACGACCTAAGTGAGTAAAAGACACTGCAAACAAATAAATATTTAAGTATTTTTATTGAAAGGCTTGTATTGTTAAATGTAATGGCATAGAGAGATCTTTGAAGTCCCATTTTAATTTAAGAGAAGTAATAATCTGCTTGACACAGAGGATAATAGCTTGGATTTTGACATCAAAAAGGTTAAGACCTTGTATCTCTTTATTTTGTTTTATATATTATGATCAACTCTATAAAAATCCTTAATGGATAAGATTGCTAAGAGTTGAACCAATGTCTAGTAAATCATCTCACACGTACATTACATGTACTTCTTAATTTATAATTACCATAAATTTAATTTGTATATAATTTCTTATCAAATATAAAATATTAAAAGTTACATAAATTTTAATATTAAAAAAAAAAAACATTACAAATTTTATACAAATTAAACTTAATAATGTTAACTTTGAAAAATGTAACTTAATAATCTTAAACTTAATAATGTTAACTTTGAAAAATGTAACTGAATAAATAAACTAACTAATGAGCTAAACTCCAACAAAATATATATAAACTAACATGATGGAAAAATAAATAAATAAATTTATTTCAATCACTTGTAATGACTTTCTTCGAGACATTCAAATTTGAGTGGTAAAATATTTGAAGATTAAAGTATAATAAAAGTGGAGTTTATTCCACCTTTTTTTTTGTGGGGTGTTATATTGTGGGCATGTTTTATTTTGAGCATAATCATTTTTCACCACTTGAGGGCATTATTGTGGAGTCTATTGATGTGCATGATGAGGTTATGATTAAAATATGCATAGTGATGTAAGATTTTTTTTTTGGTGCGGAAAGTAAGTTGGAAAATATTTTTCTTTCTAAGGATTTTGTATGTTTGTATTAATTTATTCTATATTTTAAAACCTTCTTTTTTGTAATATTGTTCTAGGATTATTTAGGATTTTTATAAATTAATTTCGACATTAACCTTACTTTTTATGTGGGTTTATGTTATATAAAATAATTTTAATTAGTTAGATGTAACTATTATTACAATTGATAAGGGAAATGGCACAAAAACAAGTTTATAAATTTGTATTGAATGTTTACGACAAGCTAAGAATTATTAGTCTCCAATATGTAGATGTTCTATTAATGTATAATGTTGAATATATATTAAAAAAAAAGTATGAATCCTATTACCTTACCACATATTATGTAGGTTGTATTCCCACAAGAATACACTCAATGTTGGGATGGATTTTTAATATTACAAGAGGGTTTCTTCTATTCTCCTTCAAGGAGCCTTTACATATACAAGTTCTACTTACCAAGTCTAGTTGTTACTTCATCCATAACAATTTGATTGTTTTTTCACATTGGACTTCAGATTTTAATGTCATCGAACAAGCCTCACTCAAATTTCCAATTTGGTTTGTGTTTCCTAGGTTGTTGGTCCCTCTATCAACTTTACTAGACTAAATAGTTCAACCAATTGTGCATGTGATATGTGACAAGATAGAATAATTTAACATGGATGAATGAAACAAATAAATATGTATTGAATATGAGATCAATAAATACATAAAAATGTCATTATATTTAAGTGGGCTCTAATAATTTCATTAAAATGTCACTTATATTAACATGCTTAACATTTTTTCCCATTGTCAATCCCCTAAGCATAAAATTTGTTGATGTAGTGCTGGTTAGAGATCTCAATGAAGAGATACATTCCAATATGTGGCCTATAAAATTATATAGTGGAAATGAATAATTAAATAAAAATTCAAAGTAAATAACTCAAATCTCTTATTAGATTTAAATGTCTATAAATACAACTTGCACACACATGACAACAACTCAACACCGCATGATCTCAAATGATATTATTTACAACACTAAATCATTATGTCTTTAGATAAAACTTGTGGTATTTACATGTATAGATTCATCTTATAATAATCACTTTTATCTCTATCCTTAATATCATTGACAAGAAGGGCCATGTGTAATGGCATATTTATATAGGTACAAGACCCACGTACTAACAATAATGATTAATAACACACTTTCATCATTAAATATGTTGGAGTTAATCACTAGCATAGGTTAGTCTATGCTTAGGTCTATTTTATATTTAATACTTATTTAATGTTTGTACATGGTTGGACCTTTTTCCAACAAATTTTATATTACTATTGTGGGAAAGAGTAACCCATCCCTCTCCCCTATTTATAGGCACTCTAGTAATGCATCTTGTATGAAGGAGAAGAAGAAAATAGTTTTAGATGTTGTATAATCTGTTTGTGAATAATAGATAGTTTTTTCTTTATGTACAGCATTAAATATTTTGTGGATATGGTAATGGATTCTTACAGAGATCTTGGTTGAAGATTTTTTATAACTCTATCATGGTATCAAAGTGTATACCTATCACTAGTATAGTTTTTTCCCACCATAGGTCTTATGGATTTGATTTTTAAAATTTGAATCTATAATTTTTAGCTAACAATCCTACATTTCATCTCATACTAATTGAAAGAATTTTATATCAAGATAAATAACTCTTTTAGTAGCTTTAATAATAGTGAATCAGTTTAACTTCATCGTCTGGAGGCCTTTATGTTTTTGTCCTAGTTCGAGGCTGTACGAACTAGAAAATGAATCTAATTTTTGGAGATTTTTGTATTTTCAACCTAATTTCATCCTGAAGTAGGAGATACAAATGTGCAATAATCTATACAAAATTTTGAGATGCCAAATCAGGGATAAGTGAAACATTTTTTGCCTTTTGTAAAGATTCAAACTAGAGCAGGGTTTCATCTTCTAAGGCCACACAAATAGATTTCTTTAGATCCAACCATAAAGATAAATGATATTTTGAGTTTTTATAGGACCAACATGGTATTTTTATCCTTGTATATGGATATAAAAATTTGGAATCATTTTTTATGATATTTTCCCTTGGAAGAGTCTTCTTGAGTAGGTCTTTCACCTATTTTGACAACCTACACCTAGTTTATTCCAATGAAATTACAAAAAAAATTGAAGTTTTCTACTAGATTCATACACCCTCCCTTACATGTGTGATTATTTATGAGTTGATTTTATCTTTTTTTCAATTTAAAAGTGGTTTAAAATTAAATTTTGAAAGTAATTTCTCAAACTAAGGAATAAGTGAAGTGATAAATCAATTTTGGGTATAAAATTATCACATGGGAGGTCTTGGGATCAAATCCCACTACCTACATTTTAATGAAGTGGTAAATCATTTGTTTGGTGTTTAATTTATTTAAATTTTGTGTGATTTTATGTAATATGGATAATTAATGATGAAAAATTTGAATTGCAATAACTTTTGATCAATATCTCACTTTTGAGTATCATTTTTTGTAAAAATGCATTTTTCCCCATGTCCATTGCATTGGTCCTATTTTAATTATAATCACACTATATATAAAGTGATAAATTTGATGAGGGTTAATACAAATACCATAGGGTTTTGTTAGTTCATCTTTTTCTACCTTC
Organism: Torreya grandis; assembly: GCA_037957365.1. Taxonomy (NCBI): domain Eukaryota; kingdom Viridiplantae; phylum Streptophyta; class Pinopsida; order Cupressales; family Taxaceae; genus Torreya; species Torreya grandis. Next base: position 627,017 of record JARHVA010006696.1, on the reverse strand, counting down.
ATGTATCTATGGGAATTTCCTTCTTCATACACTATTGCACTTTTCTCTATTTTGGACATATTTTTTGTTGAGTCTGATGTCCCTTTTCATGTATTTTATATGTTTTAATTATTTATTAGTTGATCCTTATAGGTATTTTTTTCATAGATGATGGATTTTATTCCATTTACCACACTTTTTCATTATTGCATGACATTCTCTACTCTAGTTTGCACATTGGCACATTGATACAACTTGTAGATTGAGTCATGTCTCCATCAAGGCCCCTTTCATAACACCTTTCCTTATTCTCTAAAGATAGTTTTTTTCATCTCTTGTTTTTTAGATTATCTCTCATGATACTTGATGAATTCTTTGATAAGTTTGGAGTATCCTTCTACTTTGTTCTCCTTTGTTATTTTGAACTCTTTGTTTAGAAGATGTGTGTTTTTTTGTGAATTTATACATTTTACACTTTTTTGAGTGTTTTATAGATTCCTCCTTTGTACATGTGTATCTTATATATGCACTTTGTTTTTCAAAATGCATATGAGGATTATTATGTCTTAGTGGCATTATTGGTGATTTTTTTTAGTGAAACTAGTATCGCATCTCCACCAGTCTTTATGCTCACTTCTCACCATTTTCAGTCCACTTATTTAGAGACTTTCATTTCCATGTTATCTAAATTCGTAATTAAGGGAGGAATTTTAGGTAATGCTTCCTTAGTTTCATCATTCTACTCAATATTATAGAGTGTATAGTTTATGTTCAGTGATCATGGTATTCAACACCATTCTTACTTTGACTTGGCGGTTACAATGACATGACATCCATGTATTATGATAAGATGGATTGGCATCCATAGAAACACTTGGTTTCACATTAAATATTTAATTTTTTATACATGGTTATCCTCATCAGGGCTATTAGTTAGGACCCATTTAGTTTTTTCTCTCCCTAATCATAGATTAAGGGAGGATGTTGGAGTTAATCACTATCTTAGGTTAATCTATGCATAGGTATATTTTAGACTTACTCCTTATTTAATATTTTTAAATATTTAGACCCTTTTTATATTAAGTGTTTATTACTATTTTTGGAAAGTCTAACCCATCTTTATTTCTTATTTATAAGCACTCTAGTAGTGTCTTTTGTATGAAGGAGAAGAAGATAACAACTTTAACAATGTATAGTCTATTTGTGGATAATAGACAATCTTATTCTTTTTGTTCAATGATAAATCTTTCATGGCTATGTTAAAAGATTCTTGGATATATCTTGGTTGAATAGTAATCGAAACTCTATCAAAATATATGTAACATATGACTATGCACAAAAAACATTAAACATTCATTAAAATTTAAAAAAACCTTAACATAATAAAGAATAAGGAATCACAATTAAAAATATCATAAAACATTAAATTAATCCATAAAAATCCCCTATGATTCAATAAATTAATTGAATATGGTTATGAACTACAATGACCCTTCACCTATAACCGATCACAAGAGCATATGTACATAGTAAAAGATGCATGGAAGTCTCAACCTTGTAAAGCTAAGTTCTAAAACATCAAAAATAAAGTATGCATAAAAGACTCTTTTGAAAATGATAGAAATATTTTAACTATTTCACACCAACATCCTACACAAGATTTTTCAATCTTGCACATTGATAATCGTAAGACTTCAATTTGTAATTGATGTTAAAATAAACAATCTTCAAAATTCACTACAAACTAGATCTGACCCTTTGGATGACAACACATTTTCATAGAATAATAAAAACATATGCACTTAAAAAGGCTGAAAAAATAACAAAGAAAAACATTTACACATAAGGGTTGTGTAAACATTATAAAGGACTAGCCTGCACATAAAGGTAGCATAATATAACATAAGGAAACTTGCATATAGATCACAATTTGTGTAAAACTAAAATGTTATTTTTTTAAAATTAATTTTTAGAATAAATATTTTGATTTTTTTAGGATTATAATTGAACTTAGGTGATCTTTTGTCACACACCCCATGTAACAAAAGAAACATGAGCTCCTACCCATGTACCTTCTAATAGATCTACTAATGGTATTCTTTATTTTACAGCTTCTAATGCACTAATCCATATCAAATTTCAAATAACTTGGCCTTTAAACTATACCATATATTATTTTTATTATTTATCATGTGCTCTCTTATTGGTTATATAATTAAATGCACTCTCAACTTACTAGCACATTTTTTTAGGAACCTGTGCTTTCCAATCAACTTATTTAGGTTTTTTAATTGAAATTTATCTTCTCTTATTCACTTTATAGGAATACAAAGATGGAACATTCAAAATAGGTGACATGTATTATTTAAGTAACTCTATCTCATATGCATTTTTCACAAAATTTCACAAAATGTTTTTTGGACCAATATATTAGAACATTTAATTCTAAGTGGGGTTTTTGCCCCTTAGCCTTGGTGAAATAATTAAATAATAATAATATATTATTTTTTAACATGAGGATAAAACCTTAATATAATAAATAATAAATTTATTTATATATAATAATTACCAAATTTAATTAAATGGATTATCAGTATGGATGGACCCATTATTTCACAATAGTCACCTCTTTTTTTGAATATTATAAATAAGGTCTTACCCCTATTGTAAATTAAATTAAAACTCAATATATTTTTAGGTGAACATGAGTTTTATGAAAAATAGAGAAGAAGTGAGATCAAGAGGAATATGTATTGGGGTTGTATTAGTTTTTCAATAATGGATAATCTTTTTGTGGGTTTTTTAACCTCTTCTAGGTTTTCCCACAGTAATTCTAAATCAAACATTAATCTATGTTCTCCATATATGATTTGTTAGTTATTTTACATCCTAGATCTCTTGTGCATTTCATATTACATTTATGGAATTTATCATGGAATCAGAGTTGTGAAGAGGTGTATGTGATTGGCATGTCATATCAAGTCATATAAAAAAAATTCTAAATCTTAGTTTCACATCATACAAAACATAATAAGGAAGGAAATTTTTTTGATAAACTTGAAAGCATGCTTCAACCTCATCTGCAATGAGTATTCATTATTTTCATTGGATTTTCAATCGAAACAAGATAGGAAGAAAATAGACATCATTAATTGAAAGCATTTACTATTATAAAGTCATTTGTATGGCCTATGTACATCGTAGGTGCCTGATTCAATCCCAAAATAATTATTTTAAGCATGTTTCTATCTTGATTATTGCTAAATATTTTTTATTCATATTTAAGCTCTCAGATATTTTTTAAATCCAAAGAAGCACTCATCCAACCCCAGGAATTTTAATTGAGCATCCAAAGCTCCCTTGTACATCCTAGTCAAGTAAAGTTATTTGTTTATTTATTAAAAATCAAATTTTTAAGATCATATCTATCTTTCCTCAAGATTCTAGGTGGGTTGGTAATTTTTCATGTTGTGAAAAGGTTTATCTAGGTTGCACTATTTCTCCAAACCTTCTCTAATGGTGCCATATTCCCTATGATGTGTGTTACATTTATTTTTCATTTCATATGGTTTATGAAAATATATTTAATAAATTATTTATTAAAATCTTGTTTTTTCTCAATCTAGGTCTCACTTTGAAAACAAAGATTGTACAAAAATGTAAAAATTCTATTTAAATTTTTTAATTTTTTATTTATTACATACATGTTGTTAGACATTTAAAAAAAAAAGGAGGTTTATATATATTTTAGTGCTTGTATACTCTTGTCTAGTTTCATAGCTGGATTACTTGTTCTTATTTTATGTCATAAGCTTGCCTTTAGGAAGGTTTTGTGTTCAAAACTTCCAAAAAAAAAAATTCATTTTTTGGAATCCATTTAAATTTTATTTCATTTTAATTTTGGTTCTTGGTTTGCATGTATTCTTATCACTTGCAACCCCTCTCCCTTATCTTTATTTTATGTTATATTTGACCTATTCAAAACTTAGTCAAACATAATTGTGTAAATAATCGATATCTAGGTTTTGGTACCTTCTAGACAAATTTACATGGTCCATTGTATGTTTTCAAACCTCTTATTACTAATTTTAAAATTGTTGTATATAGAATAGTGTTTATGTGATTTTCTTGAGTGTAATTCTTCCGACACCTAGTTTAATGCAACTCTATTTGAAATTTTCACATTATTTGGCATTTAAATTATGAAGTTAATTATATTTTCATATGTCATTAACTTTATTTTGGAAAATCATTCTGAAAACTCATTAAGGAGGTTAATTTGTTAAATTGTTCTTACATTAATGTGTTCTTTATGACACTTGTGATACCTTGTTTTGTTGTAATATTTTACAAATTTATTAATTTGTTTGCCATTAATTTCAACAATTTTTGTGTATTTTAAATTTAAATTTATTTTACTATCAAATAAAATTAAAATTTCAAACTAAAATGGGTTCTTTTAAAGCATTTGGTTACTACTCTATTAAAAGGTAAGCTATGGTTTTGCCTCAATTTTATTTAGATAAATCCTAAATACTCAATGGTTATAAACATATTATACAAAACATTCATGTTAAAAATGATTTTGTGGCTTACGAGTTGTGTAATATTATCATTGGGACTAAAAAAGTGCATGACAATCTCAGTTCCTAATGGCCATGTGTTTCTTCTCTCCCAATGTAAAACATTGTAAAATTCATGCAGATGTTAAGTAATTGTAAATATTCTATAATTTTTTTTATTTTTTATGCTAATAAATTTAAAATCATACTTTTTAATGGAGGTCCTTATGTTGTAAAAGGCTCCAAATATGCTTAATGATTATTTATTAGAAACTATGAGATGTAGTCCCATTATCATGCTAGACAAAACTTACTTTCGAGTGGTTTATGAACTATAATTGCATTTTTTCAAAAATTTATGTTTCACATTATGAAAGTTTTTAAATCCTTCAATTGTCTACGTAGTATATGTTTCTGTGAGGACTATGACATTTATCCCTACTTAGCATTAAGGGGGAGTGTTAGAACATTTAATTCTAAGTGGGCTTATTATCCCTTAGCCTTGGTAAAATAATTAAATAATAATTATATATTATTTATTAACATGAGGTAAAAACCTTTTGAAAATAAATAATAAATTTATATTTATTTAATAATTATCAAATTTAATTAAATGGGTTATCAGAATGGATGGACATGTTATTTCACAATGGTCACCTCCCTTCTTGAATATTATAAATAGGGTCTTACCCATATTTTAATTAAATTCAAAATTGATATATACTATTTGGGTGAACAAAAATTTCATGAATCTAAGGGAGAAGAAGTGAGATCGAGAGGAATTTGTGTTGGGGTTGTATTGCTTTCTAAATAATGAATACAAATTTGGTGGGTTTTTAACAACTTTGAAGTTTTCCCATGGTAACTCTATGTTAAACATTGATCTATGTACTTCATTTATAATTTTGTAATTATTTTAAAACCTATATCTCCTATGAATTTCATTTTACATTCATGAAATTTGTCACAATCTCTTTTCACTTCAACTTGTCATAATTTTTTTTTATTACTTCCATCCTTAGTTGTGTTAATAAAATGTATCCCACCTAATATTTGACTTATCTTATTTTTTAATATACATGTTGAATATACTACACACTTATCCTCTCAATTCATTCACCTACTTATTGATTTAAGTCACTAGTATACTTAGTAAAATATTTCACTTCAACAGTTTTCCTTCACTCAATTATGATATCATGTAATTTTGAAAGACCTCCTAGACATGAACCACAAACAATTTAAAATGTTATCCTTTTTATACTTGTATTAACTTATTTTTTTTCAAAACTTTCATCTTGTGTTATAATTGAATCCTATGTTCATGGATTCCCTTTATTCATACATTCTAATATATTAACCAAACTTTTATTTTTTAATCTCTACTATCCATCTAGATTAGTATGATACACTAAAATGAAATGTATATGGGTATTCAAATTCTTTCACATCTCCTCCAAAAAATTCTAAGAAACTTTGTAACCATGTTTTGTACTATGATACACAATAATCCATATAATTACACAACTTCCTTACGAAAATAATCTATGTTTTTTGCATCACTAGTATTATTACAAGAAACAAAATGTAGAATCTTAAAAAATATACAAACAATAATGAATATGGAATAATGTCATATCAACTTCAAATGAAAAATTTTAAAAAAATCCCATGCTAATATCTTCCCATGGTCTCTCTTGTATTCACAGTGGTTGATACTATCTTATATTTGTACTTATTCCTTCCACCAATTAGAGAAACGTATACTCTTCAACATACTTTTGCACATCTACACTCATTTACAGCCAAAATTAATTCTCAAATAACTACATATGCTTTTTTTCATAACCAAAATTACGCACTAAACCTCCATTATGATTCTCCTTGATCAAATTATCATGCATTTAATCTCTAGGGATACACATATGCACTCCACATAAAAATAATCCTTCTTGCATGAAATAATCCAATCACATTGTTATTTCACCATTCACTTTCCTTATGGATGATTTTTATGCTTTTATGAAATATTCATCGTCTTCATATAACTCATTCATTGAATTAAACTTTATGACTTCTAGTCACATCTCATTCAAAAAGTAACTCTGTAACTCAACACATATACAACTCTATTTGAATTATCACTTATATGTTTCAATTGAAATAAATATCCATATAAGAATTCAAGCCACTTCACATGTCTTTGGTTCAATTTTATCTAATATTTTATGAAGTATAGTGTTCGATGGTATCTATCCCAAAATAAACTCTATAGGAAATAAGAAATTCCTCTAGTTCTTGAGTTCCTGTACATGGCACAGAACACCTAATCCTCAAATTAATACTTCTTATTTTCATAAATTAATTTTTCACTAAATTATGTATATGTCTACCCTCTTTTATCATAATTACTACTATTTCTATGCCATTTGCATCACAACCTACTTGAAACACTATACTAAAATATAGCAATGCCAATATTGGATACTCAGTAACTTTTTTCTTCAACTCTTGGAAAGTTTATTCTACTTATACCCTGCATATAAATTATTGTTTATATTTTATATCACATTAATGACCATTTCACATCAGCCACTAAAGATCTTTTATGAATTTTATTAAAAAACTCATAAGGCCATCAAATCGTCAAGCTTCAAATGTGTTGTTAAGTTATGAGAACTCTAGTATAGCTTGCATCTTCTCTAGATCCATCTTCAACCCTTCTCAAGAGACTTAAAAAAACAAATTAAACTAATTCCTCTATCATGAATCTAAATTTACTCAAATTTATCAAAAAATTAATATTGCGACCACTACAATAATTTTCTCAAATACACTATGTGTTATTCCTCTATTTTTCTAAAATTTAATTTTGTCCATACTAACTATGAAAAAATACCTAAAAATGGTTTCAACACTTCATTCACGAGTCTTAATAAATTAATTCATGCTTTACTCAATACAAATGACATTACAAACCATTTCTAAAATATTTCCTACATTTTAAACATTATTATCTAATTGTCACCTTCCCTTTGTGAATTTGGTGATATCCACCCTTCATGTCAATATTCATAAATATTGTGATCCTCTTAAGAAATAAATTAAATATTAAATTAGTGGTTGGTAGTGGGTGATTTAAATTTTATAGAGAAAATAGTAATGTTGGCTTATATACATCATTAGTATAGTTACTCGTGAAGATAAAATGAGGATATCCTATATATTAAAAAAAATTAATCCTGTAAGATTGTTTTGAGTTATAGAATGGCACCAACATGGTGTTAATAGTACATTTCAAATTATATATACTCCAAATTATATTTATATATAGTGGTATGAAGTCAAATATTCCTCTTTGATTATGTGAGAAACCTGGTTATAAACCTTCTTGTATTATTATGGAAACTAATAATTGTAAATATACTTTATATTTATCTGTTTGAAAGTTAAATTACAAGTGCATATTAACAATAAAATTTTTTACTAAGTAATTTATACAGTAATAAGTTGTATAGTAAATACATTGGAACAAATGAACTTGTTATACTTAAATGATTATAGAAGTGGGTTTAGTTCCAATCTTCAACTGAGTGTTTAGGATTTTTGTTATAAATGTTTCAAATTTAGTTATTATTAATTTAGATGTTAAAGGTAATTAACTGATGGTAAATATGTAGTTTTAGACTATATATTTTGCATAATGGGAAAAGTAATGAAATATATGAATGTCAAGATTAGATTAGTTGCCAAGGCATGATACTAAAACTACTTATGAAGTTTATAAGTATTTTTATTCAAAAAAATAAGGATCATTGTTGAAGAATTAAAGTTTATTATGAAGTATTCTTTAATGTTTAATATTCAACATACACATAAAAATAAATACATCGTATGACAAGAATGTTATAAACATAAGGTTTTCCCTCTATGGTAAGACCTATGGGATGGTTAAGATGGAATCTGTGTGTATTTATTTTGATCATAGATTTAATACAGATAGTGATGTGATAGCCACTTTTTTGTTGATGGTAGTCAACAATGAGAATCATCAGGTCACTATTAAAATATTTGGTGATAAAATTATAATTAGTGATATGTTTATTATTATACAAGGGGTAAAGCTAAGGTGTTGTGATCCCTAAGCTAGGGTCCATGATTAAATTTCATGAATGGGTAACACTAAATCATAGTAATATCCTTCTTGTAGCATGTAAATTTTAAAAGGTTTCAAAAAAATTGCATTACGTTGCTTTTGGAAATAATTATGAAGTTTAAGCCTTATTTTTTTACATAACTATGTAAAATATTTAATGATTAATATTAGTATGATGATTCTTATGTTGTGAATTAAAATATTTCTACATTATCTTGATGTGATAATAATTTTGTTTAGTCTAGTTCTCTCAGGATTAAAGGTTAGGTAATTTCAATGGCCGAGGTCAAGATTATTTTATGTTAAGTTTAAGAATTTACGTAAGACTAAAACTTCATAAATTATTTTATTAGGAAGACTGTAGAGGGAGTATACATATTGGATTATATGTGTTTATGTTAAGTACACTGACCCACCCTAATCTATATATTAATCAGATTAATTAATTTCTAATACTATCCTTTAAAAAAAATTAACTTTAGCCAAGCGCTTATGTGTGGTGTAACATAGTTATGGACCTGATCCATGCTGATGAGAATTAGATTAATACCATTAGGATTTGATTTGCTCTTATGTTATCATGATTTTTTGTAAAACAAAATTAGGTTATTACACAAAGCTGATATAGACATAAATGATCCATGTCATGCATTACACCAAATATTAATTACCAAGAAAGTGAACATACAAAAACCAATATTAGGGATAGTTACTGAGCATAACATATAACTTTAACTCTAAAATGTAAATATCACATAAAGTGCCAATGGTGGCTCATTAATTTTACATGCCCCATAATATTACAAATTATAAAAATTAGATATATATTTCAACAACTCATTAGGAAGTTCCAAATTATATTGGATTCTTGAAAATAAATTTTAGTCTTAAACTTCAGCTATCTACATGAAATCTATTCAAAAGTATTGACATAATACTATTTACACATGCACCAGTGTAACTATTTTGGACCTCTTCAACACAGTCTTTATTATCTTTTATCGTTGTCATATTTTTACATATACATATGTAGATCATAATGGTTTTTCAAAATAATAATTTAATTTTTTAGATCTTAATTAAGAGTTTGACATATCCATAAATAAAAATAAAATAATGGAAATAATAATAATAATGATAATGATGATGTAAATCAAGAGAAAGATTAAGATAAAATTAATGATTATATAAAATAAAATACTGTAAAATTCCACTAGTTTATATGGTTTCTATATTTTTTCCAATTTATGTAATTTTCCCTATTTGTCATTATTTAATTTTAATTTCATATTTGTTTTCAAATTTTACCTAATTTTACTCAGTTGACTAATTGTTACTCTACTTTTTTGAATTTTCCCCAATTTCAATACTCTTTTTAAAATTTCTTAATTTCTCTAATTTCCCATATTTTCACTAAATTATCAAGTTGCATCTAATTTACTCTAGTTGGGCATTAATTTACTTAATATGTATAATTTGTCATAACTACCCCAAGTTTTTTAGTTTTTCATATTTGTTACTAATTTCCATAATTTTATAATTTTGGAATAATTTTTGCTAATTTCCTCAATTTATTTAATTTTGCCCAACTATCATAATTTTTTATTTTTTTTTAAATAATAATACTTATAAGTGATGTTATTCTTTTGTATAAGAAGAGTGAAAGTAGTTGGAGTGATAATGGTGTTTAATTTCTAGTTAGTAATGTTTTTAATGTTTTAGTGGAGGTTGGAAGGTATGGTGTGTCTAGTGGGGTTAGAATTTTAGGTGTGGAGGGGTATTATCCTTTCATTTTTATTTAAAATTATCTACCATATAATTCTTTACCCTACTAAATCCTATTGATGGGTGTGGTGGTGGATAATTATTTTTAAGGTGTTTGGTGTTGGAGTGGTCGTCTTCACAGTAGTTAGTGGTTTGAGTTATTTTCAAATCAATTTTATCTTTAACCTTGTTCACATCCACTCATGGATTTAAGTTTGATTTTGAGTTTTGTTATAGCTTTTGTATTATTTTTCTATGTGTGTACTAATAATATTTTGTATGCACCTATTTATATAATTCCATATATTTAGGTTCAACAATCAAATAGATATTGTAAAACCAACTCAATAACCTATTTAAAAGGCACTCTTTGCACTTATCGATTATGGTAGGAAGAGAGAGATACATATTTTATATTTTATTAATGAAATAATGAAGAGACTTTCATGCATAATTTTTCCCTAAGTTTTATTGTTTGCACAATGTTTGAGATCTTTAGAATATGGTAATGGTGTGCAAGAGTGATCATGTGATCACATGAGTATATATCACTCCAACATAGTATCAGAGCAGTCTTCAAATAACCATTACTTAGATGGAACATTTGGAAGATGCTATTTTGAAAATCATCACCCTATTAAATTATAGTTTATTCAGAGAGGTTTGAAAATATCAACCATTTAATTGGTTTTACACAAGCTATATATTTTGGAGTGTTTCAAAAAAATTGAGCCATAATTCTCACTCTGGCCATACCATTCAATGTTTGAGTGGATCTTATATTGTTTGAATCCATTGGATCATTCTGTATAGACCGTATTTTTCAATGGAAACATGATTGGAAGAGTCAAATTATTTGGGAGTATGTTCTAAGAGGATTTTTTCTTAGTATCCAAGAAAGAACATTGTAGGTAGGCTTGAACCTACAAACTCTAAATTTTTCTTTCATGGAAATATTCTTGGGGTATAACCTTAGAAAATCTTATTCATCATTATTTCATTTTTTATATTGGTTTCCCTTAGTATCTACACTTATGGATTGAATCCTACATTCCTTTGTATCTATTTTTCTTCAAATATGACTTTGTTCTGATCAACATTGCATTCATCAAAGTTGTATGTATTTAATGCCCACATATACAAAATTTTGAAATTGATTAACTATTTAAGTCATGCATAGTGATAGACCTGATATTGGAGTGGCATCCATCTATTTCTTTCATTTGTACACTATAGTCATGAATGTATACACAATCTATAAAATTCTTTGCTTGTTGGAGTATTATCCTTAGCCATCGGTTAATACTCTACAATTATTGTAAATTACATGGCATAACCCTAAATCTGGTATGTTATTTTTATCTTTAAAACTAACTCTTTCAATCAAATTTCTATGCCTCCCCCAAGAAATAACTCTACCATTAGACCTCCTTTGTAGATCCACCATACTTGGCCATGATGACTAGGTAGACCTATTTCTCTCATTATCTATTTAACTAGCTTAACTATGCCACTTGTTAGATTTAAGGATGCATTTTTAGTGGTAACTGATGTCCATTATAGGGTTCAATTTTATTATCATTTATCTATTTTTTTTTAATTTCATGTCTCCAAGTATGGAGTATTATATGATTCAACCCCTTAGCTCTTCCAACTACACCACATGAAAAACCAAAATTTAGATGCATTAGTAGATAAAAAGATTATGGGTAGTCATACTTGGTGACTTTCTAAACATTATAGATGAAAACGATATTATATGGCTTGCATCTTTGAAAAATGAAGCACTTTATTTCAATCACCTCTATGTTTGGGATAGTTTACATTTTTGCATTGTACATACATGACACCTAAGGAAGATAGGATGTTATTTATACATTATTTGAGGAGGTCATTTCACCTACCACTTTTTCGCTTCTTTTTCCTCCCTCCCATAGTATGGATTTTAATAGTGACATTGTTGATGTTTCTCCATCATTTTGTCCCATATGACAGGGTGTAATTCTTGACAATGATATGCATGATGAATCTTTGACATCTAATCCTCCTTCTATTGGTTCTTATCCTCATTCATTTTTTAGTTAAGACTTATTTCTTGAGGATGAGACTCATCTACCACCTCTCCCTATTACTCATGTTGAAAAATTATTTATTGGTGGTCACCTTAATGAGTTATTTGCATCTCATCAACTTATTTATGCATATTATGATTATATGATTCTTGTTTCTATTATTTATTATGGTGTTCTTGTTGTTAGTATCCTTATAGACCCCGATAAATCAATTGATCCTATGGCCTCTTTCCTATCACTTAAAGAATCACATATGAAAATAATAAATAAAAATTATTTTTTCTTTCCCTCATTCATATAAAAAATGCCATCATTTGCTTTATGTAGAATAAAATAGTTAGTACACATCATCAAACTAATATATTGGACTCGCATGCCCATGTTCCTATTCCATCATGTAATATTATTAAATATGGTATGTATCCTATTTATGAAATTTTATAATGGTGTACTAGATCCTAAGTATCCCCTTTAGTATTTTTGCTTCTCTTATTGTATATTATACTTTTAGGCCAGTTATTTTTGCATACTCTACACATCCACTCTAGTTACACATGCATAGATACATTCTTATTTTGAGGATCATACCACTTCTTTTTGTTTTCATATGTTTTGTTCTATGGGTCACACTAATTGACTTGTGGGAATTGATAAGTATCTATTGGGAATTACTACCCCTATACACCCTATTAGGTAGATTGTTTAGCATGTCATTAGTTATGATGTTGATGTTTTTTGGGGATCTATTGGTAGTCTCAAGTTTCTAAGGCTTAATTAAAGGTGAAAAAGAACCCATATGTAGCTCATGATCTTCACAAAGAGTAGAGCAAAAAAAAGATGCATTTTACACTTCTTTAGATGTTACATCACATTCTTCTACTATGAAATTTTCACCCACTCATATGTAGGCATATTCATCCACAATTTGTGTTTATTTGGGGTGCATTTATTATCATTATTTGTGGTGTCAATAACATTATTTAAGAGTACTCTACAAGTGAGTTACCTCCACCAATCAACATCTTTGACCACACATTTCTCCTCCTACCTTTTGATGCTCCTTTGTTGTTTGAGCTCTTTGTTTAAAAGTAGTTTTTTTTAAGAGCCTACATCTCTTATTTCACAAATTTTGTCTACTAAAACATTAATACATTTTGGATTTTATTTCATAAATTGGTGATATTTTTATTGAATGGGACATTTATTTTTAGTGACACAAAGAGTCACATATTTTTTATTCACGTGTGTATGCTCCATATCAAGCACTTTATTTTTCCGTTGCTGATTATCCCATAACCACTAGTAAAATATTATTTATATATTTATATCTATTGATGTTGATATCCTCCTTAAAATTTATTATGGTGCTTGATCTTATTTTGAAGAGTATCTACTTTGTTGAATCCCAATTTTAGTATTTCAATGTTTTGTAATGGGATTGGTTCACTCATACTTTTTTTGAGTTACTACACCCACTTTAGAATTATGAGGGCATGTGTGCACATACTAATTTAGGTCTTGTAATACTTTTTAGCCTTTGGTGGACCATATTTATATTAGAGGATGTTGATTGAGTGAATTTTTTATTCAATGGGATTCACTCCATCAATTGCACCTAATACAACATTTTTTTGAGTTTTGAGTCATGCTTCTTGAGACTCCTTATAGCATAATTCCTATTCTCCAACATTTATTATGGTTGTACTAACTTTTGGGTACCTTTTAATGATAAATTTTATCTTTGGTAACTCTTTTTCCTAATGTTATCTGATAAGTATTTTTTTCTATGTGAACCTCGTATACAATACTAGTTCCTATTTGACTTGGTAGTTATAGTGACTCAAAATTCATGTATTATGCTAAGATGGATTTATTACAATAGGGACACTTTGTACTTAAATGGAATTTTATACATGGGTATCTGATCAGGATAAGTTGTTAGGACATCAATTTCTAGGATTTCTCTTTTCTCACTCTTTATTCTACACTTAAGGTAAGGTGTTGGAGTGGTTTTGCTCACACTGACTAGTGGTCTAAGTTATTTCCAACCTGATTTTGCCTTTAGTTGTGTTCACACCCACTCATAGAGTTATTTTTGATTTACATTTTTGTTATAGTTACTGGATTATATTTCTATGTGTGAATGAACAATATTTTTTTGTTCACCTATTTAGAAAATTCTCTATATTTTATTTGATCACAAAAACTAAATGATTTTTGTGAAATCAACATACTAGACTATTTAGTAGGCACTTTGTGTGCTTCTCAATTATGGTAAGAAGAAAGAGATAAAAATTTTATATTCTCTTGAGGCAATAATGAAGATAATTTTATGCATAAGACTTATATGAGATGTATTGTATGTATAATGTCTGATAACTTGAAACTTTGGTAATGGTATGCAAGAGTGATCTTGTGATCACATGAGTACACATAACACTCTGACACTTATGGATTATGTATGGGTTTTAGTTTGGACGTTGGTTTCCTCATTTATTTATTTTTACTCTAATGGTACTTAGTGGTATTTATGGGTAGTGTTGCTTAGCATGGTCGTGAGAGTAGCTTTTTCAAGGAGTGTTAAGTCTTCAAGTTATTTTTTTAATAATGTAACACATTTTTACTAGGTTGATATTTTTTCTTACAATGAAAAACATCATTTTCACATGTGTCATTTAACATGTGTGTGTGTGTGTGTGTGCGCGCGCGCGCGTGCATGTCCACCTTACCTCTTATTCATTTTCATTTGATTATTTTTGGTAATTAAGAATACATATATGGCTATTTTGAGTCATGTATTATTATATCTTTTGATGTGTTTAGTGGTTTATTTAAGATTGTGATAGTATAATATTGTAATTTATATTTTATTTTCTCTATAATTTATGAGTTCCTAATATAATATCTCATTTAAAAAAAAAATAGTATCAAAAAGTTCAATATAAATACAAAATTATTTTTTATTTTAAAAAAATGGTTTTTTTTATTACAACTAATAAAATAATTCAATTCTATGGAAAACATATGTGCCAAGATACTTGAGTGATGTTATTACATCAAAAAAAATAAATAAAAACTAACACATTGGACCATCACATAGGGAAAAAAATAGATAAATAGTTAATTGTAATGGAACAAGATCCTTAACTTAAACATAATACGTCATTTTGTTGGTGAATGACAGTAATGAAAGATTTAGAAGTATCAAAATATAAAAATCGTTAGAAAAAAGATTTCATATCTTTATGAATTCATTCTTAATCAAATTTATATTTTCTTCATTGTAAGATTAATGGTATTATTCACCATGTTTTTTCCTTCCCAAAGTTGTAAATGCTACTAGGAGACATTTTAGAAATTGATAGATGGAATGAAATTGTATATAAAAGTAATTTTTTTGATTTTTTCTTTTTTTTTTTTAGCATTTTTTTTACATTCTGAACTTTTTCAAACACATAACAAGATGAATTCTTGAGGTAAAAATTTATGGAAGTTTCAAATTCAAATATAATAAGATGTGATAAACTATTAAAATAAAATAAAATTTACATCAATAATACTTTTCATTTGGCTAATTATAAATTATTAAATTAAAAATAAACATTTCACTAAAAGTGAAGAAGTTTAGGCAATTAAATAATAAATAATATTTAAAAACATTTTTGACTTGAATATAGATTGAGAAGGATGACTTAAACATAGGGAGAAAAAAAAATAAACAAAAATTTCTCTACATATATTCACTTACAATTTACTTTGGGAAAGTTAACAAATTAAATAAAAATATAACTCCAAAATAATTAAAATATAGTGTCATTTTTTAGGAGATGGTTCACATAAATAAAAATAAATCTCACTCATAGATTATTTAATGTCATAGATTTACTTTACAGATATAAGATTAAATATTTTATTTAATTTAAAGTTCATATGCTTTTGTCTAAAATATTTGTAAGAATAAAAGTCACTTAGGATTTGGTGACCTCTATAATTGCTTGGATGAAGGGTAATTCAATAATATTATAATGTTTAAATTTAGTAGCATGACACATCATTTTTTACTTTTTTTTGTTCTTCCTTTGCCCCCTTGAGTATTTAGATTTAATTGAAAAAAAATTCATCCATGTTACTTTGTTCGCAATTAATTCACATTATATAGAAGAAACAATCAATTTAAAAATCTCCTCTTCTATAATCAAAATATCAATATTTAAAAAATAGAGTATGAAACAAAAATTTCAAAAACTCTATATAAATATTAGAAATTCAACTCCTTTCAAGTATGTTGGAGAGTCAAATTTAGTTCAAGACCATAGAAGAAAATTTTTAGTTTCCGCAAGAACATCACTCCAAATAAAGCCTAGAAAATTATCTCTAAAAAAGAGATGATTTTGTAAGAAAATTATATTACATACAGAGTTGCATAAAGATTCGAAGCAAATCTACAATCTGTATCTCTCTTATGTGTATCATGAATCTTAAGGCCTTTCAGAGAAAATTATATGAAAAGGTTAAGTGAGAAAAGACTAAGAAATTTAACACTCTCTGGGTTCAACTTGTGCATGAATTATATGAAAATGACAATTGAGTCGCAATTAATTCTCATTTAATTTTATTGGACATCTAAAAGTATAGAGGTGTAACTAAAATTATGGTTAAATAAATCTAAGGGGAGGCACTCCTTGGCCACCCCATCTCTCTACATGAAACATTAATGTTAAGGTTTTCTTATAAGAGTGTGGTTCAAGGTGGTGTTTGTTAGGAGAGGAAACTTAGAATTTTGTGGCACCTTTAGATATAATATGTTTTTTTGTTTTATTTTATTTAATAATTAGTTTTGAGCTTGACGATTAATTAAATTTGAGATTCTTATGGCTTTTTATTTGTCTCTGAATTATTAGTTTCTTTTTTGGTTGGTTTTGTTTGTTCTTTCAAATTTAGAGGTCATTCGTATATGATTTTGGTGGCTTTTTGTTTTTTTAACAATTTTGATTTTTTGATATATTATGCACCTAGTTGCAACACCTTTATTATTTCCAAGCCAAATTTTTTATTTTCTTCTCCTTTTACATTATGTTTTTGATTGTGTGCTAGGTTAAAAAACTTGAAAAAAAATTAAATGCTTATGTCTATTAATTCTGTAAAGTGAAATAAAAACATGCATAATGTTTAGTTTCAAAATAATATAAAAACCTAAACAAATATATAAAAAATTTAAAAAATTAATAAAAATTTAAAAAATTTAACTCAAATTTAAAATATAATAAAATATTAAATTAAATATATTTTAACATTAAAATTTTAAAAAATAAATAAATAAAATAAATCAATCTTCAAAATGACAAGTACAAATAAGAATATAAAAGCATTTCTTTACCAAATCTAGCTTCCAAAGGTCTGTAACCCCAACTTTGAAGGTCGATTGTAAGGAACACAATACTAAATAAAATGAAAAAAATGTCGAATTTAAATTGAGGAGAGAGACTCTTGTTCCCATCTCCGCTAACAAGTGTTTAAAAATGCTTACAGACTTCAGAGTTTTATTTCTAGTATATTTCTCTTAAGCATGTTTAGCTGGTCATACGTTCGAGTATCCCCAATAAATTGAGCAGTGGGAAACTACCGAAAAATAAATGGTTAATGGCAATGCGTACCAGTCCCAATTACATGCGGCAAGTCAAAATTAATGCCGCGAATGTGAGAGTATTTCTGCACTATCATCGCTAGGGCAGATCCCACTCCTCCTCCCACGTCCACCACCGATGTAATGCCTTCGAATCCATTATAACTCTCCAAAACCGCATCCATTACAACCTCAGAGTTGCTGGCCATGGAGTCGTTGATCAGGTTACTGAAGGAGGGATGGAGATTCGCATATTCCCAAATGCTCATCCCGTGACCTCTCTCAAAGGGAGACCCGCCCGCCATTGTGCTATCATACAGATGCTGCCACGGTTCCATGAAATCCCTGTTGGTCTGCATCAACAAAAGAGCCACACATGTCACTGTAGCAAGGGACTATCCTCATCAAATTGGTGAATAGTAATGTGTTGTGCTTGTATAAAGGTTTAATATAATTTCATGAGGTGCTTCACAGGTAAAAAAATATATAGTCAAGAAGTGAACAAGGTTAGAGTGGAAGCTACTTCAAGTCCTCCAATAAACAGAGGTAAGCCTAATGATCCTACAAAGCTAAAATTGTTGAAATAGTCAAATTTGGAGGTCGGGACATTCCAAATGCTAAGAGGTTTGAATTGAAAAATTTTATAAAATAATTATGACATTATTGATATTGTATATTTGATTGTGTTAGACATGAGAATCTTGTTAAGGATATATTACAAATAACAAGCTTCAAATAGAGCAATTGTAGACTTAGGGGACAGAGTTGTAAATGAGTGGAAGGATATTAGTATGATATCAAAAACAAAGTAAGTGAACTTTTGAATCACCTTGAGAGAGCATAATAGTCTTGGGAAGATCAATCTAAAAGAGATATTCTATATATTGAGGGAAGATTTAGTAGTGAGTAAATTATTGAAGACCTCTTATATCATTTTTCAAATCAGAATGAAGTGTAGTTCCTAAGAAGGATGTAAGAAGACATTAGAGCTTTCAGATTCAATAATTGGATTACATTTCATTTGCATCATTATACTTTTGATAAAATATGTTTGTTGTATTTTACAACAATTTTAGGGATGGATTGGTTGTTAACTAGTTCACCAATTAGTTGCGTATTACTTTCTTTGACCTCCCTTTGTCTTAAGGCCACTTAAGTCCTATTCTTTTTTGAAGGAACATGTAATCCCTCAATGGTTGGATGCCACCTCAATAATTTACAAGGGTAATGACTAGGAGAGCCATTCTAATCATTGTAATAAGGGCATAAGGTTTGAATATCTGACATTCAATATGAATGTTTTGGATGAGAGAGTATAATTTTAATTTTGAAGATAAACTTTCAAGACATTATGATTGAGTTGTTATGATCATTGGGAAAAAATAGTTTTGACATGTAAGATGAGTATGTATGTAATTTGATAAATCTAAGTTTTTAATCATCTATGTAAGTTGAGAATAGTTTTGACATGTTGTATTTGAAAGAATGTTCATATTGGTACTTAAGTTGGATATGTGACCAAAATTATGCTTTTGTTTGTTTATAAAAAATAGAAGGTAACTTATGTATTTCATAAGACATCAAGGATCTAAATGTTATAAATAAAATTATAAGACATGAGATATAAATGTTATAATTATAAATTTATCAGTGATTGAGTAAGTTAAGAACAAACACATTTCACTGGTAAGACCAATCCAAAAAGGAATAATCCAAAAAAGGATATAACATTGAAGCAAGAGTTATAGAGACCAAACCTAATTTCAAGTGTGAGAGTGCATAATTTGATGCATTATTACTATATTTAAATCTCTTTCACAACATATTTTTATAAATAGTACATTTATTCAATATGTTACCACATGTGGATAGTCTAAGCAAACTATTCACCTTTAAAATATGCTATTTAGTTTTCCTTGATTGAAGGTAATAAAGGATTGATTAGTTAATCATCTTGAAAGAAAATTGATGACACATCAAATAAATACAACTACATCACAAGATATAACAATAATATATTATCACCGACTATACATGAATTTATTATTATGATATCACTTAAACCTATAAAGAGATGCAATAAAGATGCATTATCTCTATTATGTCCACCACTATCTCACTTTACTAACCTATTAAGATCATCATCCCAGACCTATCATTTGAGATTATTATGAGGGGGTTTGGAAAAAGTGTTTTCTTTTGAAATATGCTTTGATGTCTTCATCTATTCATATTTTATATGAAGTCTCTCTTTCTATGACTAGAAGTTTCAGGCCAATCTTGGACTTTTGGAATGCATGAGCCATTAGGTGTTGTCTATTTGATATCAACCTAATTTACACCTTGTTTTAAACATCTATCATACAATTTTTAAATAATGACATAGTTTATATGTTTCTATCTATTACACAACATTTCTCAAATATCTCTTGTGATCCATATATTAGAGCATCAACATAATCAAATCTAGTAGTGGATGGGATACATTCATAAAAATAAAATAATAAAGTTATAAATGCCAAAAAAAATTTAAAAATGACTAAGAGCAGTTATAAGTAGTACACTATCATCCTCCTTCAATTGATTTTTAGTGTCATCTACCATATTTACTGCAACACCTTCTACTACATGATTCGATCCTTGAATATAGATATATGATACACCATGAATTTTAATGTTCAAACCTCCTAAATGAATACCTTATTATCACTCATTTTCAATTTTAAATCCATTTTCTATGAATTAGGTAATTGAAATGTATTACTAAAATGATAGTCATTATGAACTTGTCAAAGCAAAAACTAGACGGTGGAAGAAAACTTCCATTATACTTGACATCAATGTTGTTGATGCTCTCATTAACACCATGCCCAGAATATTATACAATTACCTGAGCTATCATCTTTTACATCAGGTCCACCTTAATCACATGTTTGAAAGTGTAGCCTTGGATTGAAAATAAGCAATTGCACATTAGCATGGATGTCCTTACAGTAAAGACGTGATTATGTAATGTCTTATATTTAATAATTTTCACCCATGCTCTATAAGGGTCAATTTTGTGAAAGGTAAAATGAAAATGTGGGATATTTAAAGATTTTACCCATGAAATATTTTCAAGTCTCTCTAATTTAGAGTTCTTGTAGAAGGCAGTGTCCTTGCATACTTATATCCACTAATAATATATGTAAATAATTTTTTTAATTTGATGATCTAACCAATCTACCCTATGATGTGAAGATGTCCATATTATGATTAGGAAATAATGTTTCAAAAGGGAATGGTAAGATTCTATGGTTGCATTTATTTCTTACCAAGCATGCCAAAGTGCACAACAATATTATGACCACATTCCAACCTTGTCTACCTAGTGTTGTTCCCAATATTCAAAAATCACTTGAGAAGAGTGATACCTTTATTAAAATTATTTTGACTCACCTTTTTCCATGGATTCATCAACACAACTATGCATTAAATAGCCCATCTCATAAAACATCACACATCTCACATCATCATCTTTCACCTTTGCTATCAATTTCTTCAACCACACATGATGAACATGCCAAGTGCATAAGTATACCTCATAATTAAATGTATCCCTATATAACAAGATAGTTTTATAAGAGTAAATGGTATAATAAGGGTTTAGTGTCTATAACTCACCTTACAAATTTTATCTCCACACCAATGTCATCCACTATGAAGGCATTGATTTTCCATTCAATGTCTTTCAAATTCACTCTTTGAAGAAGAAATTATATCCATTGGCTTATGTGAGCAAAAAATGACTAAGACATAATGACCCATTAAATGGGTACACCTTCATGTTTGAAATCAAATTCTAGCAATGTGTACAATTGGAACTGTACAAAAAATACATAACTCAAATGGGAGTGGATAGTTTTGTTAATCAAGTTTATTTTATTATGAATAAGATTCATCATAATTGAGTCTTTATTTAATTTTATAATCAGATGCATTTTTAGTTGAACCCAACATCTAGATTGTTGGCATTTAGAAATGGACATACCTTTAGAAAAATTTAATGGTCTCAATTTTCACACCTAAGAAGTTAAGTTATAAATGCAGTTAATGAACAAAAATTTATGGAGACTAGTAAATTATAATAAGCAAACGCCAACAGATCCTAGTAAGCTATTACAATGGTAAGGTAGAGATGAAAAATCCAAGGCCATAATTGGTATTTAACTTTTGGATTATAAATTTTATTATATAGATTTGGATAAGAGATCCATAGAAATCTAGGAAAATATGAATAAAATATTTGGTACTAAACCACTTAGTGCTAAATTGTTTCTAAAATTACAATTATTCAAACTCAAAATGAATGATGGCATATTAATGTCAATCCATATCAATGAGTTGAGATATCTCATGAGATAACTAGTATAATTTAAATCTCCTATTGATGATGAATATGTAGAATCTATATTTTTGAATGGTTTCGCTTCCAAATATAGTAGTGTTGTTTTCTCTCTTGGATAGATGCCTTCCTATGAATTGGAAGATATGATTTCACCTCTTCTAGTTGAACAAAAAAGAACTAAAGAATATTAATAAGAATAAATCACATTATACTTGAAAAAGAACTATAAGAATTTTTAAAAAAAGAACAATGATGAAATTGAGGTATTTTACAATAAGAAAAAAGGGACATACATTCCTAAAATGTAAAATTCAAGTTAGTGATTTGCTCAAAGGAAAGCTTAATGAAGCTAATGTCATCACCAAAGAAGATCTTGATGATGAGAACTAACAAATAAATGAATATAGTGGGTATAATTCTGTAGACTTAGCATTGTAAAGCAACAACAAAAGGAGGTCAGAGACAATAAAGGAAGGAGGTTTCCAAAGCCTCTCATCAGTCACTAATAAAGGGGCCCATATGATTTGGTGGCATTTTATTTGAGTTATGTGTTTGCTTTTCAGTTGTATTTGAATAATAACAGAGGCAAAATTCTTGTTCTAATTACAATGAGTGAGCATGATTTCTTTATATTTTACCCTGAAGAAAGATATGATGAGAGATGATAGAGTACTATAGCATCATGATATTTATGGTTGTTTGTTAACTATTCAAAAAACCATGATTGTAGTTGTTGGTTATCCACTTGTAAAACCATCTTATTGTTGTTATTGGTAAAACACTTGTAAAATCATTTTTATGTTTGTTGGAAATCCTAAAAAGTAAAACCATCCAAATCATGAGCTTGTAGAGGTAGTATTTATAGTACAAGATTGATGTTTTCCCCATGTTCATATTAGGGGGTATATTAGGAGTTGTTATAAAAAATTAGTTATATTAAGTGAGTTTTTATAGAAGTGTTTATAGTTATCCTATTATCTATGAAAGACAACTCCTATAAATATGTAACCCTATCATATGAATAATATAATGAATATCTATAATTTATATATAAAAAAAAAATAGCTCTTGCAATTTGTATAATGTAAAAATTCACATTCAAGTGGATTCAGATCTCATCATGGGAAAACATGTGATTTTGATATCCAAACATGTTTTAAGTTATGGATGAATGGATTTGTGAAATTTCTTTGATTTTTAATCACATAGATAAGGAGTGTTCTTGAATATTTAAATTTAATTCTTAAGGAAAGTCATTTATCATTTTAGTTCAGAGAATAATTAAGATCACCCATAGAGAATAATGTTATTTCTTAGTTATTAGTGTTATTTAAGGAAATGATTATTTGAGGATTCTCATTTGGATCACCCATAGAAGACTCAAAATCATGTCTAAACTTTTTAAACCATTTCAAAAGCAAATAAGGATTCAGTGTTATGGGGGGAGGGGCTAGAGGCGGATTTGTATCTTCTTATTTCTTAGCATCATGAAATATTCTAGATAGCTAGAAAAAATCAAGGGTTTCTATGTTTTTGCATGGGTTTGTGTTTACCCTTGAGGATGTGCACCCAAGCATGAAATCCAAATGCTCTATTACCATGTTGAAATAGGGAAAGGATGGTATAGTGTTAGAAAGAATAAACATATGAAATAAAAATAAAATGAAGGTGACATTTTTATTCTAAAATTAATCAATAAATAGGAACTTTGTGTATAAATATAGTACCATTGAGGTACATGACTTTTTAAAAAATCATTTACAAGATCATTCAAGAGACATGTAGATAAAAAATTCTAACTATAGCTAGCTAAAGTTAAAGCATGCAAAAGATAGATATATTTTATCTAATCTATACACATTATACTAATTGGGAATCTTTGTAATCCATATTTTATGATATTAAAATATTTTCAGGAAGCCTATGCATGCCTAAAATGAAAATTTAAAGGAAATGCTAAAAATACCCAATAAA
>JARHVA010006696.1:585000-600000 GCA_037957365.1 Torreya grandis | reverse complement strand
TTTTGTTATGCACCTATTTAAAAAATTCCCTATATTTAGGTTCAAAAATCAAATGGTTGTTGTAAAACAACTCAATTACCTATTTAATAGGCACTCTTTGTACTTCTCAATTATGGTAGGAAGAGAGAGCTACATATTGTATATTCTCTTAAGGCAATAATGAAGAGACATTCATGCATAATTATTTATTGAGTTTTATTATTTTCAAAATGTTTGAGAACTTAAAAAAATGTGTTAATGGTGTGCACGAGTGATCATGTGATCTTATGAGTATATATAGCACTCTAACATAGTATCATAGTGGTCTTCAAACAACCATTACTTAGATGGAACATTTGGAAGATGGTGGTTTAAAAATCATCACCATATAAATTTGTAGTTGCTTTAGAGAGATTTTTAAATAATGTCCATTTAATTAGTTCTACACAAGATATACATTTAGGAGTGTTTCAAAAAATTTGATCCATAATTCTCACTCTAGCCATACCATTCAATGTTCGAGTGGATCTTATATTGTTTGAATCCATTAGATCATTTTGTACATACCATATTTTTTAATGACAACATGATTGGAAGAGTCAAATTTTTTTGGAGTATGTTCTAACAAGGTTTCTTATTAGTATCCAAGAAAGCACATTACAGTTAGGCTTGAAGTTACAAATCCTACATTATTTTAGATCTACATTGATTCAAAGATGACTTTGCTCTAATTAATAGTGCATTAATTTAAGTTATTCACATATGATGCTCACATCTAAAGAATTCTCAAAGTGGTTAACCATTCAAGCCATACATAGTGATAAACCTAAGATTGGAGAAACATCAATCTATTTATTTTATTCATTAACTATAATATTGAATGCATACATAATCTATCAAATTCTTTGCTTGTTGGAGTACTAAGCCTAGCCATTGGTTAATATCCTACCTTTATAATAAATTACATGGCATAGCCCTAAATCTAGTCTATTATTTTTATCTTCAAAACTAACTATTTTGGTCAACACACTTATGCCTCCCTCAAGAAATAACTCCACTGTCAGACCTCCTATGCAAATATACCTCACTCATCCATGATTTTCCCATTATCTATCTAATATTCTCACTTATGCCACTTTTTAAATTTATGGATGCATTTTAAATGGTCACTAATGTCCATTATAAGGTTCAATTTTGTTATCATTTGTCTATTTTTTTCCATTTCATGTCTCTGAGTATGGAGTCTTATATGATTCAACCCCTTCTCTCTTCCAACTACACCACATTAAAAACCATATTTTAGATACACTTGTAGACAAAAGGATTATAGAGAGTTTTACTTGGTGACTTTCCAAACATCACAAATGAAGACAATATTGTGCAGCTTGCATCTTTGAAAAATGAAGCACTTTTTTTCAATCACCTCTATGTTTCAGATAATTTACATTTTCACATTGTACATGCCATGACACCTAAGGAAGCCTAATATGTTATTTATACATTTTTTTAGGAGGTCATTTCACCTCCCACTATTCCTCTTCTTTTTCTTCCCTCTCATAATAGGGATTTTAATGGTGACATACTTGACATTTCTCCACCATTTTCTTCCATATGAGAGTGTGTAATTTTTGATAATGATATGCATGATGAATCTTTGGCATCTACTCATTATATTGGTTCTTGTCCTCATTCATTTTTTAGTTAAGATGTTTTTCTTGATGATGAGACTTGTCTACCACCTCTCCCTATTACTCATGTTGAAAAATTATTTATTGGTTATCAACCTAATAAGGTATTTGTACCTTGTCCACTTATTGATTCATATTATGATTATATGATTGTTTATTTTATTCTTTATTATTATGTGATTGTTTATAGTATCGTGCCAAACCCTACTAAACTAATTGATCGGGCCTCTTTCCTATCACTTAAAGAATCACACATGAAAATAATGAATAAAATTTAGTTTTAGCCTCCTTCATTCATAAAAAAATTCCAACATATGTTTTATGTAGAATAAATAGTTAGTACACATCATCAAAATAATATATTGGACTCACATGCCCATGTTTCTATTCCATCATGCAATGTTATTCAATATGGTATTGCATCCTCTTGATGAAATTTTATTGTGATGTACTAGATCCGAATCAACCCCTTATTCTTGTTGTTTCTATTATTCAATATGATACATTTGGGCCTATTGTTATTGCACACTCTAAACATACACTCTAGTTCTACATGCATATATGGATTATTATTTTGAGGATCATGCCACTACTTTTGGTTCTTGCATGCTTCTTTCCATGGTTTACACTACTTGACTTGTAGGCATTGATAAACATCTCCAAGGTATTGCTACCATATACAGTTTATTATGTAGATTATTCAGCATGGTATTGGTTATGATGTTGATGATTTTGGGTGATCTATTGGTAGTCTCAAGTTTTTAAGGCCTAAGCAAAGGTGAAAAATAGCCCATATATAGCTCATGATATTCACGAAGACTGGAGTGAAAAAAATATGTTGTTTACACTTCTTTAGATGTTACCCCACATTCATCTACTATGGACTTTACACCCCACTCATATGTAGGCATCTTCAACCATAATTTGTGCTCATTTGGGGTGTATTTTTTATCATTATTGGTAGTTTCAACAACATTCTTTGAGATGAATCTACAAGTGAGTTCCATTCACCAATCATCTTCTTTGACCATAATTACTCCTCCTATCTTTTAGTGCTCCTTTATTATTTGAGTTATTTATTTAAAATTACTTTAACTTTAGAGACTACATCTCTTATTTCACAATTGTCATCTACTACAACTTGACTACATCGTGAACTTTATTTCATAGCTTGTTGATATTATTATTGTGTGGGACATTTATTTGTAGTGCTAAGAGACAATTTTTTTTTATTCATGTGTATGCTCCATATTGAGCACTTAATTGTTTAGTTGTTGATTATCCCATAACCACTAGTGAAATATTATTTATATTTGTATTTTTTAATGTTGATATCCTACTTTAAATTTATTATGGTGATTGATCTTATTTTTAAGAATATCCACTATGGTGAATAGCCACTTGTTAGCCCTTGGTGCCCCATATTTCTATTGGAGGCAATTGATTGAGTGAATGTTTTATTCGATGGGATTCACTCCATCAATTGCACCTAATACAACATTTGTTTGAGTTTTGAGTAAAAATTCTTAGGATTCATTATATCATAATTTCTCTTCTCCACCATTTCTTGTGGTTGTACTAAATTTTGGGTATCGTGCAGTGATAAATTTTATCTTTGGTAGCTCTTTTTCCTAATGTTATGTGATAAGTATTTTTTATTGAGTGAACCTCATATAGAGTACTAGTTCCCATTTGAATTTATAGTTATAGTGACATAAATTTCATGTATTATGGTAAGACAAATTGGTTACCATAGGGACACTTTGTATTTCACTAGGATTTTATAAACTGGGTATCTGATCAGGCAAAGTTGTTGGTATTTCTGAATAGTATTGCTTAGCATAGTTGCGATAATATACTTTTAAAAGAGCATTAATTATTCAAGTTATTATTTAAAAAATTCTAACACATTTTTACTAGTTTGGTTGTTTTTATTACAATGAAAAACATCCTTTTAACATGTATGCTTTAATGTGTGTGTGTGTGTGTGTGTGTGTGTGTGTGTGTGTGTGTGTGTGTGTGTGTGTGTGTGTGTGTGTGTGTGTGTGTGTGTGTGTGTGTGTGTGTGTGTGTGTGTGTGTGTGTGTGTGTGTGTAAAAGCAAACATGTTAAAAGGATGTTTTTCATTCTAAGAAAAACAACCAACCTAGTAAAAATGTGTTAGCATTTTTTAAATAATAACTTGAATAAATAACACTCTTTTAAAAGTAAACTATCACAACCATGCTAAGAAACACCATCCACAAATACCAACAATATGTGCACTTTAACTCTTATTCATTTTCATTTGTTTTGTTTCTAGTAAATAAGAATACATATATGGTTATTTTAATTCATGTATTATTGTATCTTCTAATTTGTTTAGTGGTTTATTTAAGATTGTGATACTATAATATTTTAACTTAAATTTTATTTTCTCTATAATTTTTGAGATCCCAATATAATAAATCATTTTACAAAAAATAGTATTAAAAAGTTAAATATAAATATAAAATTATTTTTTATTTAAAAAAATGTGGTTTTCTTATTTCAAGTAATAAAATAACTTAATTATATAGAAAACATATGTGCCAAGATACTTGAGATATGTTATTAAATTGAAAAACTTTATAAAATCTAACACATTAGACCCTCACATACGGAAAAAATAAATAAATAGTTAATTGTAATGGAACAAGATCCTTAACTTAAAGATAATACATCGCTTTGTTTGTGAATGAAAGTAATGAAAGATTTGGAAAGTATCAAAATATAATAATCATGAGAAAAACAAATTGATATGTTTATGAAGTCATTCGTAGACAAATTTATATATTCATTCTTCTAACATTAATGGTATTATTCACCATGTTTTTTCCTTGCCAAAATATTAAATGCTACCAAGAGATATTATAGAAACTGATGGATAAAATCAAATTCTATATAAAACTAAATGTTTTGATTTTCTCTATTTTAGAATTTTTTTAATTTTCAATTTTTTAAACAAATAACAAGAGGTATTCTTGAGGTAAAAATTTATGGAAGTTTCAAATTCAAGTATAATAAGACGTGATAAAATACTAAAATCAAATGAAATTTACATCAATAATACTTTTAATTTGACTAATTAAAAATTATCAAATTAAAAATAAACATTTCACTAAAAGTGAAGAAGTTTAGGGAATTAAATAATAAATAATATTTAAAAATATTTCTGACTTGAATATAGCTTGAGAAGTATGATTTAAACATGGGGAGAAAAATAAACACACGAGCAATTCTCTGCATATATTTACTTACAATTTGCTTAGGGAAATTTAAAAAATTAAATAAAAATATAGCTCCAAAATAATTAGAATATAATGTCATTTTTTTAGGATATTTAATGTTAGAGATTTACTTCATGCATGTAAGCTCAAAATCTTTATTTAATTTAAATATCCCATGCTCTTGTCTAAAAAATTATTAAGAGCAAAAGTCACTTAGGATTTGGTGAGCTCTATAATTGCTTGGATGAAGGGTAATTTAATAATATTATAATGTTTGAATCCAACAACATGAAACATCATTTTTTACACTTCCTTTGTTCTCTCTTTTCCCCCATGAGTATGAGCCATCATGAACAAGTCAAGATTTAATATCCTATTCTCCTCAAATATCCTTCTTCTTCCACAATTGATGAATACAAATTCTAGTATAAATATAATATAAATTTAATATTACCTATAATAAATAGTGATAATATACTTTTATCTTTATTACCTTTAAAAATACTATCTATTGGTGGTATATTCTCAAACATGTCCCCACCAACATGCTCCACCCCTGCACTAATAGAGCCATATGATTTGTTTAACATCAAAATAATGACATAACTACGGTTTTTAATATCAGATATTTGCTTATTACATATTTAATGATAATGAGAACATAATTTTTGGATTAAAAGTTATGTACAAGAATTTAATAATATATTTCTCACTAATATAATTTTTTCACTTAAATTTGAAGTATGATAAATTTGAACACTTTAGTTTTGAAATGCTTGAAGTAATATTTTTTTTTCAAAAAAAAAAGATGTAATATTGAATTGAGTGGAACTAATTTTTGTTTCAATTTAATTTTAACTAAATTTTTATGTCTATAACATATAACAAAACATTTCATTTATGTATATTTAATTTTAAAAAAATCATCCATATAACTTTGTTTCCAATAAATTCACATTATATATTTTAAAAAAATCAATTTAAAAAGCTCCTCTTCTATAATCAAAATAACAATATTGAAAAAATAAAGGAAAAATATGAAACAAAAATTTCAAAAACTTTGTATAAACATTACAAACTCAACTCCATTCAAGTATGTTAGAGACTCAAATTTAATTCAAGACCATACAAAAACAATTTTAGTTTCCAGAAGTAAATCACTCCAAATAAAGCCTATAAATTAACTCTCACAAAACGGATGATTTTTGTAAGAAAAATCCATTACATATATAGTTGCATAAAGATTCAAAGATAATGTACAATCTGTATCTCTCTTGTATGTATCATGAATCCTAAGACCTTTTATAGAAAAGTGTATGAGAAGGTTTAGTGAGAAAGGACTGAGAAATCTAACACTCTCTAGGTTTACCTTGTGCATGAATTATAATGAAGATGATAAATGAGTCTATGAGTTATTTCTCATTTAATCTTATTAAATATATAAAATTATATGACGTATAATTAAATTATGGTTAAATAAATCTAAGGGGAGTCACTCCTTGGCGACCCCTTCCCTTTACATGAAACATTATTATTAAGGTTTCTTCATAAGTGTGTGGTTCAAGGTGGTGTTTATTAGGAGGGGAAGGTTAGAATTTTGTGGTACATTTTAGAATTTTAGAACTAAAGTTATTTAAAATAAGTATAAATAGACCCACACATGTCATTGTAGCAAGGGACTATCCTCATGAAATTGGTGAATAGTGATGTGTTGAGCTTGTATAAAGGTTTAATATAATTTCATGAGGTGATTAATAGGTAAAATTATATATATTAAATAAGTGAACAAGGTTATAGTGGAAGGTACTTCAAGTCCTCCAATAAACAAAGTTAATCCTAATGAGCCTACAATGGTAAAATTGTTGAAATAGTCAAATTTGGAGGTTCAGACATTATAAGTGCTAAGAGGTTTGAATTTAGAACTTTGATAAAATACTTATGACATTATTGATATTTTATATTTGATTTTTTTAGACATGAGAATCTTGTTAAGGATATAGTACAAATAACAAGCTTCAAAATAGAGCAAATGTAGACATAGGGGATAGGGTTGTAAATGAGTGAAAGGATATTAGTATGATATCAAAAACAAAGTAAGTGATATTTTGAATCACCTTGAGAGAGCATATTAGTCTTGGTAAGATTAGTCTAAAATATATATTCTATATAATTATGGAATATTTAGTAGTGAGTAAATAATTGAAGACCCTTTATATCATTTTTCAGATCAGAATGAAGTGTAGTTCCTAAGAAGGACGTAAGAAGACACTGAAGGTTTTAGATTAAATAAGTGGATTAAATTTCATCTGCATCATTATACTTTTGTTAAAATATTTTTGTTTTACTGTAAAATAATTTATTGATGGATTGGTTGTCAACTAGTTCACCAATTAGTTTAACATTGCTTTCTCTGACCTCCCTTTGTCTTAAAGCCACTTAAGTCCTATTCTTTTTCGAAGGAACATGTAATCCCTCAATGGTTGGATGCCACTTCAATAATTTACAATGGTAATAACTGGAAGAACCATTCTAATTGGTATAATATGGGCATAAGGTTTGAATATATGGCATTCAATATGAATGTTTTAGATGAGATAGTATAATTTTAGTTTTATAGATAAGCTTTCAAGACATTATGATTGAGTTGTTATGATCATTGGGAAAAAAAGTTTTGACATGTAAGTTGATAAATCTAATTTTTTAATAATGTATGTAAGTTGAGAATATTTTTGACATGTTGTATTTGAAATAATGTTCATATTCGTACTTAGTTTGGATATGTGACCAAAATTATGTTTTTATTTTTTTATAAAAAATAAAAGGTGATTTATGAATTTCATAAGACATCAAAGATCTAAATATTATAAATAAAATTATAATACATGAGATATAAATGTGATAATTATAAACTTATCAGGGATTGAGTAATTTAAGAATTAACACATTTGTCTAGTAAGACCAATCGAAAAAGGAATAATCCAAAAAGGATATAACATTGAATCAAGAGTTATAGAGACCAGACCTAATTTCAAGTGTGAGAATGCATAATTTGACTCATTATTATTACTTTAAATATCTTTCACAACATATTTCGATAGATAGTACATTTATTCAATATGTTACCACATGTGGATAGTTGAAGTGAACTATTCACCTTTAAAATATGTTATTTAATTTTCCTTGATTGAAGATCATAAAAGATTGATCAATAAATTAGCTTGAAATACAATTGATGACACATCAAATAAATACAACTACATCAAAATATATAATAATAATAATATATTACCACCGACTATACATGAATTTATTATTGTGTTATCACATAAACCTATAAAGATATTCAGTCAAGATGCATTATCTCTATTATGTCCACCACTATCTCACTTTACTAACCTATTAATATCATCATCTTAGAATTGTCATTTGAGATTATTACGAGGGGGTTTGGAAAAAAAATTCTTATGTAATATGCTTTGATGTCTTCATCTATTCATATTTTATATGAAGTCTCTCTTTCTACAAGTGGAAGTTCCATGCCCATCCTAGACTTGTTGGAATGGATGAGCCATCAGGTGTTGTCTATTTGATATCAACCTACTCTACACCTTGTTATAAGCATATATCATATAATTTTTAAATAATGACATAGTTTCTATGGTTCTATCTGTTGCACAACATTTCTCAAATATCTCTCGTGATCCACATATTAGGGCATCAACATCATTAGCTCTAGCAATGGATTGGATACATTCATAAAAATAAAAGAATAAAGTTATAAATGCTAAAAAAATGACTGAGAGTACTTATAAGTCTTACACTATCAACCTCCTTTAGTTCATTTTTAGTGTCATCTACTAGATTTACTGCAACACCTTCTACTACAAGATTTGATCCTTAAATATAGATAGCTAATACACCATGAATTTTAATGTTCAAACCTCCTACATAAATACCATATTATCACTCATTTTAAATTTATAATCCATTGTCTATTACCTAGGTAATGAAAATGTATCACTGAAATGACAACCATCATGAACTTGTCAATGGAAAAACTAGACAGTGGAAGAACACTTACATTATACTCGACATCAATGTTGTTGATGCTCTCATTAACATCATGCATAGAATATTATACAATTATGTGAGTTAACATATTTTTCATCAAGTCCACCTTAATAACATGCTTTAAAGTGTAGCCTTGCATTTAAAATAAGTAATTGCACATTAGCATGGATGGCCTTACAATAAAGACGTGATAATGCAATGTCTTGTCTTTCATAACTTTCACCCATTATCTATAGGGGTCAATATTGTGGAAGGTAAAATGACAATGTGGGATATTTAAATCCCATACCCATGAAATATTTTCAAGTATCTCTAATTTAAAGTTCTTGTAGAAGGTAGTGTCCTTGCATACTTATAGCCACCAATATTATATGTAAATAACTGTTGTTATTTGATGATCTAACGAATCCAGCCTATGATGTGAATACATCCATATTATTATTAGGAAATAATTTTTTAAAAGGTAATGATAAGATTCTATGGTTGCATTTATTTCTTTCCAAGCATGCCAAAGTACACAACAATATTGTGACCACATTCCAACCCTATCTACCCATTGTTGTAGCCAGTATTCAAAAGTCACATGAGAGGAGTGATACCTTTATAATAAATTTTTGTACTACCTTTTTTCCATGTCTTCATCAACTCAACTATGCATCATGTACCCGATCTCATCAAACATCACACATCTCACATCATCATCTTTCACCTTTGCTATCAATTTCTTCAACCGCACACGATGAACATGCCAAGTGCATAAGTATACCTCAAAATTGAATTTATCCCTATATAAAAATATAGTTCTCACCTGGGAGAATATGATATTGTAAAGCTTCATCTTGGATTCCATCGCAATCTGGTCTCTATTGGAATCAGAATGAATAGACGAATAAAGTGAAGGTTTCTATTCAATTTTTAAAGGTTAAACAGGGTACCGCACCTCTTATTATTGTTATGCTATGTGAAGTCTCAAAATCATTCTTTGCATGATACAAGAGCAATTACACCTCTTAATATTGTTTCTAACTAGAGGGACAAAAGTATTTTTAGTCTTTAAATGTAAAAAAATGTGGGGAATTGAATCACCCTTTAAAGTATTATATTTATTTTATTCATCAATAAAAAACTAATTGAGTTAATTTAAAATAAATTTTAAAAAATGTTAAATAAATCATTTTTCAATCAAAAAAATATTTGAAAATATGATAAATAGTTTATTGGATTGTTCCATGTTAATGTATAAAAACATTAAGTTATAAGAGTAATTAATAAAATTAGGGAAGACAAATAAGCATCTAT
This sequence comes from Torreya grandis, assembly GCA_037957365.1. NCBI lineage: Eukaryota > Viridiplantae > Streptophyta > Pinopsida > Cupressales > Taxaceae > Torreya > Torreya grandis. Next base: position 589,715 of record JARHVA010006696.1, on the reverse strand, counting down.
TGTATCATTTAAATCTGAATCATTACTAATGGTCAACAATTTTATATAGATATTCACTCTCACTCATTATTAGTTTTTATCTTATTTTAATGTTTCTCTAGTTTTTGTCCTCATGAGTAAATTTTTAAGGTTGGTTAAGGCAATTTTCTTTACAATTTATCTCTCTATCAATCAATATTTGGATATTCAAGCATGGCATTATAATTATAATTGAGTCAATGAAGCATATTATGAATGTGATTAAACACTTCACTCCTTTGTAAATAGTGTGTATCATGAGATCTTTAGCCACAACCCTTTGATGGTGACTATTCATAGGGAGAATCTATAATGACCTCACTAATGACTGCATTCTATGAACATATTTATTTTTAAATGTTATAGATTTATTTTGTATATAATTTCTCATCAAATCTATAACATTTGTCATTGCTTAAACTCTAATGTTAAAAAATGAACATTATGATATATGTAACATTTAGTATTTGAATTTATTAAATTTAAATATTAAATGTTGTTTTTTATGATTAAGTTATTTTTGTAAATTGGTCAATTATTTTTAGCTAAAGGGAGATCCAGACCTCCTAATATATCTGAGACTAATACCCATTCCAATGATTAAAAATAGATTTACCTTGATCTAAATATTTAATATTTGAATTTGTTAAATTTTATAGTATTGATATTGAAAACCACCCCCCTTAAATAAAATAAAGTCTAACAAATAATTTGGGAATATATATTATCAATAAAAATAGATTGTGTTCTTTTTTAGTATTTTAAATTTATCTCATAATGAATTGTATAATTATCATATTCAAGAAAATTCGCAAAGTACAAACATGCTGGAGAAAGAAATTAATTTTTTTTCTTGAGATTCTTAATTTTGAGTGGCAAAAGATTTGAGATTACAGCATAATAAAATTCATGTTTATTGCATGTGTATTGTGTTTTTGGGCTTTATTGTCAGTGCATCATATTTTTAGCATTATCATTTGGCACCACTTGATGGTGAATAATATAAATAATTAATCAATGTTTTTCATTGAAATGTGGAAGCTATTTATAATGGCTTATTTATTAAATACATTTATAGTACATAATGAGTTCTTTATTAAATACATTTATAATGGTGAAAACGTATTTTTAGAGTAATAAATAAATTGGATAAAGTTTTTACTTTTTTAGGATTGAAGGTCTCTATAATAGTTTATCCTATATTTTAAAACCATGTACACCATAGTATTTTTAATACTTTTTAGACATTATTTGCATTAATCTTGATATTAACCTTGCCTTTTGAGTGGGTGTAGGTTATATACATTATTTAATTAGTTAGGTGTAATTATTATTATAATTTTTCAATGGGATATTAAAATGATTTAAAATATTTTGGTATTGAAATTTTATGATGAAATAATGATTCTATTAATTCCATATAATATTTCGATGAGTTCTTAACTTTTGATGTTGAATATTTTTTAAATAGATATGAATCACATAGTATTATTTTATATTATGTCATTCATATTCCCTACGAGAATACTTTCCTAACTTGGGTTAAACACCATTGAGATTTAAATGGGATTTGGTTTGTAGGGATTCACAATATCACCAAAGATTTTTTCTATTCTCCTTCAAGGAGCCTTTATATGTGAAATATATACTTACCAAGTTTAGTTGTTGGTTCATGCATGATAATTTGATGATTTTTGTCACATTGAACTTCATCTTTCAAATTCACCGAGCATGCTTTGCTCAAATTTACCATTTGATTTATCTTGTATGGGTTGTAAGACCCTGTGTCAGCTTTTCTAGACTAAATATTTCAACCCATTGAACTTGTGATATATCATGACATGGACCAATTTTACTTGGACCAACTAAAAAAATAAATATTTGTTGAGTTTGATCTCAAATAAGGCATAAAATTATCTTGATATTTAAGTTGGGAGTAAGCATTTAATGCAAAATGTAATTTATATTAACATGGCCAACACTTTTTTCATTTTCAAGCACTCAACCATAAGATTAATTGATGCAATCATGGTTAGGGGTCTCAATGAAGAGATACCTTTTACTACATAGCCTTTAGAATTATACAATGAAAATACATAATCAAATAAAAATGTAAAACAAATAACTTAAATATCTTATTAGATTTAAATGGATTTAAATATATCTTCCACACACTTAATAACAACACAACACTACATGTTATCATATGAGACATGTTTATAATATCAGACCGTCAAATATTCATTAGAGAGCTCACTATATTTTAAAGTGTATCTTCTTCTTGCTTTATTCACTCTAAACTCTATTCTTAAGATCATTGACTAGACAACTCAAGTGTAAGGGCATGTTTTTATATGTAAAATACCCACCTACTTAAAATAACACTTAATATCCCATTTTCATCACTAAATATATGCAACACATCACTATGCTCCAAAAATATTAAATGTTCACTACAATTTGAAAATGCATTTACATAACAAATCATAAGGAATCACAATAAATAATATCATGAAGTGACATTAAATGAATCCATCATAGCCTCTTGTAATCTAAGGAATTAAATGAAAATGATAAGAAACTATAATGAAATTTTACCCATAAAAAATCATAAGACAATTTTCACATAGGACAAGTTGTATGGAAGTCTCAACCTCGCTATGTCTAAACACTTCATAATCAAAGGATAAAAAAAAATCTCCTTGCACAAAAGATCATCATATTTGAACTATTATGCACTAATATTTTTTGAAATACATTAGAGGCTTGTGCATTAAAACTCACATGACTTCAATTTGAAACAAATGTTAAACTATATAAGGACCTAAAAAACATACTTGCACAAATATTTTCTAGTCACTACAACTTGGATTGTCCCCTATGTGTGGCAACACATTTTTTCAAAACAATATTAAAATATTCATTCATAATGGTTAAATATATTTAAAATAAAAAATGTGAACATATAAATGTCATGTAAACATTAGAAAATACTAGCATACATATAAAGGCAACATAAAACAACACAAACAAATTTATGCATAGATTAGAATTTGTGAAAAACTAAAAAAATCTTATTTTTTCATGAAGTGTTAGACTAATTTATTTGGGATAATATATGATTAAATAGGAATTTGGATGTTTTTGAATCATACCTTTCATAATAAAATAAACATGAGATCCTAATCATACACCTTATAAGATCTCTTCTAATGGTATCCCTTGTTTTGAAGCTTTTGATGCGCTAATCCATGTCACGTATTCAATGCATTGACCTTTCTACTTTACCAAATATTATGTAGATTATCTATGATGAGTTCACTTATTACTTATAGAATCAATTACATTCTCAACTTCCTTACACACTTTGTCAAGCATCTCCAATCTCTATTCAAATTATTTCATAATTTGTGCTTGTGATTTCCTTTATATACTTCCCTTCGGGATACGGATATAAATCAGGAACATAAAAAAAAAGTGATATGTTACTCTTTCATGTAATTATATATTTGATTCATTTTTCTCAAACTTTCACAACATTCTACATGAACCAATCTATTTTCACTTCAACTTTTCATAAGTTTCTTTCGGAAATGTATCCTTTATTAGGTGTGATAATACAAATTTTCCCACCTAATATTCCACTTTTATTTACATCTACATGTTGATTATACTATGCACTACTTATCTCCAACTATTCATATACTTTCTAATTTATGTTGTGTATATACTTGGTAAATCATTATACATTAACACTTTTCCTTCACTCAATTATGATGTCATGTAATTTTGTAACACCTCCTAGACATGACCCATAAACAATATGAAATTATGTCTTTATAATACTCCTATCAACTAATTTTTTATAAATAAATTCAACTTGTGCCAAATTTTCCCTTTAATCATACATCACAATAGAATACCCCAAAAACTATTGACTATCTATATTATCTATCTGGCTGGGGATGATATTTTGAACTAAACTTTATCTCAGTAATTAAATTATTAAACATGTCCTATAAACATTTGAAAAAAACTTCACATTCTCATTTGATACTATGTTATGAATCAATCTATGCAATGACATAACTTACCTAGAAAATAAGTTAGTTATGTTTGTTGCATCACTAGTCTTATTATAACTTTAAAAATGTGCCATCTTAAAAAACCTATCTGTAATTTAAAATATGGAACAATATCCTCTTTGTTTCCTAGTAAAAACCCATAATAAAATCCATGCTAATATATTCAAATGGTCTATTTGGTATTTTCAATGGTTGATAAAAACCCTTTATTTCTACTTCTTCCATTCATGAATACACTCTTAACCATACATGTGCACTTCCACATTTATTTTTGGCCAAAATTAATTATCAAATAACTACTCACTATTTTTTCATAACCAAAAATACCTTGACTATGATTCTCTTTGACTAAAATATCATACATTGAACCTATAGGTATACACATTTGCACTCAAAAAAACAAAAATCCTTCTTGCATGAATTATTTTAGCCACAATGTTTTGTACCACTCATTATCTCTATTCATGCTTTGCATGCACTTCAATGAAATATCCATCCTCTTCATACAACTTCTTTGATAACAATTCAACAAATTGAAGGTGGATGATGAAAATGGATAATGACACTTCCATTTATGGTATTTTATGTGAGAATATGGATATTTAGGATAAG
>JARHVA010006696.1:552500-575000 GCA_037957365.1 Torreya grandis | reverse complement strand
TTTTATATTTACATTTTATTGTCTTATGAAATGTTTTATTTATCAACCATGTAATCTTCAAATGAAATATATATTTATAAATAGTTTTATAGCACCTAAAATAGATAAGATACTTTACACAAATTGAAAATCATTTGAGTATCTTACTCATATGGCTACCAGTCTTAAGGAAGAAGGATTAAATCGAGTAAGGACCATAACTCACCCATTATGTATCAAACTATTTACAATACCCAAGTGCCTATCATGAAGACATCTGCCACTTGGTTTAATACATGAGCAATACATAGAGTGAGACTTATCTCAAGCCATCCTAATTTTTTTCAAGAATCAATGAATTATGTTAAAGAGATCATTGGATAAGAATTTGATTAAGCTACATCTTATTCACGAAATCAATCAAAAGTATAGGCCAAATATTATAATGTAAGAGTATTTTGTTGTTATCATATTACTAGAGACCATTCAACATACAGATGAATTAGTTAGAGATACCAAATTTAGTAATTCATCAATCAAGACAAAAATTATACATTATAACCAAAATTCCATGGTAAATGATATTTTTTACAATTTGAATCAATTTATTAAGGACATTTCACAATCAACAACATTTAATAATAATGACCAATACCTATGCACTCAAGACTTAGATCATGAAAATGATGATTTAATACATGATGCTATATATTTTGGGTGTCTTCATGACTCCCCAACATATGGGTTAGTATATCACATAACACTACACAAGATTCATCCTATATATATTTTGACATTTCCATTTTTAATGTACCTTCGATTAGTATTTATATGATATATGTTATCTATTTCATATCATTACCTTTCATTATTTTTATTTCAACACATGTTTATGACTTCCTATTCTTAATCATCTACCACTTGAGATTGTTAATTCATATTTAGAGTTCCACTACATATTATATATCTAAACTAAGAACCTCACTTCTTTGAAAGTTATATTGTATTTTATCCCTCTCTAGGTGACTATCACATTTGATTAAAATGGATCTCATTTCCTATTGTATACTACTTTTGACACTTAGTATGTCATGTCTAACTATTCATGCCTATGACATTACCTTTAGCACAATCATACACCATTCCTACTGACCTACATCTAATGTCTCTTTGATAAATCATTATTGTAACATGTTTTACATAGATTCTTGTGTCTTCTTCCTCTCACTATAATTAATGTTGTCTCTAAATCTTACACCCTAGAAGAGGGTTGTTTAGGCATCCTCTAGATTTAGGAATTGTTGGGACATTTCTAGGCCTGTGGGTATGCCTATAAGTGGAAATGAACCTCTAGGTTAAAAGGGGTAGCTCCCTGTATTAGGTTTTATGCAATAAAAATATTGAATTAGTTTGTATGAGTGAAAAGAGTCAGAAGTTTTCATAAATGAAAATCCTAGTCCAAGATGGTGATACACCAAGAATTAGTATCCACATGTATGCCCTATACTTATGCACAATACATTAGAATATAGTCTGTAACTCAATCTCTATAAGATTCCAACATCATTTTTTCAATGTAGAGATAAAATGAATGAGATCACACAAGGTAAAAGCAAAGATAACTAGAAAAGACAACTTGTATAGTCCAAAAACAAAGGTTACACATGTGCAAAATCTCATATAGCTAGAATGCACACTCCATGACCTATTGGATCAACTCTTTGGTCAAAAACATGAAGGATAGAGAATATAATGATAAAACATCACTTGTTGTCACTAGATGTCTCTTGCATGACCAAGAAAATGTCTAGAACTTAGAAATAAAATATACTTATGCTTCTTTACTCAAAGGCAACAAAATGGAAAAATGTTCTTATAGGGCTTCATCGTACTAGCTATGGATGTTAAAACCAAATCCCAAGGGTATTATTTATAGAAATAGAGGGAGATAAGAGAGAGATCTTAGGAACCAAAATAGAAGCCTCCAAAATGGTTTGCAGTCACCATCTTGGTGAAACTAATTCCAATTATTCTCTCATTCAATTGGAGTTTGACCTTCTCTTAGATTCACCCTCTTGAAATGACCAGGATCATTATAAAATCAATCGTGAGATGTCCCTCCATAAAAAATGGCTTAGATCATTATTGTGAGCCTTACATTCTTTCTAAGAGCTCTCACATTTTGTACTATAGAGCCATTCAGGTTTTCCAAATGGCTTAGATCAAAATGTTTGAAGGGACACTTGGGAAAAAAAAGTGTCCTTCAAAAAATTCCAAAGGGATAGTTGGGGGGAGAAAAAGGCAAGAAAGACCCTTCAAAAAAGTTTTGAAGGGCCACTTCTGAGAGGCAAGAATCAAAACCATTTTAGGTTTTCTAATTGATTTTGCCTATAAAATTCATAATACTTGCTCCTTTGAAAACCTGAAGTCATGCATCACTGAAAACCCACAAATCATTGGAAGGAGTAATTTGGATTCGTAAACCTAGATTACTTCTACTCATGAAACTTTTATAAGTCGAGTCATTTAGAGAACTTGACTTGGTCTTGAAGAGTAACTCAAGTTTATGAGACGCCAAGACTTGAATTGTGGAGAACCTGACATACAATACAATAGAGCCAAACCACCTTAGCCTCCTTGACCTATAATTTTGGACCTCTAAAATGACCTATTCTTGTAACTATTATTCAGCTCTCCATGAAAATGTATGAACAAATTATACTGAGGTGAAATTTGGTCAACATTCTTGGTGATTCTGAGGGGAGGCATGCCTTCTATGTCAAATGCCACTTTCCTAAATCCTTGAATTGGGCATGGAGTCATGTATATAGGTACTTCAAAGGGAACTGAACAAGATTTGTTTCAAAAACACACTAGCTAGGTTGGTTATACATACAAGGAAAAGATGCACACCATAAAAAGGGAAAGAAAACAAACCTATGCTACAAATCACTTAAGGAAAACAAACACAACAAAGGAAACATACCAAAATAAATTGTATACAAGACATGGCCAGCAAGGGTCAAAATAAAGGCTTTAGATGGATTCTATTCACTAGAATAGGCAACTCTTCTCCATCCATTTTGGACATTTGAAAGGATTTTTTTTCTTGCACTTGATGATGATGTAAAGACCACTCCACAAGGTATCAAAATTTGTATTTTTTCTTGGTTTTTCTCTATCTTCATCCCATTTCAAGACCAAATCACCTTCTTTGAAAACTCTTGGCCTTGCCCTTTTGTTAAAGGATTTCTTCATGAAGAGTTGATGGTGTTCCAAAGCTTTGTGTGAATCATCTCTTACCTCCTAAAGCTACATTAATTATATCAATCTAACCTCCACGGGAATGTTTTCAAGTAATTCCAGTTATTGTGAAAGTTCCAAGGTAGGAAGCTCTTATGATATGGATAGCCTAGCTTCTCTCCCATAGACAAGTACAAAAGGAGAATTATCAATTGAATTCTTGGGAGTGATTATGTCTACCCATAAGGTTGTAATCAGCTTGTTATACCATTCTCTTTGATTGGTTTCCAACATCCTCTTGATGATCTTGATGAGTTTTTTGTTAGTAGACTCAACCAATCCATTACCTTGATGGTATTAGTTAGATGAGGTACTCAAATGAACTTCACTCTTTACTACCCAATAAAAATTTGTATCACTTATGAAAGCAAGTGCATTATCTAATATGATGACATGAGGAGATTCAAACTTTGTTATAATGTTGTCATAAAACTCCAAGATGGCATTTTCATTTACTTCTTTCAAAGCAACAGCCTTTACCCATCTTCGGAAGTAGTCTATAATAGTCAATATCCATTTATGTCCAGCATTGATGGAGGGTTGATCATGCTAATGAATTCAAGGCCCCATTACATGAAAGGTTGGTCCACTTGGATAGGATTCAATGGAAGGGAAGTAAGATTTTTTTTTCCAACAAAGAAATCACATTGAGGACAAACCTTATCCCAATGATAATATTCTTTAAAAAGACTTGGCCAGTAGTAACCATCTCTCATTATTTTTGTAGCTATTGTTCTAAGAGATAAGTGACCACCATCTACACCATTATGGAAATTTTCTAGCAGCATATAAAATTTGTCATTATTAATGCATCTTAGCAACACATTTCTCACATCCTTCTTAAAGAGAATACCATCCACAAGACAATAAGGAATATCTTGCAGCCTAAAATATATTTTTTGAGATTTATTCAAACCATTGAGACACTCATAATTTTGAAGAAAACTAATGATGTCTTGTGTCCAACTTTATTTATACATTTGATCAGTTGGCTAGTCTTGAACTTGGTTCACCAAGGCTTGCTCTTTCAGTTCTTGAAATTCAGATGCTATGTGCTCACATAAACCTCTTCCTCTTACTAGGCTGGTTACCTTGATGTCAATGTCATATTCCATCACCTTTATGACTTATTTAGCTCTCTTTTCATTGATATCCTTGCTTAGGAGAAACTCCTTAGTGTTAGTATGGGATACCATGACATGGATCCTATTTTTGGACACCACATGCTTGAACTTTTTCAAGCCTCTAATGATGGTTAAATCTTGTTTCTCAACAAAATAATATCTCACTTTGTAGTCTTCTAAGCCTTGGCTAAAGAAAGCAATTTGCTGGTCAACATCCTCATCATTATTTTGCATAAGCATGGCTGAGATTGTGTCTAGGTTAGCAAAACTATAAAAAATGAAATCCTTTGAAAAATTGAGATTTAAGAGAGTGGGAGAATTTTTAATTGCTTTCTTGATTTCCTCAAATTTTCCTTTACCTTCCTTTGTTGAAGTAAAAACTTGATTCTTTTTTATCATGGCTATGATAGGCTTCAACACAATTGAAAAGTTTGGGATAAACCTCCTTAAAAAGGTTACTCTTCCCAAGAAAATTTGTATCTCCTTATTGTGTTGAGGCAAAGATAAGCCTAGAATAGCTTCAATCCTTTTGGGGTCAATAGATAATCCTTCTTTTGAAACAACATGACCCAAAATCTTACCTTCATGGATAGAAAATATGCACTTCTTTGGATTGAGGGATATGCCATACTCTCTACACTTCTCAAACACTTGCCCTAGATATCCCATATGATTAGAAAAATCCTTTGAAAAATGGTTATATCATCACGTTAAAAAAGCAAAAAATTATTGAACAAACCTTTGAAATCCATATCCATTTCCCTTTGAAATGTAGCTCCAACATTGGATAAATCAAATGCTATCTTCTTGTAGGCAAAGGTCCCCCACTTGGTGGTAAAGGCTATCTTGAATTGATCCTCTTTGTTTACCAATATTTGATTATAACCTGAATAACCATCAAGAAGTGAGAAATGTTGAGAACTTGAAAGAACATGCATAATTTGTTCCATGGAAGGGAGTGGGTAATGATCCTTGAGAGACACTTTGTTTAGATCAAAAAAATCCAAATAAAGTATGAATAATCCATTCTTATTTTGAACCAACACAAGGTTGGCTACCCAAGTTGAGTGCTTGATAGGAAAGATAATCCTACACTTAATCAATTTGGTTAGCTCTTTATTTATGAGTACTTATACCTTGGGGTTGATATGCCTTTGCTTTTGTCTTACCAAAATAGCTCCATGCTCTAACTCAATGCTGTGATAAGATAGACTTAGGTCATAGCCTTTCAAGTCCTTGTATTCCCAGGGAAAGATGTCATGAAACTCTTTTCATAATGTAATAAAAGATTGCCTTTCTAGATGAGAATAAGCCTTGTCAATCTTCAAAAGTGTATCCTTGAAATTTAGAACTCTCTCATAGTTCTCTTCTTTTATTGACATGCTCATTCTTTGGTTTTTCTTTTGATCATCCTAGTTGAAGACACTTTATAATGTAATAAGCCCCTTGGGTATTTTATTTGTCTTCAACTATATAATCTAATCTTCATAATGATCATGCAACTTCTTTTGATTTCTTGAAGAGAATCTTACCTCATTTTACAAGAAGTGTGCAATGTGTTCATCACTTTCAAACACTTGCCATGACACTTTGTTATATAAACTAGAAGGTCTCATAATGATCTTGATATGAGACTTATCTTTCTCCTATTCAATGTCAGAAGCTGAGTCAAAATGTGCTCGTATTACAGCCAGCCTATCATAGTGCTTTTTCAAGTCTCTTAGTATGGGTTGGATGTTGAAGGCATCAAAATCCTCTATTAGATCCCATATCCTATGCTTGTAGGACTTGAGCAAGGGGTTCTTAGCTATAATTTGAATTCTCACTTAATGAATTACTATCTCACTATCTTTATAGACTTTCAAAATCTTGATTCCTCTTCTATTTACCCATTGGAGACCATGAACTAAGCCTTCATATTCTACCACATTGCAAGTGCTAGGGAATTGAAACCTATAAGAATAATAATAATTATTATTATTTGATGGGGAAACCAACATGACACTAGTTCTTGCACATACTTTGCTCCTTGAACCATCAAAGAACATTTACCACATACCATCAAGCTCATGATATTCATTGGTGAGTGAAGGAATTGGAACATTTTTCTCATGCATGTAGTAAAATCCTAAATTAGTTTCCTCAATAAAAGTGTAAGGATCAAGGTCATGTGTTTCATTACTTTACTTGTCAGGATAGAGATCAGAAATACCTTCAAAAGGAGAAGAGGTTTCACTATTCAAGACTGCCTCTTCCTCCTTGTTGATTAGATAGTTTTGGTTTGTCATTAAATCCAAGTATGGCTCAATGTGGAACCTTATTAAGGGATGAGTCCATATGGTTACCTTCTTTCCATACCTTGTCTTGAAATCTAGAAAGGACCAATTAGCAGAAAGGAATCCTCCTATCTTGGTTGTAAAGTCCCTAGATAATCATATAGTAAAGTGTGTTAGAAGGTCCACCACCACAATATCTTGCATGATAGGGAAGCTTGGGTAGTCATGTAAAAACACTTTCAAAACTTTGACCAATCTTACCATCTTGGTTCAAGTTCCATCCAACTACAACATAATTTTAATATGTAGCTCATAGTTCAAACCTAGCTTATCAACTACATCTTTAGGCATAACAGTAGTGATTGCTCCACCATCCACAATACAATTATGGACCATTTTATCTCCTACAATGAGTGTGAGGTAGAAGGGTGGAGGATTTTTAGCTTTAGTAGAAGGTGTCAAAAGATGATTTGAAGAATTTTTTAGAGCTACACTATGATGCCTTAAAGATTGAGGAGCCACCTACATGCTTTCTAAATGCTCTTGCAAAAGCTCTTTTTGACCAGGTATATGTAGAACCTCCCAAAGGGATATACTTGTCTTAGTGCTCTTTAATAAATCCATAATATTTAGAGATGGAGTATTCACTTACTCTTACATTTTTTTTGGTAATAAATGAGTTGTTGCCTAATGAGTTGCAACCTTGGTAGCTACATTTATATTTTGATTTTGTTGAGGAACATGACTTGTAGAAGTTGTAGCACTTTGATTGGTGTTTTGTGTCCTTTGAGAGGCATCACTTGGAACTATTTATGGATCCTAGTCTTATTTCGAGGTTCTCTTATTTAACCTTGTTTTAGATACAATTGACATGCCTTGAGTCAGTATAAAATCATCCTTTTCTTGAAATTTTATCATCCCCACACTTGGGTTGGTACCTTCTCCATGATTATATCTTTGGCTGGGACATGCTTCTTCTACTTTCATGTAAGGAGTAGCTTCTTCTTATGCAGTCAAAGCATAGTTGGTTCCTCCATTATCATGTGTAAACTAACCTTCAGGCTGCCCCTATTGGTCCACATGATCTTCTTGTAGCACTAGATTTTCATGAACTGGAACAACAACCTTTATGGGAGGAGTAGAATTTGGATTATATGCATTGAGTTGCTTGATGTAACCTTGTTGATTTTATCCTCTCCCTTGATAATTATATTAAGATGGAGATCTATATCCTTGTTGAGGATAGTATTATGCATTAGGAGAATCACTTACCTGATATTGAGCTTGCTTGAGCTGAGCTCTCAATGACCTAATTTCTTCATCCTTATCCACAATGTTATCCACCTTCTTGGAAAAGGCTCTTGGATTCACATTGGCATTACAAAATTTAGAAATTCTTGGAGACTCAACCAAATTATGGGACAACAAAGGCATGGAAATTCTTGGAGGGAGCCTTCCATCTTAAATCAAGCTATTCTCTACCTCAATTGCTAGCTCATATGTACCTAGAAGAGTGAATATTCCCATTGACTGCAACATAATAACAACATCAGCATCAATCCCGTTGAGGTAGGCTATGAACACAAAGCTAGGAGGAGGTCTCATGATTGGTGGCAGCGTATACCATGTTCTTTGAAATCTCTCATTGAAATATCCTATGGGTTCATTTGGACCTCTTCTTATTGCATTCAACTAATGTATTATGGAAGCATGATCACTCTTATTTTGAAATATTGTCACCAATAGGTCCCCAAAATCATCCCAACTTGTAATGCATCCCCCTTCTAATATTTTATACCAATCAAGTTATTTTCCCTTTAAAGACATAGCAAGTAGCCTAATGGATATGTTAGCCCTAGTAACATTATGAAAATTGCAAAAATTAGAGATGTCTCTATTATGTTCAGATGGGTTAATAGGACCTTCTCCATTAAAAATAGAAAGATTTTTGGTAGCATTTGGAGGGATAGGTTCATATGCAGGAAGATCTATTGGGTTTTGGGTATTAAAAGTAGGGAAGGGTTGACATCTATCTATCTCTCCCCTTTCCCCCACTTCTCTTCTTCCTCTATGATCTTTTATTTCTTCTTCTTCTTCAACTTCCTCTTCTCCTTGAACTTCTTCAACCTCTATTGTTTCTTCCCTAAAACCTCCCTACCAAGGATTTAATAGGCCTAGGAGTGGTTTAGGGTGTTGCTCTTCAGGAAAAGCTTCAGCTGAATGGGTTTGGTCAAAAAATCTTAAGGACTTGTGAGGACCATGTAGGATAATGTATAAAACTTGGTTTAGAACTAGGGATTCACACCCTTTTGAGTCGCCAAATGTTGGGTTAGGGATATTTTTAATACTTAGGCCTATCAAGACCAGTATTCACCTTAGCTTAGCAATAATTTGGGTCCCATTGTGCATGCCATAATTGTTGTCTCCAAATCTTACACCCTAGAAGAGGGTTGTTCAGGCCTCCTCCATATTTGGGCAATATTGGGACATTTTTAGGCTTGTGGGTGTGCATCAAAGTGGAAATGAACCTCTAGGTTGAAAGGGATAGCTCCTTGTATTAGTTTTTTTGTAATAAAATTGTTGAACCAAATTGTATGAGTGAAAAGAGTTAGAAGTTTGCATAAATGAAAAGCCTAGTCTAAGATGGTGATACACCAAGAATTAATATCCACATGTATGCCATATATTTATGCATAATACTTTAGAATATAGTTTATAACTCAATATCTAAAATATTCCAACACAAGTATTTCAATGTAGAGATAAAATTAATGAGATCACATAAGGTAAATAACTAGAAAAGATAACTTGTATAGTCCATAAAAAAGGTTACACATGTGCAAAATCTCATATAGATATAATATAATCTCCATGACCTATTGGATCAAATATTTGTTTAAAAACATGAAGGACAGAGAACAAAAGGATAAAAAATCACTTTTTGTCACTTTTCGTCTCTTTCATGCCCAGGAAAATGTCTAGAACTTATAAAGAAAATAGACTTATGCTTTTTTGCTTAAAGGCAAGAAAATGGCAAAACATTCTAGTAGGGCTTCATCATACTATCTATGGATGTTAAAACAATATCCCAAGGGTCTTATTTATAGGAAAAGATGGAAAGAAGAGAGATATCTTGGGTGCCAAAATAGAAACCTCTAAAAATTTTACAGTCACCATCTTGATGAAATTGATTTCAGTTATTCTCTCATTTAGTTGGAGTTTCTCCTTCTCTTTTATTCACCCTCTTTGAATGACCAAGATCACTGCAAAATCAATGGTGAGATGTCCCTCTAGAATAAGTGGTTTATATCATTACTTTAAACCTTAAATTCTTTTTGAGAGCTCCCACATTTTACACTGTAGACCCATTCAGGTTTTCCAAGTGACTTTACTTCTACTTGCTTATTTGGTTTCTTTGATTTCTTCTACTTGTAAAAGTCATAGGTAAAGATCTTTTAAAAACTTGAAAAGGATTGTCCCTTTATTTTTAGGCTTCTTGATTACTTTTTGTTGTAAAATATATAAGCAAAGTTCTTTGGGAAACCTGATTTGCACTATCCTTGTTTAAGACCCTGTCAGGTTCTTTGATTGGCTTTACTTCCTGCTTGAAGACTTTAGGCATGAATTTGACATCCTATGGTGCATCATCTTTGAATCTCAATGGCTAGTTGGCCACCCTAAATTTGGCATCCTACATCACATCATATTTACACCCCAATATCTAGTTGGTTGTACTAAACTTGACATCCTACGACATGTCATGGGGATCCATCAGGTTTATGTTTTGGGCAATTTTCCTAAAGTAATTCCTTTGGACAATTTATCTGAAGGAATTATTTTAGGGATTTTTTCGAAAAGGCAATAGTTAGTTTCTTTAATAAATTTTCCTAAAGGACACTTAGGAAATGCACAAGGTCCCTTCAAAAAAAAAATTGAAGGGCATTTTCAAAGGAAATGGCCCTTTGGAACTTTTTCAAAAGGTCACTTCCAAAGAAAAAGTGCCCTTCGGAAAATCCCAAAGGGTCACTTGGGAAGAAAAGTGCCCTTCAAAACTTTTTTGAAGGGTCAATTGGACAACAAATTACCCTTCAAAAAATTCTAAAGGGTCACTTGGGCTAAAAAGTGCCCTTCAAAACTTTTTTGAAGGGTCACGTAGAAGAAAAGTGCCTTTCAAAAAAATTTGAAGGGACACTTAGGCTAAAAAGTACCCTTTGAAAAAGTTCTGAAGGGCCACTTTTGAGAGGCAAGAATCAAGACCATTTTGGGTTTTCTAATTATTTTTGCTTATAGAATTCATAAGATTTACTCCTTTGAAAACCCTAAGTCATGCATCATTGAAAACCCGTAAAGTATTGGAAGGAGTAATTAATGTTCGTAGACCCAAATTACTTATACTCATGAAACTTTTATAATTTGATTCATGTAGAGAACCTGACCTAGTCTTGAGGAGTAACTCAGGTTTATGAAAGGCCAAGACATGACTCATGGAGAACCAGACATACACTACAATGGAGCCAAAACACCTTAGCCTCCTTGACCTACAATTTTTGACCTCTGAAATAATATATTCTTGCAACTGTTGTTCAAATCTCCATGAAAATGGTTAAACAAATTGAACTGAGGTGAAATTTGGTCAAAAATTAACAAAATAAAAATAATATCTATAAAATATAGAAATAAAAAAATTATGTTCATTTAACTTGGTAATATGATACATATTATGGTTATCTAACTATGTTAGAGGTTTATATATTCATGTTTTAGACATGTGCATCTAATAGAATACTTTGAGTGCTTGAGATGTAGGGTATATAAGTTATATATTCTTACAAACATAAGGATGTATGGAATATCTACTCCCACAGATTTATATAGTGACACCTTTTTAGCTTTCCATTTACTATATAGAGATGTAAACTACATGGGTTATACATATCTTATTATCATCTACATTTTGTGTGTTTACATGGATATTTACATGATAAATTTATAATACATAGATGTTGACATCTTATATCTTCTGATCCATAGTTTTATATTTACTATACCTAGATACATACCATCTATGCTTCTACTACCATGACCATTGTTCATAGTTATACGTATCCTTCTTAGATGCACCTCACCTACCTAAGACATATATTTATTTATTATTGGGGGAAACATACCCCAAAATATCTCCTTGATCTTATTATATATTTTTCACACAACATTTAGTGGAGCACATTATTTATTCCTCTCACCATCAAACTTATTATCTATGTCTTGCCACTTAGGGTAACATGACCATTTTGAATATAAAACTACATTGATATTAAGAGTTACATGATCACACATATATACACATCTCTCATTTCCCACATGTGAATATAACACATTATCTCTACTTGAGTCACATTCATACTATTCTATTTGATGGAGCCACATTACATATGTGCCTTGTAGTACTACATTAATGGGAGTTTATGCCTTATGTACCTTTTAAATCTAAACATGTTATGATTATCAGACTTATTATAAACATGCCTATATATTAAACATTTGTATACATGATTTAAATAGGGGCATGATACCTATATGTTACTTATGAGTTATTCACTTACTATATTATGTGCAAGCAAGGACAACCTAATCGTTATTATACTCACATCTACTATTAGCTTTAGTGACCACATATATACTTTTATTTTCCTATTAGGGCATGATAAACACATATTTTTTACATGAGACCTATATTGACATAAATCCTACATGTGGATCCTATCACACACTTGTGTCTAATGTGCTTACATTACTTCTTCATATAAGTATGAAATTATATTACATATGCATACACACAAATTTGGTATTCATACATATTACATATATTTCTATATCTTACTACCATTGGTTTTGGGAAAGCATAATTTATTTCCAATTGACTTGGCTATATTGAGGCATGTTTTTATCCCACCCATTATCATCCTCATATAAGGATGCATCCAGCAGTGGACCTTACCATGTATTTGTTTGTATTACATTATTATAGTGTGGACACTTTTCCATCTCTATTACTATGTATTCAATGGATTAATTTGTTACCCCCACCCCACCTCCTCACCCTTATTGGATGATGCATCACACTTATTGACCATTATATGAATTATAATACATTGATAGTCACTAAAGTAGTATATTGGGAATTGAGATATATATATTGTTATCTTTCCTATGGGATGCTACATTGATACTCACTACAGCAGTCTATTATGAATTGGGATTTACATGATGTTATCTTTTATAAGCAACATGACACTTGGGGCTTGAATAGCTACCTATTTATCCTCCTATGATCTTTGCATGTAATATTTTACAATATTTGCATGTGTTTTATGCCATTTTCAAATGCTATTGCATATATACAATCTTATTACACATGGTACTTGAAAATCTATTATTATGAGATGATTAATTACATGTTAAAGTTATTGAATCACTCACCTTGAAAATGGAAATCATTAAAAAAATAGATGTTATTGAGTAAAGGCTACACAATAAATTTTGGTCAGAGCATTTTTACAAAAAAATTCAAATGCTACTAAGAAAAACATGGGTAGTTCTATGTAGACAAAAATATATACTTCCTTAATCAAGAAGTGGGTCGTGTTAACAAAACTCCTAGAAAAGTGGTGATTATGTCTAAAATTTATTATAAAAGTTTTCAATTGGAATAATCAAAATACTTTCCATTATTTTTTGACTTACAAAAACATTTTATTTTCATACATAACAATTGTATTCATTCCTATGTTGATTTAAATTTCATTTCAAATTTCATATTTCAAATAATCGTAATAAAGATATATGGCATTGATTGCTAGTTAGCAAACAACCATTGTTGAAAGGTATACTTAAATTTTCAAAATGAAAAAGGTGTGGATGGACACATGATGAAATATTCCTCGTTTATTCCTATGGTATGTTAAATTATAGATTTCAATTATATATCATTTTACTTTGATGTACAAATGTAAAACTCACATATGTATATCAAAGTAGAGGCATTATATAGAAACCTAATTTTAGTATAAACTATTTTATTATATGTTTTTATTATATTTTTGTACATATAGGTCATCAACTTAAATTAAGGGTATATTGGCACTTATTTATGTATTTCTACCTTTATCCTTCTTCTTTGTGCAATGTCATCTTTGTTCTTCTGTTTATCATTTCGTGTTATTTATTTTGTGCCCAAGTTCCTATTTTATTTTTTTCTATTTGTTTATGTATGTTTACACTTTTAGGGCACAATCATCAGTCCCAAATATTATACCATGGGTAAAATGGGGGGCTTGTTATTTTCATCCTCTTTGTTTGTGTCCCCTTCTATTATGGCCAATATATTTTTGATTCAAACATGAAAATCATATGTATACAAATCATGTATAGTAATTTTAATATGAATTATGTAAGATATTTTATAACAAGTATCAATAAGGCTCCTAAGAAGTTTCCAATCTATTGCTAATCATTTATTTTAAAGTCTAGGCACACTTTACATTGATTTATCACTAGTCGAGGACTTTAATCACATGTTGTATGGAAGAAAAGACATAAGTAAATGTTGATGAAGTTGTATAACACAATTTGGGTATATAAATTTGAATCATTTACTCAATTTTTCCATTCACACAATAAATGAACTATGAGAGATTTGATTTTAGCATGCAAAATACGTAACATTACAATACCTTTATAGTTTCCAAAACCAATTACTTTTTTCATTCACTTTTGCATCGTGTTTTTATTATTTCAAGTTATGTCATGATCATTGAATAAAAAAATCAGATAGTTCTCTCCATCAAATCTACAAATCAAAATTATAGACATACAAAGTAACTAGTTGCAAAATAATACAAAAACCCATAAATTTTTTTTATACAAAAATAATACAAGAGGACATGAATTGCATTAAAATATGGTCAGTCAGCTACAAGGTTGCATAGTCTAGCACTGCATTCAAAAATAGCAAGCAAGGCATAACCATAGATTTTAATGTCTAGAAGACCTAAGCTTATTAGTGCTTTTTGCTGACAAGTATCCCAAAAAATTATGTAGGATTCTCTATTACCTTTATAATTAACTCAAATAAAATATTTTATAATTTTTTCAAATTTTGTATAATCAATATTAGAAAATGTCCAACGAGAATAATAAACATGAGTAATAACTAATAAATATATACTTCTTACTTAAAATTAAAGAGTACAAGTTCAACTGATAAAAATGATTAAAGTACGGAATCCTTGAGTTAAAATCTAAAGATTAAAAAAAAAATTAAAACTAAATATATTTTAGCATTGAAATTTTTTATCAAAATTAGGACAAGTACAAAGAAGAATATACCAAATCAAAAAATAGTTATTTACCAAAAATATATTCAAAAGTCTCCTCAACTTTGAAGGTCAAGTGTAAAGAACAACTTAACAAAATTTATAAACTCTCAAATTTAAATTTATAAAAAAAAGAGTTATCATTCTTATCCTCATTAATAAATATATAGAGATCAAGAGTTAAACACCCAAATCATGAAACAACATCAAATTGATCCAATTTATGGTGTAAATTTTGCTTCATGTATTAGTGAAACATATTGCAAGATAAATATATTTATCATCATATAAATAAACTATCATACTCCATACAGCTACCTTTTGAAGCAAAAAATTACAACACATTTCATTTTAAACTGAGGTTTCCAATATAATTTTGAGCTTAATCCATAATTCCATCTATTATACCTTATAAACTATTTAATTTCAGTGGGAAATTAATAAAATTCAGTAAATTATAAAAAAAAATGACATTGAAAGGCATTTACAAATGTAAGAACTATTGCAATGTTATTTTTTATTTGATAGGGTAAAATAAATTTTTTGGAAGGTCATGTAACCTTATACAAAGGATAAAACATTTAATCTCAAATAGGATGCCACAACCAGTGGCCAATGTGGAACCAAACAAACAATAGGCAGTAAAACCTTAGCCTACTAAAGGTGAAAATTTAGAAAAACACCAATAAAAAATAGATAGTAATTTGATAAACTTATGTCTCTACTAATAAATCACATAACCAATAAAAATTGAGCTAAAGCTTTACTCAGCCACTTAGCAGATATTACGTTCTGCTATCAACCCAGTTTCCATTCAGTAATCTTCTACTACACTTAAGCCAACTTATCTATGGGGATTATCTCCACTTTTAATCATCTTTTGAATCTTAAACTAAGATTCCCCCTGAGTAGAGGGTCATATTTGAGGGTTGAACCACTATTCTTATACCTTTTTTCTCATTTTTGCATCTCAGTCCACTCTCCCTTATCTTTTGTGACTTCCAATTGAACTAGTAAGGGATTTTCAATTGATTTAAAGGGCCAAGATTTGTCTTATGCTAATATAACATAACTTGGTTCTAACCTGAATATATTAATTTATAAGATCACCTCCGTAGAGATATCTAGGTCAGAGGTCTCTCAAACTGAGTCTGTAACCTTCCTTTGAGTGTTTAGATCTACTAACTAGTCTCCTTCTGTATGAAGATAGATTATAAGATCCTCATTTAGAATAGAATATTCATGATCATCTGAAGATGAGGTGAAATCATTGCTATTGAAATAAACTAGTGCAGTAAGGTGGGTAGGAAGGAAGTCTTTCCACCAACAATAATCATTGTTTTTTGAGGTTGTTGTAGTTTTTGGTCAAATATCTTGTATTAGAACAACTATGACAATGAAAAAATAAGCTTTCATAGTCAAGAGGTTCAGAGCAAGAGTGGTCTCGTATTTTAAAAATAATTTTTTTAAGTAGATCCTTGGTGGTGTCAATATTCACCAAGATCCTGGTAAAAGTAGTGTGGGAGAAGTAATCAAGTCTAGATGCATTTTTTAGAAACTAACCTAGAGATTTACCGATTGCTTTCAAATTATATTCGATCCAAAATTGAAGGGGAAGATTGGGCAGGTGATCCCATATGGTTTTTATTTTAAAAGGTTCAAGGAGAGGTTTGAGAACAAAAAACCATAGTCTCAATATCAAATGGTAGTTAATCCTAAACCTTAAACCTTGACCCCAAAACCCCAAACCCTAAACCTTGACTCCTAAACTCTTAACACTAAACCCTAATCCTAAAACCCTATACACTAAACTCTAAACCATTGATAGTTAATTGTATTTATTTTTAAAATATCATATTAGTTTTCATTTTAGTAAGAGCCACAATGGTTAGATTTGCAACAACATTCATATTTATGGCATTTCATTCTTCGTTGATGTGTCAAAAAAATTATACATTTTCCATGGAATGTCGTATTGGGTTATTACATGTATCTCAATTTTCTATAAGGAGATATCTTGATTTTTTTCCATATTATACTGGTTTTATAATCACTACATATTAGTAATTATGTTATTATTTTATTCTTGATTAGAGTTTCATTAAAAAATAAAAATATATAATAAATACAAAATTTTGGTAGATTATTGAAGATGAAAAAATTACTCCTTCAATATTTTCATGCATATTTAAGTAAAACAGAAAAAAATTAGTATATGTTAATTACTAATTGAATTATAAAATGTCTCATTATGTCCATGAAGTTTATAAACAATTATATTTAAAAAATAAAATTATTATTTTTACATTATTCTTTTATTTATGTACATCTCTTTCAATTCCAAATCTCTAAAAATAAATAATAAAATAATAAAAAATATATATTTATTTATTAAACTATAAGAAGATATAAAAATTAAAATATCTTAAAAGCTATGAATGTTGATATATACCCTTTTTATAATAACTTAATGAATCATTCCTCCCTCCTTAAATAAATTGTTATAAGATGTATAAAATTTCTTATAAAATATTAACAATAAATTAAATTAAGATATAAATTAAAATTAACTAATTAAACATTTATTAAAAATCTCATCAAACCAATAATGTGTCCATTAGTATTATGTACTTTCTTTAGAACACTTCTCGTATTCTCTTTGTTACAACTAAAAGGACACTGAAAGCTATTTAATAATGTGTATAACCATATCTAGACTATTAATATTTATGGCTTGAATGACCATTTCTATAATTATATAGTCAACATTTCTTCTTCTTCTTTTATTATTTTAAGGTCATTCTTTTATAAATTATCTTTATTTTTTAAATTTATATAAATTTGGATAGATATTAATACATGTTTTATTGTAAGTATAGAATTTAAAAATGTGAAAATAAAATAAGAAATATTATATAGTTGAATTATTATTTATAATCGTATTAATAAATAGTATATTAGTTTTATTTGATGATATTTTAAAATTATTTTTGTAATATAAACCAACATTTTAGTGATAATATAGGTGAAGGAATTTTTAACGCAATTTTTTAATTAAATTTGATTTTTTTTATTTTCATAGAAAAAGTATGATATTGAAAATATTTTTCAATAATATTAAGATAAAGGTCTTCTTAAAATCAATTGCATATGCATCCATATAGATGTGGTCATGTGAATTATTTAATTGTTTACCTTCTCACATATTGAGATTAATAGGTCTAATTTTTTTAAATTAATGGTGTATGTAGACATGTTAAATTTATAATTTATCAACTATGTCTAATCAACCTTGGTCCAATGGACATATGACAAAGATTTATGTAATGGCCAAGTTCCATACCACTTAAAATCCATTTTCAAAATTTCTCCAGCCCACGATCACTACATCATGATTACTGATCTCCTTAATAAGAATGTTTATATAACATATAAAAGTCTCATAGTAAAAATAATGTTATAAATAATTGATTAACATGAGGAGAATATGATATAAAAAATAAAAAATTAAATAAATTTTAATCTAGAATATTATAATATGAGTTAAAATAATAAACTATATAAAAATTATGATTAAGATTTATCATCATTTGTGAACTCATTGTCATTATTTATGAATTTATTGTGTGTAAAATAAATTTTATTCTAATTTATGGAATAATAAGTTTATGTAACTATAATTTGGATCATTCTCATTATCATCCTTTCTTAAAATTAGGACCATCAATTTGAAATCTAAATATATATTCACCTACACTTAAATTATTTAATAATTATTAAAATAATCCAAATTCAATTAATGTCAAGTATCTAATTTCAATCAATATAGATAAGCCTAAGGACTTCATCTAACACATGTATGAAGAAGGGGAGCCATTCGAATCCTTGGTGGAATCCTTAATAAACATTATTGGCTCTTAGTTGTTTTTTATATACCATTTTGTAGGGTTTTTTTTGGATAATTTTTTTTTCTTTGCTTGTTAAAAGTTCACTTTTTAAAGCTTAGTTGGGCTTAGTTTTTCCCTAATTTTGTTATGTCATGCATCGTATTTGATACTTTAACACTTCTATGTTTTTAATATTTTTGGAATGAGGGTAGGGTCCATATCAAAACCCTTTTTACTGATGATATAAAAATAGCTAATTTCAATTAAAAAATAAATTATTATCAAATAACAAATAATAACATCTTACTAGCATAACCACATAGAATGTGCCCACTAATTTAACATGTTAATGTTCCATACAAGGGATTTCAACTACTGTTTCACTTTTTAAGTAGCTTTAAAGTCTTACACCTTCTACTAAAAAATAAAATAAATTATAAAAATATTAAGGTTTGAATTAAAATATTAAAAGAACATTATTTATATAATCTTTCAAAATTTCAAACATTATGTTCTAAACTCAAATTTTCCAAATTATGAGTCACAAACTTCCCATGATTTATTATAAATTGGTGGGATTTAATGTATATATTTTCAACCCATGTATTTATATGAAAACATAAAAAACCTATAATTGTTGATTATATATTAATTAAGTAAATAATAATCATTATATAGTTTACTTTTATAAATTACGAGAAGCCTATTTTACATCTTGTTTATGTCACTTTTTACATAATATTAACTAACTACAGTCATTCTTGACATCAGTGAGTTAAGATATCCTCACAATATTACCTTTATAATTCCTTTGCACATTAGAATTTCATAACCTAATATAAAAATATAAATAACATTATTATAATTAATTAGGGTTTCTTACTCATATGTGTCACCTCATCCTCCTAAACATCTCTACCATGAATTTTTATAGGGTCTTACTAGGTTTCTACCTATTATTTTTTCTATTTTATATGGTTATTTTTTGCGTAAAAAAATCATAGGGTTTTATAACATATTTTATATGAAATAAATTTGTTTTTTTAAGGGGATAAATATTATATGAGAACTTGTTACATACCTCTATTATTCTATTTCTAAAGTGTTCTTCCTCATCCTGCCCCTCTTCATGAGTTGCTCATAGATATTCTCTCCTTTTGACTATAAATTTTTATTCCTCCTTCTCCTTAGTTACGCATAAATATTTTCTCTGTACCTTTATTCCTCCTCCCTCTTCTTCTTTCTAGCATAAAATTTTCTCTTTCAAATTTACTCCTATCTCTAATTTCCCTCCTCTATATTTGACATCTAACATTATTAATTTTTATATCAACTTATCCTTTATCTATTACACATTTTTCTAATTTAATTTATATGCCAAAAAGGTTAAAAATAAAAGAGGGGAGGGCATATGGGCCCTCCCCTCTTTATACTAATTTCAAGAAGCTAGTGAGGTAATGTGGAGCAAGTTTTACCCCTTCGCATCACCTCTCTATTATTTTTTATAGTATATATCTATCTTCAATTTATTTTTATTTTAAAGTAAAGTAACCTATGAAATAATAAATTCAATTCAATTAAAAAATATTTATATAAATGAAATTAAATAAAATAACAATTAAAAACCTAAGTCAAATTAATTAGTGATTCATTCTAATAAATTTAAGTAAAACACATTATACATCAAATTATTTTTTAAAAAATAGAAGATGATATTTTATAATAACATGAGTAATAATATGAATATGCACAAATACAGGATGGCCATCTATAGAAATTAGCGAATGAGGAATACAAAAGATTGAGTTTGGATCATCCATGCCTAGGTAAGAAGGTTAATTTATATGATATTTCATGGGAAGATATAGAGTAGCTGTGAATAAATCATTAGGAGGTCATTCATTCTATTTGTGCTCAAACCAACACCATGATTTCATGCCATTTTCTAAGAAAATGGCATTATAAATTTGTATAGACTAATAATTAATCAATCTATGTTAGAAGTGGAGATTCAGTAGCCATGTCAAATACCCCTACCATGTTAAAAATGGGAGATGGAATAAATCCCTTAACCCATGCCCAAACAAACTACCATGTTGATTGTTATAATTAATTAAACAATGTTTGAAATTTTGTTTTGAGGGGAACACATGGAAGGTTGGCTAAAATAGTCATGTTGACTAAAAAGCTGATCATGGAAAGTTAAAATCATGGAAGGTTGATCATGAAAAGTGGAGTTGATATTTGCATGTTGATTAGGGGCTAGTGGAAAGTGGAGACTAGTGTGCACTTTCAACCAATGCAACATGAAAAGTTATTGGAAAACTATAGATCTAGTGAAAAAGATAAGAACATAATTTGGAAAATATGGGAGGTTGAAGTGCACTTTGCACTTAGCAAGGTGTAATGTGCAATGTGCTCCTATAGTTCTGCATTTTGTAGAAGGGAAGATGAAATAAGTTTGGTAGAGATTGGACGTCGACGTGAATTTTGAACTAACATAAGTTGAAAATTTCAAACTGATGATCCACTTGTAGATCCCATAAGGCATTGAGAAGAATGGGTGGGAGAGTTAATAAGGACAAGAGGTACATAGGTCTTGCTATAGTAATAGGCACATGCCCACACAACTTGGACAAGTCTGGAAGAAAGTTCTAAATGTTATTTTACTAATATGTTAAGTATGTAACAAAAAATTTGTAATGTTTTATCTGTTTATGTACCTATCATTGCCTTTTCTATTTTCGACAACTTTAATAATGATAGTTTTAGTATTTAGTGATGATGGAAATACAATTATTATGCCCTACATAATTATAGTGCCTAAGCAGATCAAGTTCCATTGTGTTATCCAAAATCTAAAACACATGCCTAGAATAAATGTTTAATAAGATAAGAGTTGTAAGGAAAAAGGATCACAAAAAAGTTAATGTCGTGTATTTAAAGGTTTTGTGTCTTCTCTTGCTTAGTTTATGTTTGCTCAAGAAATAAGTTTTATAACCCTTCGACATTGTCTACTTTCAAACCCTCTAAAGATATGGATGCACAGTTGCCATCTCAATATATTTGATCACCATAATTCACCATAGGGATGGGTTCAATAATCTTATAGTTCTCTTTACTAGTGGTATTTCTATTTTTCATGCCTACTGTATTGTTTGTGATAATAGATATTGACTCCCACAACCTCTCCCAATAGGGCACAATTACAAAGAGAATGACTGGTAATTGAATCAAGTAATGGAAAATTAAGAAAAAATTGGGTTTCTAAAATTCTTCTATAGGGTGCTTCACCAGGCAGGAATGGAGAAAGTTAAAAAAACAAAAAAAAAATCAAGTTTCAATAAATTTAAAAGAGACCCCAAACTCGCTACAAAAATCTTAGTGGGAAATGCACCATGAAAAATGCAATTCTCCAAAATGCATTATGAAAAATTCAAGTTCCCAAAATGTACAATGTAAAATACAAGTTCTCAAAATCTACCATGCAAAATGTAAGTATCCAAAATGCACCATGAAAACTATGGTCAGCTCTCCCACTCCTTCCAGTCAAATC
>JARHVA010006696.1:510000-535000 GCA_037957365.1 Torreya grandis | reverse complement strand
TTCTTATGTTTTAACATAATTAGTTTCATGAATAAATCAATATCTACAATTGTTGAATTGATTTTGTTTTTTGATTTTAAGTGCATAGCATGTATATTGATTTAAATATGTGATGAACCTAAATGATAACTTAGGAAGAAAAAAGTTATCCATCCAAATTAAACCAATCACTTAACATAGCTACCCTCAAATAGGACTGAAACCCACTGAGAAGAGTGATGTGTTTACCTAGGATTAAGGCCCTAGAAATGGTCATATGTGGAAGTATGAGTGTTACTTATGGAACTTGGGACTTATCAATGTATGTATACACTAATATGCCTTGAATCCCATAATCCTTCTATTATAATAATAAGCTTCCCATAGCATGTTTTTTATGTGTTTACTTCTAGCGAATTGCCTTAGTTCCCATCCTTTAATTCCAGTTAAGTATGTACATAGTACATTTAATTCTATCAATCTAACCTCCATGGGAGAGTTTTTAAGTAATTCCAGTTGTTTTTCAAGTTCCAAGGTAGGGATCTCTTGTTATATGGATAGCCTAGCTTCTCTCCCATAAACAAGTACAAAGGGAAAATTACCAATTAACTTCTTGGGAGTGATTGTATCTACCCATAAGGTTGTCTTCAGCTTGTTATGCCATGCTCTTTGATTAGTTTCCAACTTCCTCTTGATGATATTGATGAGGTTCTTAGTGGTAGACTTAGCTAATCCATTACCTTGAGGATAGTAGTTAGGTGAGGTACTCAAATGCACTTGACTCTTTACTGCCTAATCAAAAGTTTTAGCACTTATGAAATCAAGTCAATTATCTAAGATGATGACATGATGAGATCAAAACCTTTTTATAATGTTTTCATAGAACTCCAAGATGGCATTTTCATTTCCTTCCTTCAAATCAATAGCCTTTACCCATCTTATGAAGTAGTCTATAGTAGTCAATATCCATTTGTGTCTAGCACTTGATGGAGGGTTGATCATGCCAATAAAGTCAAGGCCCCATTGCATGAAAGTCTGATCCACTTGGATAGGATTCAATGGAAGGGAATCAAGATTATGTTTTCCAACAAAGAAAGCACATTGAAGACAAACCTTAGCTCAATGATAATAGTCTTTAAAAAGACTAGGCCAATAGTAACCATCTCTCATTATTTTTGTAGTTGTTGTTCTAGGAGAGAAGTTACCACCATCTCCACCATTATGGAATTTTTTTAGTAGCATATCAAATTGGTCATTGTTAATGCATCTTAGCAACACATTGCTGACATCCTTATTAAAGAGAATACCATCCATAAGACAATAAGGAATAGCTTGTAGCCTAAAATATCTTATTTGAGATTTGTTCAAGCCATTGGGACACTCACCATTTTGAATAAAACTAATGATGTCTTGTGTCCAAATTTGATTCTACATTTGATTAGCTAGCTAGTCTTAAACTTGATTCACCAAGGCTTGCTCTTTTAGTTCTTGAAATTCAGATGCTAAGTGCTCACATGATCCTCTTCCTCTTACTAGGTTGGTTACCTTGATGTCAATTTCATATTCCATTAGCTTTGTGATCTATCCAGCTCTCTTCTCATTGAGGTCCTTGCTTAGTAGAAACTCCTTAGTGCTAGGATGGGAGACCATGGCATGGATCTTTTTTTTGGAAACCACATGCCTAAAATTTTTCAAGACTTTAATGATAGTTAAATATTGTTTCTAAACAAAATAATATCTCACTTCATAGTCTTCTAAGCCTTTGCTAAAGAAAACAATTGGCCACTCAACATCATTGTCATTCTTTTGAATAAGCATGGCTAAGATTATGTCTAGATTAGCAAATGTATAAAGAATGAAATCCTTAGAAAAAATAGAATTTAGAGTGGGAGATGCTATAATTTCTTACTTGATTTCCTCAAAGCTACCTTTACCTTCCTTTGTCCAAGTAAAAACTTTCTTCCTTTTTAACATGGCTATGATAGGATTTAACATAGTTGAAAATTTTGGGATAAAACTCCTTACAAAGTTTATTTTTCCCAAGAAACTTTGTAACCCTTTCTTATGTTGAGGCATAGACAAACCTATAATAGCTTCAATCGTTTCAGGGTAAATAAATAAGCCTTATTTTGAAACAACATGACCCAAAGGCTTACCTTCATAGACAACGAAGATGCACTTCTTTAGATTAATGGATATGCCATACTATCTACAATTATTAAACACTTGCCCTAGATGTCCCATATGATCAGTAGCATCCTTTGAAAAAATGGTTATATCATCAAGGTAAATAATAAAAAACTTACTGATTAAACCTTTGAAATCTATGTCCATTGACCTTTAAAATGTAGCTCTAGCATTGGATAAATCAAATGGCATCTTCTTGTAGGTAAAGGTCCCCCACTTGGTGGTGAAATCTATCTTGAATTGATCCCCTTCATTTGCCAATAGTTGATTATAACCTGAATAACCATCAAGAAGTGAGAAACATTGAGAACCTCAAATAACTTGTAAAATTTGTTCCATGAAATGGAGTGGGTAGTGATCCTTGAAAGACACTTTGTTTATATCATAAAAATCCACACAAAGTTTGATCTCCCCATTCTTCTTTCAAACCGACACAAGGTTGGCTACCCAATTTGAGTTCTTGATAGGAAATATAATCTTAGACTCAATTGATTTGGTCAACTTTTTCTTCATGAGTTCTTCTACCTTGGGTTTTATAGGTCATTGCTTTAGTCTTACTAGTTTAGCTCCATGCTCTAACTCAATAGTGTGATAAGATAGAATTGGATCTAATCCTTTCAAGTCTTTATATTCCTAGGAAAATATGTCATGAAACTCTTTGTATAATGCAATAAAATATTACCTTTGTAACTGAGAACAAGCCTTGCCAATCTTCAAAAGTTTGTCCTTGAAAATTAGAACTCTCTCATAGTTCTCTTATTTTGTTGGCATGCCCATTCTTTGGTTTTAATTTTCATCATCCTAGTTGAAGACACTCTCCAAGGTAATCAGCCCATTCGGTATTTTATTTGTCTTCAACTGTATAATCTACTCTTCATAATGATAATGTAACTTATTTTGATTTCTTGAAGAGAAGCCTGCCTCATTTTACAAGAAGTTTGCAATGTGTTCATCACTTTCAAACACTTTCCATGACACTTCATTATCTAGAATGGAAGCTATCACAATGATATTGATATAAGATTGATATTTATCCTATTCAACATTAGTAGCTAAGTCAAAACATGCTCCTATTGTAACTAGCCCATCAGTGTGTTGGTTTAAGTCTCTAGGTATGGCTTGGATGTTGAAGGCATCAAAATCCTCAAGTAGATCCCATATCCTATGCTTGTAAGACTTGAGCAAGGGGTTCTTAGCTATATCTTAACTTATCACTTGATGAATTACTAGCTCACTATCTCCATAGAATTTCAAAATCCTGATTCCTCTCCTATTTACCCATTAGAGACAATGAACTAAGCCTTCATATTCTACCACATTACAAGTGCAGCTAAAATGAAACCTATAAGAATAAGAGTAATGATTATTTTATGGGTAAACCAACATGAAACCATATATTATACCTAATTTTCTCCTCGAACCATCAAATAAAATTTCCTACATAACATCAATCTCATGATCTTCATTCATGAGTGAAGGATTTGGGATGATTTTCTCATGCATGTAGTAAACTCCCAAATCAGTTTCCTCAATGAAAGTGTAAGAATGAATTCCATGTGTTTTAGTTTTGTACTTGTCAAGATAGAGGTTAGAAATACCTTCAATAGGAGAAGAGGTTTCACTATTCAGGACTTCTTCTTCCTCCTTGTTGATTACATAGTTTTGATTTGTCATTGTCTCGAAGTATAGCTCAATGTGGAACCTTGCTAAGGGCTGAGTCATTATGGTTACCTTAATTCCATACATTGTATTGAAATATAGAAAGTACAAATCAATAGAAATTTATCCTCCTATCTTGGTTGTAAAGTCCCTAGACAAGCATATAGCAAAGTATGATGGAAGGTCCACCACCACAATATCTTGCATGATAGGTAAGCTTGGGCAGCCATGTAAAAACACTTTAAAACCTTTGACCAATAATAACATCTTGGTTAGAGTTCCATCCAGCTACAACATGCCTCTACTATGTGGCTCATAGTTCAAATCTAGCTTATCATCCACTACTTTAGGCACAATAGTAGTGCTTGTTACACTATCCACAATACAATTGTGGACCAAATTATCTCCTACAATAAGTGTGAGGTATAAGGGTGAAGGATTTTTAGTTTTAGTGGAAGGGTCCAAAAGATGATTTGGATAATTTGTGAGAGCTACACTATGATGCCTTGAAGATTGAGGAGCCACCTACATGGTTGCTAACTACTCTTGAAAAATCTCCTTTTGAATAGGTATATGTAGAACCTCCCAAAGGGATATGATTGTCTTAGTGATCTTTAATGAATTCAAAATATTTAGAGATGGATTATTCACTTTCTCCTACATTTTTGATGGTATTAAAGGAGATGTTGACTGTTGAGTTTCAATCTTGGCAGCTATATTTATGTTTTAATTTTATTGAGGAACATGGCTTGTAGAAGTTGTAGCACTTTGATTGGTGTTTTGTGGCATTTGAGAGGCATCACTTGGAACTATTTATGGCTCCTGGTCTTCTCCAAAGGCTCTCTTATTTGACCTTATATTAACTACAATTGACATGCCTTGAGTCAATACAAAATCATTTTTTTCTTGAAATTTTATCATCCCCACACTTAGGATGCTACCTTCTCCATGATTATCTCTTTTGTTGGGACATGCTTCTTCTACTATCATGTAAGGAGTAGCTTCTTCTTGTGTAGTCAAAGTGTATCTGGTTCCTCCATCATCATGTGTAAACTGACCTTGAGGCTACCCCCACTAGTCCACATGATCTTCTCCTTGCACTAGATTTGCCTAAACTGGAACAATAGCCTTTATGAGAGGAGTAGAATTTATATTATATGAATTGAGTTGATTATTTTGACCTGTTTAATTTTTTCCTCTCCCTTGATAATTATATTAATATGGAGCTCTATATACTTGTTGATGATAGTATTGTGCATTAGGAGGAGCACTTTCCTGATACTGAGCTTGCTTGAGCTAAGCTCTCAATGATCTGATTTCTTCATCCTTGTCCACAATTTTATCCACCTTTTTGGAAAGGCTCTTAGCTTTACATTAGCATAGGAAACCTGAGACATGATTGGAGATTCAACCACATGGACACTCTTGGAGGGAGCATTCTATCCTAAATCAAGCTAATCTTAGCCTTAATTGCTCGCTCATATGCACCTAGAAGAGTGAATCCTCCCATTTACTGAAACATAACAACATTAACACCAATATCTTTGAGATATGTTGGGAACACAAAGCTAGGAGGAAGTCTCATGATTGGTGGCAACCTATACCATGTTCTTTGTAGTCTCTCATTAAAATATCCTATGGATTCATTTCAACCTCTTCTAATTACATTCCATTGATGTATTAGGGAAGCATGATCACTCTTATTTTCAAATCTTATCACCAATAGGTATCCAAAACCATCCCAACTTGTAATGCATCCCCCTTCCAACATTCTATACTAGTCAAGTGCTTTACCATTTAAAGACATAGCAAGCAACCTAATGGCTATGTTAGCCCTAGTAACATTATGAAAATTTTAGAAATTAGAGATGTCTCTAATACGTTTAGATGGGGTAATAGGACCCTTTCCATTGAAACTAGGAAGATTTTTGGTATCACTTAGAGGGATGGGGTCATATGCAAGGAGATATGTTGGGGTTTAGGTATTAAAATTAGGGAAGGGTTGACGTTTATCTATCTCTCCCCTTTCCCCCATTTCTATTCTTCCTCTAATATCTTGTATTTCTTCTTATTCTTCAACTTCCCCTTCTCCTTAAAATTCTTCAACCTCTTCTGCTTCTTCCCCAAAACCTCCCTACTAAGGATTTACTAGGGATAAGAGAGATTAAGGGTGTTGTTCTTTAGGAAAAGCTTCATCTGAATGGCTTTGGTCAAAAATTATTAAAGACATTGTGAGGACCATGTAGGATAATGTATAAAACTTGGTCTAGAACTAGGGATTCATACCCTTTTAGAGTCACCAAATGCTAGGTTAGGGATATTTATACTATTTAGGCCTACCAAGACTAGCATTCACCTTGAATTAGCAATAATTTTGGTCCCATCAGGCATGCCATAATTTTTGTATCTAAATCTTACACCCTAAAAAAGGTTTATTCAGGCCTCCTCCAGATTTGGATAACATTGGGACATTTTTAGGCCTATGGGTGTGCCTATAAGTGGAAATGAACCTCTAGGATAAAAGGGATATCTCCTTATATTATCTTTTATGCAATAAAACCATTGAACCAATTTGTATGAGTGAAAAGAGTCACAAGTTTTCATAAATGAAAAGCCTAGTCTAAGATGGTGATACGCCAAGAATTAGTATCCACATGTATGCCCTATACTTATGCACAATATAGGAAAATATAGTTTGTAACTTAATCTCTAGAAAATTCCAACATAAGTATTTCAATGTAGAGATAAGATGAATGATATTACACAAGGCAAATAACTAGAAAAGACAAACTCTATAGTCCAAAACAGACCTTACACATGAAAAATCTCATATAGCTAGAATGCACTCTCCATGACCTATTGGATCAACTCTTTGTTTAAAAACATGAAGGATAGATAATAGAAGGATAAAAAATCACATGATGTCACTCTATGTCTCTTTCATGCCTAGGCAAATGTTTATAACTTAGAAAGCAAATAGACTAATGCTTCTTTGTTTAAAGGCAAGAAAATGGTAAAACATTCTAGTAGGGCTTCACCATATTATCTGTGGATGTTAAAATAAGATCCCAAGGGAATTATTTAGAGAAAAAAAGGGAGAGAAGAGATATCTCTTGGGCACCAAAATAGAGGCCTCCAAAATGGTTTGCAATCACCATCCTAGTGAAATTGATTCTAGTTGTTCTCTCATTCAGTTGGAGTTTGTCCTTCTCTTTGATTCACCAACTTGAAATGACCAGGATCTCTAAAAAATCATTGGTGAGATGTCCCTCAACAAGAAATGTTTGAGATCATTACTGTGAACCTTATACTATGTTTGAGAGATCCCACATTTTGTACTGTAGACCCATTTAGGTTTTCCAAGTGACTTTACTTCTATTTGCTTCTTCAAGTTCTTTGATTGCTTCTACTTGTAAAATTCATACACAAAGTTATTTGAAAAACTTGTAAAGCATTGTCTCTTCATTTTTGGGCTTCTCAATTGATTTTACTTGTAAAATTCATAAGCAAAGCTCTTTGGGAAACCTAATTTTCACTATCTTTGCTTAAGACCTTGTCAGGTTCGTTGAATGGCTTTACTTCCTTATTAAAAACTTTAGGCATAAATTTGACATCCTGTGGCATGTCATCTTTAAATCTCAATGGCTAGTTGGCCACCCTAAATTTGACGTCCTATGACACATCATCTTTCCACCCCAATAAATTGTTGGTTGTACTAAACTTGACATCCTATGGCACGTTATGGGGATCCATCAAGTTTTTGTTTCGAGAAATTTTCTCAAAGTAATTCCTTTGGATAATTTGTCCAAAGTAATCCTTTTAAGGATTTTTCTTAAAAGGCAATGATTAGTTCCTTCGAGAACTTTTCCTGAAGGACACTTGGGAAAGGTACAGGGTCCCTTCAAAAAATTTTGAAGGGCATTTCTAAAGCAAATGGCCCTTCAAAGCTTTTTTAAAGGGTGACTTTCAAAGAAAAAGTGACCTTTAGAAAATTTTTAAGGGTTACATGGGAAGAAAAGGGCCCTTTGAATCTTTTTTAAAGGGTCGCTTGGACAACAAAGTGCCCTATGAAAAAGTTTGAAAGGTGACTCAAGCTGAAAAGTGCCCTTCAAAACTTTTTTGAAGGGTCATTTAGAAGAAAAGTGATTTTCAAAAAAGTCTAAAGGGATACTCAAGCTAAAAGTGCCCTTCAAAATTTACTAAAGGGTCACTTAGAAAGAAAAGTGCCCTTTGAAAAAGTTTGAAGGGACACTTGGGAAAACAAAGTTCCCTTTGAAAAACTTTGAAGGGACACTTGAGGGGGGAACAATCCAAGAAAGGCCCTTTGAAAATTTATTGAAGGGCCACTTCTGAGAGGCAAGAATCAAGACCATTTTAGTTTTTCTAATTGCTTTTGCTTATAAAATTCATAAGACTTTCTCCTTGAAAAACCCAAAGTCATTCATCATTGAAAACCTACAAAGCATTGGAAGAAGTAATTCAAGTTCATAAAATTGGATTAGTTCTTCTCGTGAAACTTTTATCAGTTGAGTTTTTCAAAAAACCTAACTTGGTCTTGAGGAGTAACTCAAGTCTATGAGAGTCCAAGACTTGATTTTTGGAGAACTCAACATACACTACAATGGAGCCAAAACACCTTAACCTCCTTGACCTATAATTTTAGACCTCTAAAATAACTTGTTCTTGCAATTGATGTTCAGCTTTCCATGAAAATGGTTGAACAAATTGTACTAAGGTGAAATTTGGTTAACAATTAACATAACAAAAATAATATTTATAAAATATATAAATAAACAAATTATGTTCTTTTAATTTGGTAATATGATACATATTATGGTTATCTAGCTATGTTAGAGATTTATAAATATTGTGTACATGTGCATTTAATAGTATACTTTGAGTGAATTAGATGTAGATTATACAAGTTATATATGGTTACAAACGTAAGGTTCTATGGAATATCTACTCCAGCGGATTTATTTAGTAACACCTTTTTAGTTTTCCATTTACTATATAGAGATGTACATTACATGGGTTATACATATCTTACTATCATCTACATTTGTTGTGTTTACATGGATATTTACACGATAAATTATTATTACATGGATGTTGAGGTCTTATATCTTGTGATCCATACTTGCATAATTCCTATACCTTGCTACATGCCATTTATGCTTCTACTACCATGACCATTGTTCATATCTATATGTATCCTTCTTAGAATAACCTCACCTACCTAAGACATATTTATTTGTTATTAGGGGAAACATACCCCCACATATCTCCTTGATATTATTATATATTTTTCACACAACATTCAGTGGAGCACATTATTTGTTCCTCTCACCATGAAACTTATTATCTATGTCTTGTCACTTGGGGTAACATGACCATTTTGCATATAAAACTACATTTATATTAAGAGTTACATGATAACACTTATATACACATTTCATATTTCCCACATGTGAATATCACACATTATCTCTACTTGAGTCACATTCATATTATTCTATTTGATGGAGCCACATTACATATGTGCCTTGTATTACTACATTAATGGGAGCCTATGCCTTATGTAACTTTTAAATCTTGACATGTTATGATTATCATACTTATTATGAACATGCCTAATATATTAAACATTGGTATACATGATTTATACTTTGTCAATAGAAGCATGATACCTACATGTTCATTATGAGTTATTCACTTACTATATTCTATGTAGACAAGGACATCTTAATCATTATTATACTTGCATCTAATATTAGCTTTAGTGACCACATTTATACTTTTATTTTACTATCAGGGCATGACATACACATATTTTTTCCATGAGACCTATATTGACATAACTCCTACATGTGGATCCTATCACACACTTGTGTCTAATGTGCTTACATTACTTCTTCATATAAGTATGAAATTATCTTACATATAAATTCACACAAATTTGGTATTCATACATATTACATATATTTCTATATCTTACAACCATGGGTTTTGGGAATGCATAATTTATTTGCAATCTACTTGGATACATCAGGGTATGTTTTTATCCCACCCATTATCATCCCCATATAAGTTTCCATCCACCAATGGACCTTACCATGCATTTATCTATATTACATTATTATAATGTGACACTTTTCCATCTCTATTATTATGTATTCAATGGATTATTTTGTTACCCCTACCGCATGCCCCCCCCCCCCCCAACCCACCTCCTCACCCTTATTGGATGATGCATCACACTTATTGAGCATTATATGAAGATTAATACCTTGATAGTCACTAGAGTAGTATATTTGGCATTAAGATTTATATATTATTATCTTTCCTATGTGATACTACATTGATACTCACTAGAGTAGTATATTGTTAATTACTATTTACATGATGTTATCTTTCATAAGGAAGATGACACTTGAGGCTTGAATAGCTACCTATTTATCCTACAATGAGCTTTGCATGTAACATTTTACAATAGTTACATGTGTTTTATGCCATTTTCAAATTGTATTGCCTATATACAATATTATTACACATGGTACTTGTAACTCTACTATTTTGAGATGATTAATTACATGTAAAAGTTTTTTAATCACTCACCTTGAAATTGGACATCATTTTAAAAATAGATTTTATTGAGTGAAGAATACAAAATAAATTTTGGGTAGAGCATTTTTACAAAAAAAAATTAATCACTACCAAGAAAAAGTTGGGTAGTTCTATGTGGATAAAAATATATACTTCCTTAATCAATCAGTGGGTTGTGTTAACAAAACTCTTAGAAAAGTGGTGATTATGTCTATAATTTATCATAAAAGTTTTCAATTGGAATAATCAAAGTACTTTCCATTATTTTTCAACTTACGAAAACATTTGATTTTCATACATAACAATTTTATTCATTATTATGTTGATTTAAATTTCATTTCAAATTTCATATTTCAAATAATCACAATAAACATATATGGAATTGATTGCTAGTTAAAAAATAACCATTGTTGAAAGTTATACTTAAATTTTCAAAATGAAAAAGGTGTGGATGGATGCATGATAAAATCTTCCTCCTTTCTTCCTATGGTATGTCAAATTATAGTTTTCAATTATATATCATTTTACTTTGACGAACACATGTAAAACTCACATATGTATATCGAAGTAGAGGCATTATATAGAAACCTATTTTTGGTGCAAAATATTTTATTATAATGTTTTTATTAGAGTTCTCTATATATAGGTCATCACCTTAAATTAAGGTTGTAATGGAACTTGTTTATGTATTTCTACCTTTATCCTTCTTCTTTGTGCAATATCATCTATATTCTTTTGTTTATCATTTTGTGTTATTTATTTTGTGCCCAAATGCCTATTTTATTTTTTTCTCTTTGTGTATGTATGTTTACACCTTTAGGGCGCAATCATCAGTCCCATATATTCTACCATGGTTAAAAATGGGGTGATTTTTATTTTTATCCTCTTTGTTTTTTGGACCCTTTTGTTGTGGTCGCATATTTTTTATGTTTTTATCCATTTCTCAATCTTTTCCTTTTTTTGTTAGTTTTTTATTCCAATATATTTTTAATTCAAACATGAAAATACTATGTATACAAATCATGTATAATAATTTTAGTATGAATTATCCAAGAGATTTTATAAAGAGTATCAATAAGATTCCTAAAAAGTTTCCAATCTATTGCTAGTCATTTATTTTAATGTCTAGCCACACTCTACATTGATTTATCACTACTTGAGGACTTGCATCACATATTGTATGGATGAAAAGACATAGGTAAATGTGCATGAATTTGTATATCACACTTTGGGTATATAAATTTGAATCATTTACTCAATTTTTCCTTTCACACAACGTATGAACTATGAGATATTTGATTTTAGCATGCAAGATACGTAACATTGCAATACTTTTATAGTTTCTAAAACCAATTACTTTTTTCATTGAATTTTGCATCATGTTTTTATTATTTCAAGATAAGTCATGATCATTGAATAAAAAATCAGACATTTCTCTCCATCAAATCTGGAAATCAAAGGTATAGACATACAAAGTAGCTAGTTACAAAACAATACAAAAATCCATAAATTTTTCCTATACAAAAATAATACAAGAGGACATGAATTGCATTAAAATATGGTCAATCAATAACAAGGTTGCATAGTCTAGCACTACATTCAAAAATGGCATGCAAGGCATAACCTTGGATATTAATATCTAGAAGACCTAAGCTTATTAGTGCTTTTCATTGACAAATATCCCAAAAAATTATCTAGGATTATCTATTTCCTTTATAATTAACTCAAATAAAATATTTTATATTTTTTTCAAATTTTATATAAGTAATATTATAAAATGTCCAACAAGAATAATAAACATGAGTATCAACTAATAAATATACATTTATTACTTAAAATTAAAGAGTACAAGTTCAACTAATAAAAATGATTAAAGTATGGAAGCCTTGAATTAAAATCTAAGGAGATATAAAAATATATTAAAATTAAATAGATTTAGCATTGAAATTTTTTATCAAAATTAGGACAAGTACAATGAAGGATATACCAAATTAAAAAAATAATTATTTACTAGAAATAGAATCAAAAATCTCCTCAATTTTTAAGGTCAAGTGTAGAGAACAACTTATTAAAATTTATAAACTCTCAAATTTAAATTTGTAAAAAAAAAAGAGTTAGAAAAAAGAGTTATCATTTTTATCCTCATTAACAACAATATAGAGATCAAGAGTTGAACACCCAAATCATGAAAAAACATCAAATTGATCCAATTTATGGTGCAAATTTTTCTTCGTGTATTAGTGAAACATACTGCAAGATAAATATATTTATCATCATCTAAATAAACTACCATACTCCATACAATTAGCTTTTGAAGAAAAAAATTGCAACACTTTTCATTTTAGAGTGAGGTTTCCAATATAATTTTGAGCTTAATCCATAATTCCATTTATTATACCTTATAAATAATTTAATTTTAGTGGAAAATTAATAAAATTTGGTAAATTCTAAAAAAATAACATTGAAAGCCATTTACAAATGTAAAAGTTATCAAAATGTTATTTTTTATTTGATAGGGCAAAATAAAAGTTTTGGAAGGTCATGTAACCTTATACAAAAGATAAAACATTTAATCTCAAATAGGATGCCATGACCAGTGGCCCATGTGGAACCAAACAAATAATAGGTAGTTAAACCTTAGCCTATTAAAGGTGAAACTTTAGAAAAACAACAATAAAAAATAGATAGTCTTTTGATAAACTTATGTCTCTACTAATCAATCATGTAACCAATAAAAACTGAGGAGCTAAAGCTTTACTTAGCCACTTAACAAATATTACCTTCCTCTATCAGCCTAGTTCCATTCAATAATCTTCTACTACACTTAAGCCAACTTATCTATGGGGATTATCTCCACTTTTAATCATCTTTTGAAACTTATAGTAAGATTCCCCCTGAGTAGAGGGTCATATTGGAGGGTTGAACCACTACTCTTATACCTTTTTTTTTCCATTTTTGCATCTCAATCCACTCTCCCTTATCTTTCATGACTTCCAATTGAACTAGTAAGGGATTTTCAATTGATTTAAAGGGCCAAGATTTATCTTATTCTGATATAACATAATTTATTTCTGACCTGAATATGTTAATTTCTAGGATAACCTTCATAGAGATATCTAGGTCAGAGGTCTCTCGAACTGAGTTTGTGACCTTCCTTGGAGTGTTTAGATCTACTAATTGGTCTCCTTCTATATGAAGATAGATTATAAGATCCTCATTTGGAAAAGAATATTTGTGATCATCTGAAGATGAGGTGAAATCAGCTAGTGCAATAAGTGGGTAGGAAAGAAGTCTTTAAACCAACAATAATCCTTTTTTTTTTGAGGTAGTTTTAGTTTTTGGTCAAATATATTGTATTAAAACAACTATGACAATGAAAAAATAAGCTTTCATAGTCGAGAAGTTCAGAGGAAGAGCGGTCTCCTATTTTCAAAATAATTTTTTCAAGTAGATCCTTGGAGGTGTCAATATTCACCAAGATCCTGGTAAAAGTAATGTGGGATAATTTATTGAGGCTAGATGCACTTTTTAGAAACTAACCCATAGATTTAAAAATTGCTTTTAAATTATATTCAGTCCAAAATTAAAGGGCAAGATGAGGTAGGTGATCACATATGGGTTTTACATTAAAAG
Source organism: Torreya grandis (assembly GCA_037957365.1). Classification (NCBI taxonomy): domain Eukaryota; kingdom Viridiplantae; phylum Streptophyta; class Pinopsida; order Cupressales; family Taxaceae; genus Torreya; species Torreya grandis. The sequence goes on along the minus strand of JARHVA010006696.1, from coordinate 520,936 downwards.
TTTTGTGGAGAATTTTGAGAATAAAAAACCATAGTTTCAATATCAAAGGGCAGTGAACCTTAAACCCTAAACCCTATACCCAAAAAATTGACCCCTAAACCCCAAACTCTAAACCTTGACTGCTAAACTCTTAACACTAAATTCTAATCCTAAAACCCTATGCATTAAACCATTGATAGTTAATTGTATTTATTTTTAAAATATCATATTAGTTTTCATTTTATTAAGAACCACAATGGTTAGATTCACAACAAACTTCATATTTATGGCATTTCATTCTTGGTTGATGTGTCAAAAAATTTATACATTTTCCATGGAATGTCATATTGGGTTATTACATGTATCTCAATTTTCTATAAGGAAATGTCTTGATTTTTTTCCATTATATTGGTTTTATAATCATTGCATATTATTAATTATGTTATTATTTTATTCTTGATTAGAGTTTCATTAAAAAATAAAAATATATGATGAATACAAAATTTTGGTTGATTATTGAAGATGAGAAAATTGCTCTTCTAATATTTCCATGCATTATTAAGTAAAATAGAAAAAAAATTACTATATGTTAATTACTAATTGAAAGATAAAATTTCCCATTATATCCATGAAGCTTATAAACAATTATATATATATATATATTCTTTTATTTCTATACATCTTTTTCAATTCCAAATCTCTAAAAATAAATAATAAAATATAAATATTAATTTTTAAAAATATTAGAATATAGAAAAATTAAAATATCTTAAAAATTATGAATGTTGATATATACCTTTTTACAATTACATAATGAACCATTCCTCCCACCTTAAACAAATTGTTATAAAATGTATAAAATTTCTTATAAAATATTAATAATAAATTAAATTAAGATATAAATTAAAACTAACTAATTAAGCATTTATCACAAATCTCATCAAACCAATAATATGTCCATTAGTATTATGTACTTTCTTTAGAACACTTCTCGTATTCTCTTTGTTACAACTAAAAGGACCTGAAAGCTATTTAGTAATTTGCATAACCATATCTAGACTATTAAGCTTTATGGCTTGTATGACAATTTCTGGAATCATCATCATCATCATCATCATCATCATCATCATCATCATCATCATCATCATCATCATCATCATCATCATCATCATCATCATCATCATCATCATCATCATCATCATCATCATCATCATCATCATCATCATCATCATCATCATCATCATCATCAATTTGGATAGCTAATAAAATTTTATTGTATATATAGAATTTTAAAATATGTGAAAATAAAATAAAAATTATTATAGAAAAATTAAAATATCTTAAAAACTATGAATGTTGATATATACCTTTTTTACAATTACATAATGAACCATTCCTCCCTCCTTAAACAAATTGTTATAAAATGTATAAAATTTCTTATAAAATATTAATAATAAATTAAATTAAGATACAAATTAAAACTAACTAATTAAACATTTAGCACAAATCTCGTCAAACCAATAATATGTCCATTAGTATTATGTACTTTCTTTAGAACACTTCTCGTATTCTCTTTGTTACAACTAAAAGGCCCTGAAAGCTATTTAGTAATTTGCATAACCATATCTAGACTATTAAGCTTTATGGCTTGTATGACAATTTCTGGAATTATATAGTTAACATTTCATTATTATTATTATTATTATTATTATTATTATTATTATTATTATTATTTAATTTTAAATAAATTTGGATAGATAATAAAATTTTATTGTATGTATAGAATTTTAAAATATGTGAAAATAAAATAAGAATTATTATATAATTTAATTATTATTTTCATTGTGTTAATAAATAGTACATTATCCTTATTCAAAGATATTTTAAAATTATTTTTATAATATAAATCAACATTTTAGTGATAATATAGGTGAAAGAATTTTTTGCAAATTTTTAATTAAATGACTTTTTTTTTGGAAAAAATATTATGTTGAAAATATTTTTCAATAATATGAAGACACAAATTTATGGATATTCTTTCACCATATAAAAGATAATTCATACACAAACATAAGACACATATTCTCCCTTGGTAGAAAGACCACCATAATTTCTTTTGGTAAAATAATTTCAATATATCAAATATGCGGGCACCACTACATAGCTAAACTAAATCCTCTATAAGAATTCTAATATAAATATCAATATGTTCACTTGATTTTTAATTCTTCATTGGAAAAATTATCCTTTCTTATAGTACACCATGATGGATTATTATTATTTATGTAAAAACATGGTCCATAATAAATAGATTGGAACAATGCTCCCAAGTGAAATAACTTTATCCATATACAATTCAAGATCGATACTCTATGAGGTTTGTTAGAATAAATTTAGGGCATTTACTTTCAATTTGATCAATTTATTTTCTGTTGTTAATTATAAATAATACATTATTTAATTTTATCATATTCATGTGTATACGTGTTAAGAAGATAAAATTATAAAAAGAATATTTGAAATTTTCTAAATTGATTGATAATTTTATTATAATAATATGTACCATAAATAATCGTGTTTTATTATTATCATATTATCCTAAATATATAAAATACAATAATTAACATAAGCATTATATTTTGTATATTTAATATTTAAGAAATTAATGTTTTTTCTGACGTATATCTATATGATAATAAAATGACACCGTCCATTTATTAATTCTTCTAATACTAACTTATGTAACATGAATTTCATATATTGTAAGAACATTTTACAAAATCTATATATATAATAAAAGAAAAAATTAAAAGTTACAAAAGAAAATCATTTAAAAGTTCAAATAATTATATAAAATATAATTTAAAATTTTACTATAATACATCAACAAAGCACAAACAGAAACACTTAGATTCGGTCCATCCATTTAAAAAGCAACATACAATAAAAATGGAGGAGATGGTCCTAATTTATATAGTAGAATTATGTATATGATGGTCTTTGACAACCTCCCAATACACGTAATAGTTTGTATCATTACCGCTAACCATTGTTTTTGTCTTCCCATTCAAAAATGAAGTAAACTACATTTTTTATTTTACTTGATAAAAAAATAGACGAATCATTAAAACCATATTCAATATAAAATTCATCATCCCCTTTTAATTTGTTATAGCATTTGTTATATTATACATTTTTTATATTTTATAAGATGCACATTTATTTATATTATTTACGGATAACAAACAAGTATATGCACATATTTATCCACAACTTATTTAAAAATATTTATTCTTAAATTATTTATAAATATAAATATATTTAATGGTTATTTTCAAAATAATGTATATTTATTTTGAGAAAGTATTCTTAAATATGAGATTCTTTCATATTTTAAATCTTTTTATTTAATTAAATAAAAATATTAAATTTAAAGATAAAAATAATTTTTTGAATATTTTATTCTTCATTTTAAGAAGCCCTTCAACCCTTAAACATATAAACTTAATACATTGATAATTATTCTATATAAATCGTAAATGTGTTTCTTTTTTTTAAATATTATACATATATGCACATAAAATCATGGATAAAAAGCTTGTTACTAATACTTCTTTAAATATCATGAACCTATAACCCCAAAGGTCTTCTTAAAATCAATTGCATGTGCATCCATATAGGTGTGGTCATGTGAGTTATTTAATTTTTTACCTTCTCATATATTGAGATTAATAGGTGTGATTTTTTTAAATTTATACTTTGTCAACTACGTCTAATCAACCTTGGTATGCTCAGACCAAAAAAATAAACATATCATGTACACCATATTCTTATCGTGTTTCCCATCTAAAATTTATATTTATTAATAACGACTTATCAATAATCAGCAAGGCTTTACGTAATGGCCAAGCTCCATTTTCAAAATTTCTCCAGCTCACGATCACTGCATGATGAACACTCATCTCCTTAATAAGAATGTTTAAATGACATATAAAAGTATCACACTAAAAATAATGTTATAAATAAGTGAATAAACATGATGAGAATATGATATTAAAGACAATAAATGAAAAAAATTTTAATTTAAGATATAACAATATGAGTTAAAATTATAAATTATATAAAAATTATGATTAAGAATTATCATTATTTGTGAACTCATTGTCATTATTTATAAATTTATTGTATGTGTAATTTAAATTGTATTTTAACTTATGGAATAATAAATTTATGTAATTATAATTTGGATCATTCTCATCATCATCCTTTCTTAAAATTAAGATCATCAATTTGAAATCTAACTATATTTTCAACTACAATTAAATTGTTTAATAATTATTAAAATAATCCAAATTCAATTAATGTCAAGTATCTAATTTCAATCAATATAGATAAGCATAAGGACTCCATCGAACACATGTATGAAGAAGGGGAATCGTTTGAATCCTTGGTCGAATCCTTCATAAACATTATTAGCTCTTAGTTGTTATTTATTTATTTATCATTTTGTAGGTTTTTTTTAGAAAAAAATGTTTGTTCTTTGCTTGTTGAAAGTGTACTTTTTGAATTCTAGTTGGGCTTAGTTTTGCTGTAATTTGTTATGTCATGTATCTTATTTGGGACTTTAACGCTTTTATGTTTTTAATATTTTTGGGATGGGGTAGGTTCCATATCAAAACCCTTTTTATTAATAATAAAAAAATAGATAATTTCAATTAAAAAATAAATTATTATCGAATAGAAAATAATAACATCTTACTAGTATAACCATGCAGAATGTGCCCACTAATTTAACATGTTAATGTTCCATACAAGGAATTTCAACTAATGTTTCACTTTTTAAGCGGCCTTAAAGTCTTACACCTTCTACTAAAAAATAAAATAAATTATAAAAATATTAATGTTTGAATTAAAATATTAAAAGAATATTATTTATATAATCTTTCAAAATTTCAAGCATTATGTTTTAAACTCAATTTTTCCAAATGATGAGTCATGAACTTTCCATGATTTATTATAAATTGGTGGGATTTATTGTATATATTTTTAACCCATGTATTAATATGAAAACATTAAAAACTTTTGATTTTTGATTATATATTAATTAAATAAATAATAATCATTATATAATTTACTTTTATAAATTATGAGAAGCCTATTTTGCATCTTGTTTATGTCAATTTTTATATAATATTAGCTAAGTAATTACACTCATTCTTGACATTAGTGAGCTAATATCTCCTCACAATATTACCTTTATAATTCCCTGCACATTAGAATTTCATAAATTAATATAAACATATAAATAACATTATTATAATTAATTATGGTTTCCATTTACATAATATCTGACCTTGGCACTCCCCCACACTTGATACATTTTCTTATCTAGTGTTAGATGAAATAAGAGATCATCATTAAAATCATGTGGAGAACATATATCCCCCATATATACTATATTAAAAACATCCTCAAGTCTTGTGGGAGCATTTTATTGTAATTCAAACTGGTGATCATTAGATGAATGATGTTGCAAGAAATTTAGCATAGAAGAGGAGGATCTACAACTATACAATAAGGCTTTAAAATATAAATTTAAAAAACCCAATAAATTAATTAATTAATTAAAAACCTAAATTAAAAATATTATAAATTATAAAACAAAATAAATGAGATAAAATAAAATAAATTATTTATTTCATTGGCTCCCTTGAAGAAATAAAAATATAATAGGTCATCTTAAGAGTCTCATCACCTCTAGACCATCAAAACGCCACAAAGATGTAATACTCATATGGATCACAATGTACATTTAATCATTGCGGCATGTGATGGTTGTGGCACTCCACCTCTATATCTCATGTGGTGGCTTAATGAGCAATAATTTTTTCACACCTCACATTATTCAAGATCTTTTTCAAAAAAATATCTATGATCATGGGGTTTATTTTTATTAAGTGCCTACTAATTTTTTTTGTATGTTTTTTTAAAATTGAATAGTGAACTTTCGTTAATAAAACAAGATATAGTAGATTGATAATCATACAAAAAATATGGGTGGAAAAGTCAAACTCAAACATAACAATCACACCAAGCTAAAACAATCCTTATAAAGAGAGTAAAGCCCACAAAAGGCCACCTCTAGGTCAAAAATACCAAGGTTAAACTAACTCAAGTGCACATCAACAAAATAAGTATAGATAAAATCACTAACAACAAGGAACCAATTAAGTATCAGAAATGAACATGGTGGAAGATGGACCCTCTCCACCTCCATTGAATATGGGGTCCTCATCAACCGGTAAGGTATCCCTACCATCAGTAAACGAGTTATTTTTAAAATCATTCTACTTCTTTATTACAAAATTCTATCTAAAGGGTGAAATGGTAAGAGCCAATCAAGGGAACTTGCCTTACAGACAATTTCCCCAACCACCTCCCCCCCACTAATATTATATATCATTCATAAATTCAAAAAAAATTGAGAAAAAATTAAAAATATTTTAATTTTTTCTTTCCATACACTCAATGTTTTTTTTAAAGGCTTTTGCTTCATATTTTTTTAGAGGGTTTTCATATAATTTATTGTTTATTTATTTTTATAGGGTTCCCTTAAATGTTTTTCTTGTTTTTTTCTAGGGTTTAGTATTTATAACCATTATTTTCCTTAATTTTTTTTGCACAAATCTTTCTCAGGTTTTTTTTACGGATTTTACTTTGAAAAAAATGGTTTTGTGTTTTTATAGGGTCTTGTGAGGTTTTTACCTATTATTTTTTCTATTTTATATGGTTATTTTTTGTGTAAATAAAATCATAGTGTTTTATAACATATTTTCTATGAAATAATTTTTTTTAAGGGGATAAATATTATATGATAACTTGTTGCATACATCTATTCTTCTATCTCTAAAGTGTTCTTCCTCATCCTCCTCCTCTTCATGAGTTTCTCATAGATGTTCTCTCATTTTGTCTATAAATTTTTATTCCTCCTTCTCATTTATGCATAAATATTTTCTCCATACACTTATTCCTCCTCCCTCTTCTTCTTTCTAGCATAAAATTTTCTCTTTCCCACTTACTCCTATCTCTAATTTCCCTCTCTATATTTGACGTCTAAAATTATTAATTTTTATATCAACTTATGCTTTATCTATTACACTTTTTTCTAATTGACTTTCTATGCCAAAAAGGTTAAAAATAAAAGAGGGGATGAAATATGGGCCCTTCCCTCTTTATACTAATTTCAAGTTGCTAGTGAGGAAATGTGGAGCAAGTTTTACCCCTTCGTATCACCTGTCGATTACTTTTTATATTATATATCTATGTTCAAATTATTTTTATTTTAAATTAAAGTAACCTATGAAATAATAAATTCAATTCAATTAAAAAATATGTAAATAAACTAAATTAAATAAAATAACAATTAAAAACCTAAGTCAAATTAATTAGTGGTTCATTCTAAGAAATTAAGTAAAAAATGTTATACATCAAATTGTTTTTTTAAAAATAGAGGATGATATTTTATAATAATATGAATATGCAAAGATAGAGGATGGCCATCTAGAGAAATTAATGAATGAGGAATATAAAAGATTCAGTTTGGATCATCCATGCCAAGGTAAGAAGGTTAATTTATATGATCTTTCATGGGAAGATATAGAGTAGCTAGGAAGAAATCATTAGGAGGCCCTTGGTTCTATTTGTGCTCAAATCAACACCATGGATTCGTTCCATTGTCTAAAAAAATGGCATTAGAAGTATGAGTCTGTATGGACTGATATTTAATCCATCCATTCAGAAGTGGAGTTTTAGTAGCAATGTCAAAGACCCATACCATGTTAAAAAGGGAGATGGAATAAATCACTTAATCCATGCCCAGACAACCTACCACATGGAAGGTTGGATAAAATAGTCATGTTGACTAAAAGGTTGATCATGGAAAGTGAAAATCATGGAAGGTTGATCATGAAAAGTGGAGCTGATATTTACATGTTGACTAAGGGTCAGTGGAAAGTGGAGACTAGTGTACACTTTGAACCAATGCAATGTGAAAAGTACTTGGAAAGATATAGATCCAGTGAAAAATATAAGAACATAATTTGGTACATATGGGAGTTTGAAGTTCACTTTGCACATAGCAAGGTGTAATGTGAAATGTCCTCTTATAGTTTTGCATTCTGCAAAAGGGAAGAGGAAATAAGTTTGGTATAGATTGGAGGTCGACATGTATTTTACACCAACATATGCTGAAAAGTGAAAAGTGATGATCCAATTGAAGATCCCATTAATCATTGACAATAATGGGTGGGAGATTTAATAAGGACAAGATGTACATATATCTTGCTAGAAGACTAGGCATGTGCCTGCATATCTTAGACAAGTCTAGAAGAATGCTCTAAATGTTATTATATTAATATGTCTAGTATGTAAAAAAAAATTGTAATGTTTGATCTATTTATTTACCTATCATTGCCTTTTCCATTTGCCACAACTTAAATAATGATAGTTGTAGTATTTGGTGATGATGTAAATACACTTTTCATGCCCTACACAATTACAGTGCTTAAGCAGAGCAAGTTCCATTATCTTAGCCAAACTCTAAAACCCATGCTGAGAATAAATGGCTAATAGGTTAAGAGTTGCAAGGAAAAGAGGATCACAATAAAATTAATGCCATGTATTCATAGGTTTCATGTCTTCTCTTTCTTGGTTTATGTCTACTCAAGAAATAAGTTTTGTAACCCTTGGGTAGTGTGTACTTTTAGACCCTCTAAAGATATGGATGCATAGTTACCATCTCAATATATTTGATCACCATAATTCACCACAGGGATGGGATCAATAATCTTATATTTATCTTTATTGGTTGTATTTCTATTTTCTATGCCTACTATGCTTTTTGTGACAATGGATATTGGCTCCCAAAACCTCTCCCAAGCGGGCACAGTTACAAAGCGAATGACAAGTAATTGAATCAAGTAATGTAAAATTTAGAAAAAGTTGGGTTTCTGAAAATCCTCTATAGGGTGCTTCACCAAGAAAGAATGGAGAAAGTTAAAAAAACAAAAAAATTGTAAGTTTTAAAAAATTGAAAAAGAGACCCCAAACTCACTAGAAAAATCTTATTTGGAAATGCACCATGAAAAATGCAAGTCTCCAGAATGCACCATGAAAAATGCAAGTTCCCAAAATGCACCATGCAAAATACAAGTTCCCAAAATGCACCATGCAAAATGTAAGTATCCAAAATGCACCGTGAAAACTATGGTCAACTCTCCCACTCCTTCTAGTCAATGCAAGCATGAAAAAGGTCAACTCAAGGAACTTTACGGATATTTTTAGGACAAATTCAATTTTACATTTACACAAAGTGAAAATTGTACCTGGATCTCCCATTTTCATTAGTCAACACCAGTTAACAAGGGAAGCTACAAGTGTAAATTATAACTATCAAATTGCACCTATACAAATAATAACTTAGAAAATTACACCTGTGTAAATTGAAAATTACAAATTTTCAAAAGGAGCCAGGATTTCCCAAAAATTTAAAAAGTGAAAATAATGCTTTTATGCAATAAAAATATGAAAGAAATCATAAAAGGGAAAATTTGAAAAAAAAAAAAATGTGAAGATTGAAAACTGCAAAAAAGAAAATTTGAAAAAAGTACAGGTGCAAAGTGTAAGGTGGAAAAAGAAATTTTGAGACAAAAATTAAAAGGGTGAAAATAACCTAAGTTATTGTATTTCATTTGCTTTGCTTGTCCAAGCTCCTCCATGGGAGAGAAATTACAATTTTGAAAGTCTAAAGTGGGTCATTCCGAATAAGATCATTCAAAGGGCCATGGATCTAGAATATTCCCATGCCATCATTGCAAGAGTAGGTTGTTCCATGGAGTTCATAAAAGGAAAGGAAGTTGTCTAGGAGTTTCTAGCTATGCTAGCAACTGGTAAAGGGAATCTTTTGGCATTTACACATGAGGACAAATTTTTTTTGGCCTCCCCCATGGATATTCTTCTTCCATCTCATGTAAAGGGCATTTCCAACCAATAAATCAAAGAATGTGGTTGAAAATTTATCATTATTATAGAGGTAGTTAGAATAATCATTTTCCTTCCAAATACATGATGATTCCAGGAATGGAAAGGGTTTTTCTAGCTGGAAGCATCTTGGCAGAACTTGGAGGGGTGTTTTTTTACTTTTGCAAATTACAACCCTCACTCCCAGATTTGAAAAGAATGGTAAAAAGTGTATAAATAGAAGGTTTTTCTTCTATTTTGGTTCTTTTTATTGTTGTTGTTTGCTTTATTAAGTATAAGATCTTCCAAATTTTGGAATCATGGTTGTGTATGTATTTTGACTCTCTTACTAAGGTGGTTGTAGCTACATAACCATTAGAAAGCTTTGAGAGCATATTTATATGTCTCCCCTATTTAACATGGAGTAAATCCACCATGTTTTTCCCCATGGCAGCATTTTGAAACATTTGTGCATGTAATATTTTCTTTCATATTAATGGAAAATACTTGTGGTTTTTTATTGTATCCTGTTAAAAAATTGCAATGAGATGGTTTACATGATATGTTGATTGGATATATAGGTTTGTGCTTATTTATGGTTGTCATCTTGGGCATAAACCTAGGTTATAAACCCTATTTTTTATAGAGATTTGGAAATATTTTGTTGAATACCTAATTAGGGCACCTTGGGTTAATGAATTTAGTAGGAAAAAGTATTTGAGATTCTAGTTTTAGTGTATGTTCTAGGGTTTTAGAGATCATTCAAGAATTTACATTCTATTGACACCAATGGATGAAAAATTCTCCTTGTAGTTTCAATGGCTTGCATTTTAGTTTTCCTACATATTTACAATAGGAGATGTCATGTACATTGAAATAAATCCTACAATTTGAAAACCACCAGTACACCACCCTTTTTTATTATTATCTAACTATCCTA
>JARHVA010006696.1:457500-505000 GCA_037957365.1 Torreya grandis | reverse complement strand
TTAGTCATTTTAAGTATGTAGCCTATGATATATGGAGGCACAACTATTTGTTTTCTGCTCTGATTGGATTAATAATTATTGATTGGTAAATATTCTAGCTGTGTCATTATTTCATTTGGGTTCTTTCTAGTTATGTTACTTGTTAGAATGTGTGGATTTTCATTCTTGGACTAGACCTAAATATTTAAAAGTATATATTATATGTTTGGATGGTCAGGGTTGGTTGTGATATTGGAAAAGGTTCCAAGTAGGATAAATTCAAAAGATATATAATGGATTAGAATTAATCCATTATATATCGTTCAATGGCCTAAGTTAACCATCCTCACTCTTAATCTATACTTAGACATTTAATTATTCTCATCTTGCCTTGGAATGATTTGATTGTGTTGTGTGTATCTTTTTGTTCAATATGTATTTTGTTTAAAGATCAATGTACTCAAATTCATTTCATGTTCCTGGTTACCACAACCACCATCCTGTTGATGGTTGGGGTGGTGAGAATCATTGATGGATGGGCTCATAGGACTAGTTGGGTGGGTTTGTCCCTATCAGCTTTGACTCCATGCTTCAATGACTTCATATGGAAGATGGTAACAAATTTTATTAAATTGTTGACATTTATAAATAGTATCAATTATAATAGTTAATTTGATAGATATAGTGATCTTGTTGGCTACTAACGGATGTTATGAATAGATTAAAAATAGAATATTGAAGGTATAAGCTAATTATTTGCTGAAGCTATTATACATGTACCTTGTATTGTTTAATTATTTATCTAATCCTTTATTATTTATGATCATAACATTTTGGAATTGATTGGGTATACCACTAGTTTATATATGTTATAATAATCCTACATTGGTTTAATAATTCATAATTTGTAATTAGCTATATAATGCCATCAATTCCTATATGATTATTCATTGATATACTAATCCCATAGTGATATAATGTTCTCTTATGGGATTGATTTCATCATAGTTTGATTAGTTGATAGAAATCTACATCTTTAAGACTATTCATTTCCTTAATAATTTTTGATGTCAATTGAATATTCACTTGGGATTTACTTATATGTTTCACATTAGATATTCTAGAAATCTATTTAAATAGAAGAAATAAATCATATATGAATTATGTATTTAAATAAGTTGATATTTTTTTTAGCTTACCACTTTATGGAAACATATACACATGGATTCTTTACATTGGTTCATTAATTCTACAGTTGTTTAATTAATAATGAATAATTTCTATGAGAATTTGGATAGAAGTTACGTGGTAACTTTCATTAGCTGAATTAGTGTTGCTTAGCTTGTTACTCTTTCTCATGAGTACATATATGTATATAGCACAGCTAACAGACTATGATAAAAATTAAAAAAATATTCACTTCTATCATGCAGTTCAGACATATTTGGCTCTGTACAAGGTATGTATTCCATTTATAATTATAAAACATTACTTCTTAATTTAAGTATGTTGGAAAATGAATTTAATTTTTATGATCACGCACAATGTTTTTCTTAGATTATTTATGGGAAACTATAATGAAATCACAAATGATAAATAATTTGTTACATACCTTAATCCATGCATTGATACTTACGCTATACATATTCTATTTTATTTACCTTCCTTCCAATTAGCTAAACTTACTTACTTTGTTTCTCTAACTGCCAACAATGAAAAATTGTAAGATTTCCTTAAGTGGAAACTTTTATTTGGGTTCCAATTGTGTTAAAACTCAAATTAACTTTATTGCCTAAGAATGTTGGGTTTCATGCTTGAATATTGATGTTGAATTTTTTGTTATTTCATTGTTAGCTAGTTGGATTATAATTGAATTCTAATATAATTATATCCTTAAGCATTCATTTATGAAATGTTGTATGAAATGAAAATAGTTTTTCCTTGAGTGGATACCTAATTTAAATTCACTATTACTAGTTTCATAAGTTATTTTTTATATATAAAGATCAGATATATTTTCTTGAATGCCTTAAAATCTTTTATTATAGCATTAGCTATGCCACTTTAAATAGATTTATAGACTATGAAATGGCAATATTGAGTTATAGCTAAATTATGAATTGCGATGAACATCCATGTTTGATATAAATAATGTATGAATAGTGAAATGACTTTAAAGGATAAAGGGTGTTATAACTTGGTCAATAACACTAAATAATCTCATACATAATCTATTTTACCTTATGCTTTAACATAATTAGCTACATGAATAAATCAATATCTACAACTATTGAATTGATTTTGTTTGCTGATTTTAAGTGCATAGCATGTATATTGATCTAAATACATGATTAACCTAAATGATAACTTAGGAAAAACAAAGTTATCCATCTAAATTAAACCAATCCCTTAACATAACCATCCTCAAATAGGACTAAAACCCACTAAGAAGAGTGAGGTATTTACCTAGGGTTAATGCCCTAGAAATGTTCCTATGTGGAAGTATGAGGGTTACTTATGACACTTAGAACTTATCAATGTATGTGTACAGTAATATGCCTTGAATCCCACAATCCTTATATTATAGTAACAAGCTTCCCCATATCACATTTTGTATGTGTTTACCTCTAGCGAATTTCCTTAGTTCCCATCCTTTGATTCTAGTTAAGTATGTGCATTGTGTGTTGAATGTTTTTCATTGCATTATCAAGACTTGTAAGAGGGCATAACACATGTCCAAATCATACTCTGATATACGATTCCAATTTATTTATTTTTTATTTCAGCCATGAAAAATAATGTCTCATAAGAGTGCATGTGGATGGTTTAACAAGTTCACCTCTTGATCCATTGGATATTTTACAAGGTTTTGGGAGTGTAAGGAAGGTGATGTTGTGGATGTTGAAATATAATTATGTGTGCAATCCTTGTCATAATTCAAATACATTGATAATGAACCATAACATACACATTTATTAAATTTTATTTAAAAAATCTACTTGTTTACCAAACTCATTTACAAGTAATTATTAAATTAATTATGAACTATTTAAATATACTGAAATAATAATATACTTTGAAATAAATTATGTTTTACATAAAATTTAAAAATAACATTAGATTGTTTTCAAAATACCCAGTGAATTAGATTTATTACAAAATTGGGTTTCAAAAATCATATAAATACATAAATCACAATTATAAAATACATATTTTTATTAATTTTTATTGTGTTTCTCTCCATGTGAATCGATATTCAACAAGTTTTTTTACATCTTCTATACTCATAATTGATTTTACCATTACATAATAAGGTTAAATTATAGTTAATTAATTATACTATAAATTAACATACTTTATGTATTAACAATTTGGAGATGTATAATTTGTACATCCATGGGTAGTATTGATTAAACCAATAATATTATAAAATGCATAACAACATCCATCAATGTAGGTACACACCTACATATATCGAGAAGGAATAGATAAACTTTCCCATTTTATTTTAATTATAACATAAGCCATAATTTTACATACTAAACTCATATCTCACCATGTTAATTCAATATTCTAAATTGTACACTAGGTCATAAAAATTTAATTTTAACACAAATGATCCATGTTAGGCATTACACCCAAAATTAATTACCAACAAAGTGAACAGACTAATACCTTTATTAGGGATAGTTTATGACCATATCATATAACTTTAAATCTAAAATGTAAATACCACATAGGGTTTTAGGAGTGGTTCATGAATTTTCCATGCCCAATAATCTTGAAAATTATTGAAATTAGATATATATTTCAACAACACCTCAATAGGAAGTTCCAAATAATCTTTGAATTTCCCCCCATTACTTTTAATCTTAACCTCCCCTTATCAACATGAAATTTATTGAAAATTATTGGCATCCTACTATTTATTTGTGCACCAGTGTAAATTTTTTGGACCTCTTCCTATTCAACACATTTTTTGTTGTCATATTATGTCATTGTCATATTGCCAACATATACATATGTAGATGCAAATGGGGTTAACGAATAACAAATTAAATGTTCATAGCTTAATTTAGAGTTTATATGGTTTCTCTATTTTTTAAAATTTATTTAATTTCCCTTATTTGTCAATTTTTTTTAATTTCAAGAAAAAAGTGCATATTTTTACTAAGTTGACCATTTGTTACTCTAATTTCCCTATTTTTTGCAAGTTTCACTAGTTTTTGTAAAATTTAATAACTCCAATTTCTATAATTTTCTCTATTTCACTAATTTTATAACGTAGTGTCTAATTTAATCTAATTTAACCATAGTTTGATATAGTTTAACGATTTTTTTTAAATTTTTATAATTTCTTCATTTTTTCTAATTTTACCTATTTTTCAGTAATTTTATCAAGTTGTATATAATTTACTCTATTTTAACCATAATCTGGTCTAACACACCTAACCCTAATTCAACTAATAAATTTAATTTTTCATAACTCTCCCAATTCTTATATTTTATCATATTTGTTATTAATTTCCATGATTTCATAATTTTGGCATAATTTTCTCAAGTTTGACTAGTATTTACTAAGTTTGTGCAACTCTAATTTTCTTAATTTCACCACATATCACTAATTTATATTATTTTATCTACTTTCATCAATTTATCTAATTTAAATTCCTAGTTTAGTCACAAACGTTTTCAATTTTGGCCTAATTTTACTTTAATTTTACAATAATTTACTTTAATTTCCCTATTTTAAGTAATTTGGCATAATTCCTCCATTTTTTAAATTTTTCCTATTTTTCACAAATGTCTCTAATTTCATAGGTTTTGCATAATTTCATCAATTTCACCATATTTTTCTAAGTTTGTCCAAATTTTACTTTAATTCCATACCTTCTCCAAGTTTCATTAATTTTTTTAATTTTCCCAATTTATCTAATTTTCCCTATTTGTCACTAATTTTTACATGTTTGACCTAATTTTAATTTGATTTTATAAACTTTATTATATTAGTTAAAAATTGGATTGAAAGGCTCCATGGTCTTATACAAAGGAGAGAACAAAAAGAATAAAACAATAAATCTCAAATAGAATGCATCTGCTAGTGGTAATTCAGTAGGTGACGAAGATCCCCCTCAATAGGGAATTCCACCAAATATTGAAAAGGATCAAAAATAATTACCCAAGAAACTTCTACAAAGTTTCCACCAAACATAATCAAAACAAAATCTCTCCTAAGAGATCAAAGTGGGTCCATATAGCTTGCATGTATAATAACCCATACATGTCTTACTTCCCTCAACTACTGGATGAATCATACCTTATCCTTTTTGTGCGTCCCCCCCCCCCCGCAAACGCAGGGTCATGTTGGACTTTTATCTTCTACCACATTTCTTCATCTACACTTTAGTCCACTCCCCCTCAACTTCCATAGAATCTAAGGCTAGAGTATTAGAATTTCAATAGATACTAATGGCTAATATTTAATTACAATTGATGCCAAAGCCAAAGGTTCTACCCTTGATGTTCTAGAGAAGGTAATAGAATCCTTAGAAATAGGGTTTCTACAACTAGAACCGGCCCCTTTATTTCCAAAATTAGAGGGTCTACCTTATGCTCCCCATTTGAAACTTGGGGATCTTCATGGCCCATACTAGGGGGCTCAGGTTCATCTAGAGAAGAATCCAAATCATCACTCTCAAATTTGAGGGAATTCATAGTGATATGGATGGGGTAAAATTCTGATGACCAGGAAGATTCCTTCTTTTTTCTATAAATCATTTAATCTTTAGTCAAGTGAATTGTATTAAAATAGCTTCAGAAATGAAATAACAAGCCTTTTTAGTCAAGAGGTAGGGACCAAGAATAGTCACCCACTTGGAGAAATTTTTTTTCAGGTAGATCATTAGAGGTATCAACATTAACCAATATTCTAGTGAAGGTGGTATGCAAAACAATAGTAATATTTGAGTGGGTTTACAATAATTTACCTAGGGAGTTACATATGATTTTGATGCTCGGTTCATACCAAAATTGGAAAGGGAGGTATAAGTCCAAGATTGTGTATTTATAGTTCAACTTATCTATAAAGACACATAAGTAATATAGGAAATTTAGAAATCAATAACAACAAGCACAATGAGACTTCTAGAAAATCTAGTAGGGTCTTAACTAGAATTAAATATATCTACAAATACGCAAACATTATGGGAGTTTTATAAATAAAAAAGTAATAATCACATTCATAATTATATAGATAAAAATATTGAACAATCATAGGAATTCAAGAGAGATGAAAAAACTATTAGAGCATTTATTATTGTGTGGACACCTAATTTTGTATACAAACCTTATTTTTACAATTTATTTAGTATTTTTTGTACATATAGGTCATCACCTTGAATCAAGAGCTTATTATAACTTGCTTGTGTGTCTTCCTCTATATCCTTCTTCTTTATGATGTCTTACGGTCTTCTTCTCTATTTTTATCATTATGTTTTGTTCATTTTCTTCCCATAAGAATGTTTTATATATTAGCTATGTTTTTGTGTCTATTTCTTATTTTGAGATAAAAATTTCAACCCATATGATTCTACCATAGGAATATATAGTAGGATCACTAATTTCATCTTGTTTCGCATTGGCCCTGTTTCACGTGGTCACATCCATTCGATGTTTAGATTCCTTTGTCAATTATTTGACTTTTTTCTATCATATTTTATATGGTAATAGGTTTTTAATACAAACATGGGAATCCTATATATACAAATTCATGGATAGTCTTGATCTGCATTCAAAAATTAGAAATTCATCTCAAGTGTTACTTTTCCTTAACATTTGATTCCATTTCAATTTCAATTGTCAATTCAACATTTTCATTTTGTATGTAAACTATTTTTATCACATATTACTAATTTTGAATTATATAATTTAGTGATTTAATTTGAACATATCCATATGTCATTTTTTAATAAATTATGTGCCTATTAATTGAACATAAGTCACATTTTGGTAAACCCAACATTATTTGATTCAGCCTAGGGTTTATACCTTTTTTACCATAGGAAATTTATTGATTTTTATTTATTTAAAATCTTAATTTTATGGTTTTATTCCCCCATTCTACCCTTAGTATTTCATTTCCTTTGTTTGTGGATTATTTTGGCATTAATCATGGTTTATATTAACAAAAGGGATGAGAATGTTTTGTCTTTGATTTATGATAAATTGAAAAATGTAAATGTTTTGTATGAAGAAATATCTAATAAATATATCTTTGAAAATGCTATAGCATGTTTTCTCATAAACCCTAATGTTTTTGATGAAATTATACATGTGGCTCAAGAAGTAAAAAAAGTAAAAGTTTATCATGTAGCCACTGCTAGGGTTTGTACTTGTGTTATTACATCTACTCTAATTTGTGATGAGTTTTTAATTCCTCCACACATAATAAATAGTGTTTATATAGATACTATTAATGGTAATACTCACCCTTTGAATGAGTGTATTAATGGTACCATAATTTTTACACATGATATAATGGCTATAAGGAATGTTATAGGTAATTTACAAAGGCAAGAACATAATATTTCACATCATGTGGAAATTTCAACTATTATGCTTATGGAAAATAATGTAGACTTCCATCATATCTCAAAGGATTTATTAGACATACCTTTTTCTCATGACCTAGTTGTTTCAAATTTTCATTTACTTGATGGTCATTGGGACCCTCAATCACACCTTGATTCAATACTTATATCAATAAGAAACTATGATAATCATTGTTCAATCTTACTTAAGTTAGTTCCTAGCACATGGGATTATGAGGCCTTAGCTTAGCTATTTCATTTACCTAGTACATCCCTACATTTAATTGAATGCTTACAAGAAGCCTTCTTAGATTGATACATTACCATCAGTGGACCTAAATACACATATGAGAGTATCCAATATTTAAAACAAGGTCAAAAGGAGAATATGTGTGATTACATCTTTAGATTTGGTTGGCATATTAAATCTTTTATTTATCAGCTATATAATCTTGAAATGCAACATATCTTTATCAATTGTTTTATATCACATTTAAAATAAGATACTTAACATAAATTGAAAAAAGGACTATTTAATATAATTTGGAATTATCAACAGTCTAAATTTTCAAAAACTATCAGAAATAAATTGGATTCTATCTATATTTATTTGGACTGTATCGAGATTAAGTTGGACTTATTATAAATAACTCATATATATCTAGTGTATTTGTGATAAGTCCAAACTATTTAAAATGATCATAAATAATTTATTTATTATTATTTGAAAACTATCATAAATAAATTGGACTTCATCAAGAATTACTTGGACTTATAACAAATAAATCACATTTATATTATATATTTGTAATAAGTCCAAATTATGTGATTGTTCAAATTGGTTCACAGTCTGTGCATTTATAGATATTTTAAGACTTGGTGGTATATTTTTGAATGAAAAATAATTCATACAACAATCACGTGATCGATCAATATGTGATTTATAATTTTTGGGAGGATTGGGATGCCACATGTCATCGGTTGATTGGATTGTGAACTATATGTTTAATTTGATTCAAGTGATGTCATCGCAACCATCAAAGTTTATCTCATATTATCTCACACAATTTGGGGTTCCACATGAAAAGCTAAATAACATTTATCAATACACAAATTTTGAAGAACAAATCATGATGTGCAAGTGGGACATTATAATGCATAAACCTTGAAGACCTTTTTGCATATATGGTTGAATGTCAAATTTTATTTTTCACAACACAAAATCCAAGATGTACTAAATTTTTTGTTGTGAAAATTCTAAAGACCTTTTTTATAAGACCATTTTGAAGGATGAAAAAATGTGAAAGTGGATTTTCAAATATCCAAATGCTATTAAATAGATGCACAGTTACCAAAATATTGAATTGTCATAATAGAAAATATAAAACTCAAAAGCTGAAGTGTATTTCTCAAGACCTAAAATGTGAACTGCTAGTAGAAATAAATATAAATAAATAAAATAATAAAAAATTTAAATACATTCTCAAAAAATAGACTAAATTTAAAAAAAAAATGATATTTCTCATTCCAGAATTAAGGAAACACCATTTCAAGTTTCACAATCCTTTTATCACTATTTTTGTTAGTGCCTAGCGGGATGATGTTTTCAAATATTATGTTATAATGCCTTTCAAAAAATTAGTGAGAACAAGTGTATGACCTCTTCAATTTGTATTTGGTTTCCAAGAATAGATGATACTCTCTATGAGTATGGATGGTAAAGATGTGTTAGTTGGGTTTGGGTTCCATTTCTTGTCCAAGAAGCCTAAATAAATTTCAACTTCTTCTACATCTTTTTTCCTTTCATGAACTGGGATGAACCAAGCTACATTGACCCTTCATTCTATATCCCCAATTATTTATAATATCTCAATATTGATTTTAGCTCTAGCAACCCATACTGTGTAGTCCATTCCTATAGAATTGTCAGGTTTGAAAAATAACATGTCTCTGATTTGTTCATCTTGAGCTAGATCAAATGTAATTCTTGTTCTTTTTCTTCTTGGACCAACATATGTATCTGTATATGCCACTCCAAAATCAAGGGTGATATCATGAACCTTTTTGTGTAACACTCTATACAGGGGTATGTCATGATGAGTTCGAGGCCAAAACTCTCCTATGCACTCAACTTCAGAAGGGAACATGTCTTCTTTCATTATGTTGGATGGTTTGGAAGTAATATACTAGATCCTTCCACTTACTATTTTTTATCAAACCAAATTCATTGAATTTCTACACATACTTATTCATGTTATATCTAATTTGTTTTTAACTCTTTTTTCTACTTCTATATAAGTCTTTAGCAACAATGGAAACTTGAGACATTTCTCTATTTTTCAAGTCTTTGAAATATATTTTTTTAGTTTACCTTCTGGGACATTTGGCTCACTATTTTATTTGTTCCCCATAATGTAATCAGGGGGACCAATTGCTATCTCTTATACAATTTTTTTCAATGCATAATTGGTTGACCTTGCTTCATGTGTAGAAGGAACTATTGACCTTTTATCAAGCCTACTATTTCATTTCTTCCCTTCAACTTGTAACTATTAACATACTCTTTCAAATTCACTACATCTTCAATCAAATATGGCATGATGTTTCTTGTATTTTCACACATCCTATAAGTGTCTATCATATTTTCCACACTCCATACATCTTTTTTCTTTATACATTCTGACAAGTTTTCAAACGTGTCATTGATGTCCTCATGGGTATGTCCTATAGGCATAAATTCGACCTCAACATCGAGGAAAACAACTTTGTACACAAGGAGGGATAAGTATTGCAAAAAATACCTGTAAAAAATGCATGCTTTTATGATTTTTTAAATGTAACATTAGTTTTATATAAGGTTAGACATTTTTTATATATAATTATTGATGGAAGTACCTATTCTTATTATCCCCACAATAGTTGTTTAGTTGAATGTATAGCCTAGAAGGAATTTTTTTGAAGGCACCAATGGATTATGCTTCTTCTCTGCATTTATTGCATTCAAGGTAGCAGTTGTTAGACAAAAGTACATCATACAATAGATATTTTGAAGATACAAATCTACATAGTAAAGATCCATAAGTATTTGTCACCATTGTTTACATATCCCTGAAGCACTTATTTAATGAGGTGATGGTAAATTTAGACCCTCCAAGAGTGTATGGAAAAAAAAACTCCATATCCACGTGCACCATGACCATGTGTTATAATCCCTGCCATTGACAACTCTAATATTCTATCAATAATTGCTTTGATTTTTATCATTGATATCGACACAAATGTTTTTTGATGTTCCATGTTGTCATGAATGACACTGAGGCATTATTCAAGGTATTGCTTTGGCATTCATTTATGTGTGTAATGCATTTATCTTGAAAAAATTATTTGATTTGAGTGCATCATGAATTCTTGATCGATACGCTCTTCCTGATCTCTAGAGAGGTACCCAGAGAATTTCTTTTGAGTCAACAAGATGCATGTTTTGAACCTAGTAAATTCATCAAACATGGGAATGGTCACATCCTAAAAATTAGATCTCTACATGTTATTGAATTTTGGCTGCGATATTAGCTCATATTCTATTTTTGCTAGTTGTGCATTGATGTGGCACCTCATAAATTCTTGAGTGAAAGATGCTATAAGATGTCAAACATTTTCTCGTGAGACATCTATATCTACTTAGCATGTTAGTCATGGAGAAACATCTACAAAATCATCCACCAATTGCTCCAACAAATCTTTAGCTTCCATTGTCCTCTTATGTAGATTTTGTCAAAATCTCCCTAAATGGAATGTATTTCATTCCCCATTTTTTTGACAATTTTGAATGTCAAAAAATTACTAGTCTTCAATTTATATATTTTAAGAAAAGCTTCCAAATAGATCTTTATACCCTAAAAATCAATGCTACTTTTGTTTTTATTTTTCTTAAAAAAATCATTAGAAAGGGCATCCAAGACATGTTGCCTCCTATATATTGTGGTAGAATCAAGAAACTTAATCTTTGCAAAGTTTAGAATCTCAAATGATAATATTAACTAAAAAAAAAATTAGTGAAACATTTATCCACATATATTGTTATAATCTCACTATCCATGCTTTCATCAAACTCCACTTGGCTGAGTGAATTGTTTGGCTAACTTATTTTTTGGGTAGAGTATTTGTAAGAATGGACTAATTATTTTGGATGCCTTTGCATTAAGAATGTCAAGCAAGGAATGATTTCATTATCCAAAATGTCTCAAATTTTTCCTATTTATTTGTCCTTTGGTGTCATGTATGGTAAATTTATTGCTCTACAAGTCTCAATTTCCACTATTTTTTTGGAAGTCCATCTAACGATAGATGCTTCAATCACCTCTATACTACAAGTCTCACAATGTTGTATAACATGCCTTATGTAAATTTCCAATTCATTTTGTAACATTGGTACTGGAATGCAACCAAAAATCTCTGCTAGTTGTGCAAATTCAACATAACCAAAAACAATTTTTTTCATCATTTACAAGAGCTGAACATTTATACAACAAATGTACCCTTTTCCCAATAAATTTTTTTCTCAAGCTTTGAAATGTGGTAACATCATCAATATATCAAACAAAAGAATCCAATCAAAGTTTTTCTTATTGCAATGGTTGTACAGGAAGAACTGGATGCAGGTTATTTTGACTTTGTTCCATGTCATTATCTATAGAAAACTTATCTGTGCCATCTTTTATCATGCTTGTGATCCATATAGTAAAAATATCAACTACATCCCCCAAATTATCTAAAAAAGTTGTAGGAACGGGAAGCAGTAGAGTTGGATCAAAATCTTTAGTCACATTAGCACTTAATCATTCAATAGGTATTTCCTCATTGTGGCATGTGAAAGTGAGATTTATAGCTTCCAAAGATTCAGCATCTCGAACCACCACTTTGTGTATTATTCCTTCATCAATGACCTTACCATTGTTTATGAGAGAAACATAGTCTCCACATTGGAAAGCCATTTTCATATGAATATTCAACTAGACATTTGCAAAATACATGACAAGAGTTATTAGTCAATTTATTTACAACATTTTTTTAATGACATAGTTTATGTCAATCCAAAAAAATAATAGCTTTGATGGTATATCCTTGGAGATAAATTTCAAACATTCATCAGAGTGGAATAGCCATGTAGAGAAAATTAGCTAATTAAGTCAATATTCAGCCATGTATTTTATTACAATAGAAAATGATAATTAGTAATGGGTGTTTCGATCAAAATTATGGAAAATGATTAGCTTTTTATATTTTGGGATCCTTTATTTGATTCTAACCTCTGTTGTGGACCCAAAGGTTTAAAGTTATCTCTTAGCAAATACCTTTCAAACATGCATATGAGTACCCTTAAAGGTTTGAAGATAGTACTTGGTGATACCTTGAAGGTCCTTGTAATACCTTCAAGTGCACCTGTGACATTAAGCTTAAGACTTCATTTTTCAATAGTCAAGGACATGTGGCATGCAGCCTTGAACTAGTGACATTGAAAAATATTTCAAGTTTATTAGGCAAGTGAATCTCCATGATTATGTCAAGTGTCTCCAAACTATTTACCTGAAGACTAACATATTGAACTTCATGTATGAAATCTTAGGGATATGTAAGTAGCATTGTGGTGATCCATGTCTCCCTTAAAACTACCTCTAATATTCTTGTTTAAAATGGGGTCCACTTCCCTTGGATAATGGCAAACCTTTTATTTAAAAAAAACTCTCTTATTTCTTAAGGAGCACAATGATGACACATGTTATCATTGAAAGGGATTTGGACTTCAAGTTTAAGGCCATGTTCAATTATGTGTTCAATCACTCTGAGTCTGTGATGAACCCAAACCCTAGCTTTAAGTTTGCATCCAAATTATTTATTCTTTCCCAATAGGATACATATAATTCTTGGACCATAGGGAGGATACCTATGGTTTAAAATTGGGTAGTTAGTTAGGCCCTTGATCTATAAATACCAAGGTCATGAGGTTTAACTTTTCTAGATCTCACATGATTTGAAGTTATCCAAGGTAAAAGTTTCCACAAAAAAATTGATCAAAAGGATCAATTTTGATCATCTTATAAAAGAAGTGGTGGGTAACTTCAAATTAAGTCTCTAGGGCTTAATGTTGGAGAAGATAGAGGTAGAGTTATGTGCCACAAGGAAAAAGGTCACTAAAGTCAATTTATTCAAGAGTAGCTTTTAGTTGACCAAGGGAGAACATGCAAGACTCCTCGCCCAAGCTAGTAGGATTCATCGACCACCACTACTGGATTTGAATATTATTCGATATAATAATGTTATATCACATAGAGTATATCAAAATAACCAGGCTAATAATAAACAAGTTGGTGAGGATTAGTGAACATGTTGATTGAGTGCTTTTATTGGTGTAGTTTTATATGTCTGCATAATAGATACCTTAGATAATTCATAATCCCTATCTAGGTGATTGAACATTTTGATTGAGCCCTATTATTATCTTTCGGTATTTAGGTTTTTTGTTTGAATAGTTTGTTCGACATATTTTGGTCTTCAAATTTTTTTGTTTGGAATTTTTGCATTAGACATTTTGTGTGAATAAGAGTGGATCCCCCCTTCAATTTATCTCCTAGGAACATTTCAAATAGGGACAAGACTGGATTTCTCCTTCACGGAAGGAGTACAATTTTCATCTACATGGAAGGCACACTAGATGCCTTGGATGAAGTAGTCCAGGATATGAAGGGATAACCAAACTTACTTTAAAGTTTCACCCCTACAAGCAGATAGTACCCTTAAAACTTATATATCATATATAAGATAATTCAAAATCATGTATGGTATCCATATAGGCATTAGTAATAACCATGTATGTTGATCATAATGTATTCAACTAGATCATGACTAATCATAAGTATTATCAATCCTTGGTAGCTATATCTATGTATCAATTCATATGACACTGATGAGATATAATATGGTAGATTAAGATAATGAGGAATAATAAATTTTTTAATGTAATTAGTTAACACCAATTATAATTCAAAATAGTGATTAGAATACAAGTAATTATCTATAAAAAGTCAATAGAAATAAATTTAACCAACATGCATACATATCAAAGATGGTAATTATTTCAAGCATACCAAATTCTCACTCTATAGTAATGGAAAGAATCATATAAATAAAATATCAAGATAATAATAATGTATGTCCATTAAACAAGTGATAATCACCAACATATACAATCAAGGTCTCACGATATGATAATGATAATAAAACACCCATCCAAGTAGAAAAAAATGTAATATGAAATGAAACATGTTCAATTCTTTATTTAATTAACATGGATTTATGTTCCAATAAAAACTTGTCTATGGATATATAAAATATATGGTGTTGTAAAGAGACTACCAAGGGCACAAGATAGATAAAAATATAATGAAGCTATAGGTATGGACACATACTTGAAGGCTAAATGGATTCCTATAATAAGGTACTAAATGGATGAGGAAACAAAATTAGTAGATTAACACCAACCTATGTCTATCTCCATGTATTGAGGTGGCATAATGATTTACCAAAATAATATCAACATGTGACATAAGAAAGGTTGTCTTAATTGATGGGTGACTTAATTTTTGAAATTAAATCATTGATAAACAAACTAATGACATATCAAACCATAATATAAATATTTGATATCCCCATGAGAAATTCATGATTTCAAAAACATGTGAAAATACCATCCACGAAAAAAAATTGGGCAAAGGAACCCTATAAATTAGGGTATACATCATGTTGTTCTTATAGATACTTCATCCTATATGTCATTAAGATAGATAATTACATCAGATGTAGGATAAAAGAACACTCGTAGTTGAGATATAGTATTTGACATCAAAGCTAAACATTACTTTCTCTATTGTATCTTATAAAAGAGAAAGAATTAATCAAATTATTCTAACAATAATAATAAGTGCAAATCCTTTCATAATATATTAAAACATGGTCCACGACACAAGAGACTAGGAAATTTAAAGGAACCATTTTCAAAAATCCATTTAAAAATTCATTGAATTGTAGGTAATAGCATAGAGGGTTAAGATGCACTAAGTTTATTAGGATATTTCTAATTTTTATTCCTCCAAGTGAGATTGACATAAAATGGTTTGTAAGGTTACATGGCTAATGGTCAGTTTCTAAAGAACCATGATTAGTCTCCTCAATGTCATCAAGTTTTTCTCTCTTTTTTTGAAAAAAATAATATGGAAGCTATCAAAAATGATGAACCAAAGATTATTCCTCTTATATACCACCAAAAACCCATAAATAATAAGTTGATTCCTTTGATATAAGGTGAACACTAATAACTAACAAATAAAAAGTCCTCATGTAACCATAGAAACATGGCCATTTTAATCCATTGGGCATATTATTTATGACTAAAAAAATAGAATTAAGTTAAAACATCAAGGTAAAATTTGAATATATACCCATTACACAAAGACACTTTCATATTGGTTAAATTATTAAAAAAATACTTTACTTAAACGTAAAAGTTGATATTACCACAAATTTTTCTCAATGTATAAAATCAATATTACCAAAACAATATTTTGGTGCACTACTTGAGGCTACTTCTTTTTAAATTAACACAATTATGGTAAGATTATTATGAGTCTTGTGTTAACAGCAAAACTTACCAAGCTATAAGAGATATAATTAAGCATACCATGAAGTTATAAAGAAATTAATTGGACCTAGAGATTATGAAATAAGCATACATTACAAAGAAAAATATAAAATAGGATCCAAGATAAATTACAATTTGTGGGCATGGCCGACATGACTTGTTATTGACACCAATTTTGGATTTTACTATCATATAATACTAGATCCCATTATGTCAAAACATTTTCACAATTACAACCTCTACATATAAAAAAATCCATCCTTCTTATTAGGTATGACAATAGGGGAGTATCATGTGGATTCCTAAAATTTATTATCACTCCTTCATCTTTGAATTTAGGTTATAGTGTATGATTTCCCCCATATTTGTTGACGGTGCTCCTATACATGGACCATTTCATGTTTGCATCAAGAACTTTGGGTCTTTGTAATTTTTTGTTTGTATTTTTTGCATCAAACATTTTATGTAAACAAATTTTCTTAATGACTTGTGTGAACAAGAGTGGATTCCCACTTCAAGGTATCTCCTAGGGACATTTTAAATAGGGTCAAGAGTGGATTTATCCTTCACAAAAGGAGTAAAATTTTACTTTACATGAAAGGTACTAATGGATGCCTTGGATGAAGTAGTCCAAGATATGAAGGGGCACCCAAACTTACTTTAAAGTTTCACCCATGTAAGCAATCAAGTACCCTAAGGGATTTTTTAAAGTACTTAAAGGTTCCTGATAGTACCCTAAGGGCTTTTTGGAATTTTATTTCTAGATATCTCCTGGGATATACATTGAACATGCACATGATTGGAATTTTCTTTCAAAGTATCTCATAGGAGATACCTCGAAGGGCCTTGGAATAACTTCCTTGTTTCTTTAAAATGTCTTTAAAATGGATTTTATATAAATTTTATAGCTTAAATTACACCCTTGGGAGAAGTGGTTGTAAGGCTTCTCCCATTAGAGCTATAAAATGGGAACAAACCCAAGTTGTGGGTTACCTATGTTGGGGATGAACTACTGGACTAGGTCGGCTTCATCTTTGATGCTCACCTAAAACTAAAACTAAGCCAATCCTTTATGAGAAAAGGGTTATATAAGGGATGAGTGATCTTAATAAAGCTAACAGGGTGATGTACCAAAATTACAAGTTGATCCTTCCTATTTAACCTAAAGAACACTAATGAAATAATATAAATGGAGCTTAGAAAATAAATATCTATTACACATCCATGTGGAGGATCATCAAATTGTTTGGGCTAAGGGAAATGAAAGCGTAGGTCTAAAAGAGACACTAACCAATCCCAGTTTCCACATGTAGGCTTTTGACCAAAAGATATAGAGCACCAAACACACCGTATATGAGTAGAGAAATAGTGTCTAGGTGAGACAAGTAAACACTATATCATAATAGTGAAATAAAATCATAGCCTTCCATGACTTTAAGAGGTTAAAAATTACATCTTGGTAGAGTTTGGTCTCTCCAAGAGATGGAAGTAAAAAAATGTGGAGAAGCACTAGATTTTTAGCAATGTGATGGTATGCTTCTCATAGAATAAGAACAAAAATGAACTAACCCTCCCATTCTAATTGCTTGGTCATTTACACTCCATGGAGTGGATGAGCAAGAAGATCCTACTCTTTTTGAAGCTTGAGTTTGTGCTCTGAATTAAACATAACTTGTGGTGACTCCTTGGCATTTTTCAACTGAGCTAGGTACTTGATAAGGCATCCTCCTATCAATATAAAAATTGAGAAATCATATTTTACCTTGCTCTTTCATATTATTACTACATCATCAGGCTCTTTGGGCACAATCAGATCATAATCTCCTTGGATAGGAATAGTGTCTACTCCCCAATTTATGAACAAGTCTCCTAGGTCTTGTTCATAAAGCTCATGCTTATGTGGAAAGCTCAAACTCATGCTTATTTGGAAAGCTCTACTCATCTTTGAGGTCCATATTTATCACCCAAGGTAATGGTCCCTCAAGAAGTATCTCTTGAGCACCTATGATGTCTTTCTCATCAACATTTCTCAAAACTTCATTCTGAGGATCGACTTAGTCAAGATCTGACTCATTAGAATCAGATCCATGCCAAGAAGGTTGGTCTAAACCTAATTATACCTCCTATAAAATAAGTGGGATGCCTATTATGATCTCCACATCATAGAATCTTGCATTATCTTCTTTAGGTTCTCCTATGAATGTAGTTTCCTCCTCCATCTTTTATATAACAAGCTTTCAGCCCAAAAGGTAGATGTTGGGAGGGTGACGAAATTTCCTTGATTGTAGCTAGTGTGTCTTTCCAACATGGTAAATTGAGTGATTCTTTTTGTGGCTCTTGAGGTAGAAAGAAAGAGTCTTGGTATTCTTGAACACCAAGATCACTGACCTATGAACTAGTAAGTAGGTGAGATAAGTACACACTATTACCATTATAGTGAAATCAAAGCACAACCTTCTTATAATTTTAGAGTTTAAAACTTCCATCTTGGTAGAGTCTAGTCTCACCTAAAGAGGAAATCAAGAGAAAGATAGAGAGAGATCATATGATCAAATCATTTTCCAATAATATTTATTTTGTTACAGAGACCTATATATATAGAAGAGAGAAAGAGGGGGGACAAAATTGTTCTTTTTTATAACCAAAGAGTTTATAGCTTTTAAGGTGTCACCATCATGCTTATGGTCAAATCATAACAAATCATCATGATGGAGATATTTATGGTTAACCCTGAAATCATCCATCAATCGAGTAAAGTACACTAGAAGATAAGAGTTTACCCAAAGTGGTAACCCATAATCCAACCAAAAGTGAATACTCCTACTTATTTTCAAATACCCAAGCTCTATTCCATTGGTCTCACACTAGTTCTCATTTGTGGGATAAGATATTTATATCTGTAATGGACATGTCATGCCTTGTTTTGAATGATGAGTTGTCAAAATTCTGATTGGGAATGGTCTTTTCACTTTTTGGGGATTTATTTTTTTATTGGGGGTTCCATAGAATATTTTTTATCTCATGGATGTTATTGAAATATCTATCTATCTATAATGTACCTTCTCTATGTCTTGTGTCTTGGACCAAATTATCTATTGATGAAAACCAATCTAAGGATATTGGTTTTCCTATATATTTATAGGGCATTCTGTACAATAGTTATCCCTAATTGTGTCAACATTGAGCTCTATTCTTTCAGAACCATTAGATTTTGATATCTTATTAGATGCAAGCCATGGATCTTTGAGACCCACCAACATGGGTTTGATTTTTCATTATTCCAGTTTATGAGAGTCATAATATAACCATGGTACCTTTTTATTTGGCAAGAACCCTGATGCAATCGATCTATCTCCTAGGAGATATATTTAACATACACATAATTATAATTTTATTCCAAAGTATCTCCTAGGAGATACATTGAAAGGACTTGGAATACCTTTTGTGTTAATTTAAAAGGTCCTTATAAGGGATTTGATATAACCATGACAACTTTTTATTTGGCAAGAACCCTAATGCACACTTGGAATTTTCTTTTGAGCTATCTCCTAGGACATTTTTTCTTGACAACTTAGTTTAAAATCGAGTACCATGATCCCAATTTTAAGTTAGATTGGTCCATTGATTTATGTTTTAATAGTAAGGCCTCAATGCATTTATTAACCCCTTAACCTCTTATCCTATGTTTGTTCATCATCTTGGTCCATAATTTAACTCCCTTACATCTTGCATGATCGAACATCTCTCATGTCATCATTACACCTTGATTGGATAGAGTGAGGTAGCCTTGAGTGCAAGATTAAATAGCATGCATCTTAACTAATCAAATGTCTCTAGTTGCATCATTGGATCTTGATCAAATGGAGTGAGAAGAAGCTCAAGCAAAGATTAAACATCATTCAACACAGATGATCTAATGATCAATGTTGCATCACCAGAGGATGATCTAATGGAGTGAGCTAAAATTGACAAGTCAAAAGGATACGAAAGGCCCATATGAATGGCATTTGGCATCCTCTCATTTGAAGACTAAAATTCAATGGGTCCTACTTGATAAAGCAACCAATCAAGAGCAAGACCCCAGATCATGATCCTATAGATGAATCATATTGTCATAAAGTTTGGCATGAATGTCTTAGCCTAAATTTTACAATATGTTATGAAAATATATCCCCAAGTCCAAAAATTAAAATTCATGCATCTCAAATGATCTAACGACTCTCGTTGCATTACTAAGAATTGATCCAATGGAGTGAAATGATCATGGGGAGGTATTTTAATACCAAAGGCTAAGTAACCAAGGGAAATTATGAAAAAAATTGTGAAAGATTTAGAATTATGACACATATTTGCTATGTAAGAAGAAGAAGACAAAATAGTAGATCTTGTGGGCATGAAAATTCAAAGGTTTAAACTCAAAATTCTAAATAAAATCTAAGCCATGTATAAGCTGATAGCATGTATATGTACTACCATTAAAGCTTAAAAACCCTAGAAATTGCATAAAATTGACTCAAAAATTTATTAGTCTTTTCAATGTGATCAAGATTTTATTTAAAAAATAATATGGAAGCTATCAACAATGATGAACCAAGGATTATTCCTCTTATATACCACCAAAAACCCATAAAGAATAAGTTGATGCCTTTGATATAAGGCAAATAGTAATAATTAACAAATAAAAATCCCTAATGTAGACATAGAAACATGGCCATTTAAATCCATTGGGTATATTATTTATGACTAAAAAAATAGAATTAAGTTAAAACATCAAGGTAAAATTCAAATATATACAAATTACACAAAGGTGCTTTCATATTGGTTAAACTATTAAAAAAATACTTTACTTAAACTTAAAAGTTGATTAGTTATTGAATTTTCTAGAAAAAACTGTGTTGTATTTTTATGACCAATATTTTGGTTCACACTCCATGAACCATCATCAAGGTGTGAGAAAGAATTAGTTGATACTAACTAATCAATAGACTATGGAAATACTATCTCCCTTATGTAAAAGTTGATATTACCACAAATTTTTCTTAATGTATAAAATCAATATTACTAAAACATTATTGTGGTCCACTACTTGAGGCTACTTCTTTTCAAATTAACATAATTATGGTAAGATTGTTATGATTATTTTATTACCACCAAAACTTACCAAGTTGGAAGAGATATAATTAATTATACCATGAAGTTATTAAAAAAATTCAATGGATGTAGAGATTATGAAATAATAATACATTACAAAGAAAATATTAAATAAGATCCAATATAAATTACAATTTGTGGGCAATTACAATTTGTGGGTATGGCCCACATGACATGCTATCAACCCCAACTTTGGATTTTCCTGTCATACAATACTAGATCCCATCACGTCAAAAAAAATTCATAATTAGGCCCTCTACATATAAAAAATGCATCCATCTTATTAGGTATGACAATAGGGGAGGATCACGTGGATGCCTAAATTTTATTATCACTCCTATGTCTTTAAATTTAGGTTACAGTGTATGATTTCCCCCATATCTATTGATGGTGCTCCTATACATGGACCGTTTCATGTTTGCATCAAGAAATTTTGATCTTTGTAATTTTTTGTTTTGATTTTTTGCATAAGACATTTTGTGTAAACAAATGTTGTGAATGACTTATGCAGACAAGAGTGGGTTCCCCCTTTAAGGTATCTCTTAGGAACATTTTAAACAGGGTCAAGAGTAGATTTCTCCTTCACATAAGGAGTACAATTTTGCTTTACATAGAAGGCACTAATGGATGATTTGGATTTAGTAGTCCAAGATATAAATGGGCACCCAAACATACCTTAAAATTTTACCCCTATAAGCAATCAAATACCCTAAGGTATTTTTGAAAGAAAATTAGGGTTCTTGATAGTACCCTAAGGGATTTTTTAATGTACCCTAAGGGATTTTTGGAATTTTCTTTCTATATATCTCATGGGAGATACCTTGATCATGGACTTGATTGGAATTTTCTTTCAAAGTATCTCCTAAGAGATACCTTGAAGGGCCTTTGAATACTACTCTCATCATCCTTCTTGTTTGACCCAAGGAACACTAATGAAATAATAAAGATGGAGCTTATAAAGTAAATATATGTTACACATCCATGTGGAGGCTCACCAAATGGTCTGGACTGAGGGAAATGAAAGGGTCCATAATTTAACTGATCAAATGGCTCTAGACTCATCATTGGATCTTAATCAAATAGAGTGAGAAGAAGATTGAGAAAAGACTAAACATTATGCATGTTAGATGGTCTAATGGTCCACACTACATCATCATAGGATGATATAATAGATCGAGGCAAAATTGAGAAGTTAAAAGAATACGAAAGGCCCAAATGACTAACACTTGTCATCCTCTCATTCAAAGAATAAATGTAAATGGGTCCAACCTTATAAAGCAACCAATAAATAACAAGACCTTAGATCATGATCCTACACATGAATCATATTGTCGTAAATCTTGGCATGAATGGCTTAGCCTAAAGTTTACATTATGTTTATGAAAAGACAGCCCCGAGTCTAAAATGTAAAAGACATGCATCTCGGATTATCCAACAACTCTCATTAAATCATTGAGATTTTATCCAACAGAGTGAAAAGATCCTAGGGAGGTATTTTAATACCAATGGATAAGTAACAAAGGGAAATTATGAAAAATGATGTGAAAGATTCAAAATGATGACACATAGTTGCCACGCAAGCAGAAGAAGACAAAATATCAAATCTTGTGGGCATGAAAACACAAAGGTTTAGAAGCAAAAGTCTAAATAAAATACTTTAAAGGGCCATGTAATACCTTCCATGTTTCTATAAAAGGTCCTTGAAAAATATTTGACATAACCATGAGAAATTTTTATTTGGAAAGAACCCTAATGCACACTATGGGAACTTTCATTCGAGATATGGCTTAAGAGATACCTTAAACATGCACACGATTTAGAATTTTATTTCAAGGTATATCTTAGGAGATACATTGAAGGGACATGTAATACATTCTATGTTGATTTCAAAGGTCCTTGCAAAGGATTTGATATAACAGTGGCACCTTTTTATTTGGTAAGAACTCTGATGCACATGAGGTATCTCCTAGGAGATACCCTGAACAAGAACATGATTGAAATTTTCTAGGAGATACCTCAAAGGGCCTTATAATACCTTATATGTTGATATAACCATTAAAAAAAATTATTAGGAAAGAACCTTCATGCACACTAATAGAATTTTATTTCTAAATGTCTCTTAGGAGATACCTTGAACATGCACATGATTTAAATTTTCTTTCAAGGTATTTCCTGGGAGATACCTCAAGGGGCCTTAGAATAGCTTCCATGTTGATTGAAAATGTCCTTGAAATGTATTTTATATAACCATGACACATTTTTATTTGGAAATAACCTTGATGCACACTAATGAAATTTTATTTGGAGGTATCTCCTAATAGATACCTTGAATATACACACGATTGGAAATTTATTTCAACATATCTCCTAGGAGATATCAAGGGGATTTTAAATAACTTCCATGTATATTTAAAATGTCCTTATAAAGTATTTGATATAACCATGACACCTTCTAATTTGACAATAACTGTGATGCAAATGACTAGAATTTTCTTTGGAGGTATCTCCTAGGGAATACCTTGAACATGCACATCATTGGAAATTTCTTTCAGGTATCTCCTAGGAGATACCTCAAGGGGGATTGGAATACTTTATGTGTTGATTAAAAAGGTCCTTATAAGGTATTTGATATAACCATGACACCTTTTTATTTGGCAAGAACCTTGATGCACACTATAGGAATTTTTTTTGGATGTATCTATGAGGAGATACCTTGAACATGCACATGATTGAAATTTTAAAGCTCAAGCAAAGACTAAACATCATGAAAATAAAATGATCTAATGATCCAATTTACATCATGAAAGGATGATCCAATGGAGTGAGGCACATTTGATAAGTCAAAATGATACAAAAGGCTTGAATGATTGAGACTTGGCATCCTCTCATTCCAAGACTAAAACTAAATAGGTCATGCCTAATAAAGAAACCAATCAAGAGTAGGATGCCAGATCATGATCCTACAGATGAATCATATTGTCATAAATATTGGCATTAATGTCTTAGACTAAAGCATACATTATGTTTATGAAAATATAGCACTGAGTCCAAAATGTAAAAGACATACATCTCGTATAATCCAATGACTCTCGTTACATCATTGAGAATTGATCCAATGAAATGAAAAGTTCTTGGGGAGGTATTTTAATAGAAATGGATAAGTAACAAAGGGACATTATGAAAAATGACATGAAATATTTAGAATGATGCCACATAGGTGCCAAGCAGAAGATAACATAGCAGATTTTGTGAGCACAAAAATGCAAAGGTTTCAAATGAAAAGTCTAAATAAAATCTAGGGCACGTATAAGCCAAAAGCCTATATATATCCTACCATTAAAGCTCAAAAACCCTAGAACCTACTTAAAAGTGACTTGAATAAACCCAATTTTTTAAAATTTGATCCAAAAATAACTTGACTATGTTTATAAGCTCAAGAGAGCTTTCAAAGAGACCCTTTACAATCTATTGTGAGTAAATTGCAAAAGAGAAACCATGGCATAGTAATAAATGGAGAAAACCTAGATTTACTTGTTAATAGACAATGAAGGAAGAGTCTTTAAAAATATTAAACTCAACCTCATGGCCCTACATATCTTAGGCATAAATAATTGGTTGGAACTCTTCTTCTAAATGTACACTTCAAGAATTCTTTCCCATTAAAACTGTGAGCCTAGGACTACCCTTGAAAAAGGATTTCAATACTCCATTTTCAAATTCATAAAAGTATAAAGGATTTTATAATCCACAAATATCTTCTACATGACTATCACAAAGATAAACATCTATGATAACCAATTAACTAATCAAGCAAAACAAAGTAGTGTACTTCAATTATAGGAAGAGAATCAAAACCATGAGAAAATTTCATTAATGATTTGCAATTGAACTATATACACTATTTTTATAAATAACATACATCCTACCACTATGCAAGAAATCTTTGTAACAAGGGATGCATCATAAAATTCTCTCAAATATTGCCAATTGTTACCCCTAAATCTGAATTTGTGTTATGCATTTTTTATTTTCTCTTATTTGAGTTTCCTAGGTCTTCATCCCATTCATTTTCCTAGTTTTGATGCCTTTGTTACTCTCCATTGTTACCTAATATCACAGGTTCTATGAGTTTCATAACCGAAGTCATTGATCTCCCAAGTTCATAAACAAAGTCATGGGGTTATAGAGTTTTATACCTTATCGATCACCTAAATTGGTTGACCTTTCTATTAGTTATGAGTCTTGCATAGTCAGTAAGATAGAGGTTTTCAAAACATTGAAACTCCCAAATTCTAGTTCTAAAATGTTAAATTTTTGTGACCCCATAATATAGCTTTGTTCTCTCAGTTTTTAAGGTGTCTCTACTTCATTTGATGACTTGTATGGCACAACCTGGAGCTATCTTTTCAACAAAATTTGGAGGCACATAAATCTTAAAGAATTTATTTTGACAAATAGAATTAAAAACCACATTAATTTAGCATTAAAAACATGTCTCATCAATATTATAACACAACTTAGGTGGCTAAATTTTTGCTAATTCATTTAACTACATTTATACTCTCTGTAATTACTTCTCAAAGACATAGGTATTCTCTCTTTGCATTTTGGTGCTCATGTAGATAGGAATTGAAAGCCATTGGTTGTTTAAAGCTTATTTCTCAATAAAATAATATCTCACTTTGTAGTCTTCTAAGCCTTGACTGAAGAAAGCAATTGGCTGCTCAACATCCTCATCGTTATTTTGCATAAGCATGGCTGAGATTGTGTCCAAGTTAGCAAAAGTATAAAAAATGAAATCCTTAGAAAAAATTGGATTTAAGAGAGTGGGAGAAGTTGCAATTGTTTTCTTTATTTCTTCAAAGTTGCCTTTACCTTCCTTTGTCGAAGTAAAAACTTCATTTTTTAAATCATGGATATGACAGGCTTTACCACAGTTGTAAAGTTTGGGATAAACTTCCTTACAAAGTTTATTTTTCCCAAGAAACTTTGTATCCCTTTATTGTGTTAAGGCAAAGACAAGCCTAGAATAGCTTCAATCCTTTAGGGGTCAATAGATAGTCCTTCTTTTGAAAGAACATGACCCAAAATCTTACCATCATGGATAACAAAGATGCACTTCTTTAGATTGAGGGATATTACATACTCTTGACACATCTCAAACACTTGCCCTAGATATCCCATATGATCATAAACATCCTTTGAAAAATGGTTATATCATCAAGGTAAACAAGAAAAAACTTATTGATCAAACCTTTGAAATCCATATCCATTGCCTTTGAAATGTATCTCCAGTATTGGATAAATCAAATGTAATCTTCTTGTAGGCAAAGGTCCCCCACTTGGTGGTGAAGGTTATCTTGAATTGATACCCTTAATTTACCAATATTTGATTATAACCCGAATAACCATCAATAAGTTAGAACCTGAGAACATGAAAGAACTTGTAGAATTTGTTCCATGGAAGCGAGTGGGTAATGATCCTTAAGATACACTTTGTTTAGATCACAAAAATCCAAACAAAGTCTAAATTGTCCATTATTCTTTTGAACCAACACAAGGTTGGCTACTCAAGTTGAGTGCTTGATAGGAAAGATAATCCTACACTTAATCAATTTGGTTAGCTATTTATTTATGAGTACTTTTACCTTGGGGTTGATATGCCTTTGATTTTGTCTTACCAACTTAGCTCCATGCTCGAACTCAATGGTGTGATGAGCTATACTTAGATCATAGCCTTTCAAGTTCTTGTATTCCCAGGCAAAGATGTCATGAAACTCTTTTCATAATGTAATAAAAGCTTGCCTTTCTAGCTGAGAACAAGCCTTGCCAATCTTCAAAAGTTTATCCTTGAAAATTAGAACTCTCTCATAGTTCTCTTCTATTGTTGAAATGCTCATTCTTTAGTTTTTCTTTTTATCATCCTAGTTAAAGACACTCTACAAGGTAATCAACCCCTTGGATATTTATTTATCTTCAACTATATAATCTACTCTTCATAATGATCATGCAACTTCTTTTGATTTTTTGAAGAGAAGCCTACCTCATTTTACAAGAAGTGTGTAATGCATTAATCACTTTAAAACACTTTCCATGACACTTCATTATCTAGAATGGAAGGTCTCATAATGATCTTGATATGAGATTTATCTTTCTCCTATTCAATGTTAGCATCTGAGTCAAAATGTGTTCCTATTTCAGCCAGCCTATCAGAGTGCTTGTTCAAGTCTCTTAGTATGGGCTGGATATTGAAGGCATCAAAATCCTCTAGTAGATCTAATATCTTATGCTTGTAGGACTTGAGCAAGGGGTTCTTAACTGTAACTTGACTTCTCACTTAATGAATTACTAGCTCACTATCTTTATAGACTTTAAAAATCTTGATTCCTCTCATATTTTCCCATTAGAGACCATGAACTAAGCCTTCATATTCTACCACATTACAAGTGATAGTGAATTGAAACCTATAAGAAGAATAATAATAATTATTTGATGGGGAAACCAACATGACACTAAATCTTGCACCTAATTTTCTCCTTGAACCATCAAAGAACATTTACCACATGCCGTCAAGCTCATGATCTTTATTGGTGAGTGAAGGAATTCAGACATTTTTCTCATGCATGCAGTAAACTCCCAAATCAGTTTCCTCAATAAAAGTGTAAGGATCAAGGCCATGTGTTTTAGTGCTTTACTTGAAAAGATAAAGGTCAGAAATACCTTCAAAAGGAGAAGAGGTTTCACTATTCAAGACTACCTCTTGCTCCTTATTGATTAGATAGTTTTGATTTGTCATTATCTCCAAGTATGGCTCAATGTGGAACCTTACAAAGGGCTGAGTCATTATGGATACCTTGGTTCCATACCTTGCCTTGAAATCTATAAAGAACCAATCATCATAAATTTATCCTCCTATCTTGGTCATAAAGTCCTTAGACAATCATATAGCAAAGTGTGTTCGAAGGTCCACCACCACAATATCTTGCATGATAGGGAAGCTTGGGTAGTCATGTAAAAACACTTTCAGAACTCTGACCAATCCTACCATCTTGGTTAGATTTCCATCTAAGTACAACATGATTTTACTATGTGGCTCATAGTTCAAACCTAGCTTATCAACTACTACTTTAGGCATAATAGTAGTGATTGCTCCACTATCCATAATACAATTGTGGGCCAGCTTATCTCCTACAATGAGTGTGAGGTAGAAGGGTGGAGGATTTTTAGCTTTAGTGGAAGGTGTCAAAAGATGATTTGAAGAATTTTTGAGAGCTACACTATGATGCCTTGAAGATTGAGGAGCCACCTACATGCTTGTTAAATGCTCTTGTAAAATCTCTTTTTGACAAGGTATATGTAGAACCTCCCAAACAGATATGCTTGTCTTAGTTCTCTTTAATGAATCCATAATATTTAGAGATGGAGTATTCACTTTCTCTTACATTTTTAATGGTAATAAAGGAGTTGTTTCCTACTGAGTTGTAACCTTGGTAGCTACATTTATATTTTGATTTTGTTGAGGAACATCGATTGTAGAAGTTGTATCAATTTGATTGGTGTTTTGTGGCCTTTGAGAGGCATCACTTAGAACTATTTATGGGTCCTGGTATTCTTAAAAGGCTCTCTTAGTTTACCTTTTATTAGCTACAATTGGCATGCCTTGAGTCAATACAAAATCATCCTTTTCTTGAAAGTTTATCATCCCCACACTTGGGTTGCTGCCTTCTCCATGATTATTTGTTTGGCATGGACATGATTCTTCTAATTTCATGTAAGGAGTAGCTTCTTATTATGTATTCAAAGCATAGCTGGTTCCTCCATCATCATGTGTAAACTAGCCTTGAGGCTTCCCCTATTGGTCCACATGATCTTCTCCTTGCACTATATTTGCATGAACTAGAACAACAACATTTACGAGAGGTGTAGAATTTGGATTATATGCATTGAACTGCTTGATGTAACCTTGTTGATTTTATCCTCTCCCTTGATAATTATATTAAGATGGAGATCTATATCCTTATTGAGGATGGTAATATTCATTAGGAGGATCACTTACCTGATATTGAGCTTTCTTGAGTTGAGCTCTGAATGATCTAATTTCTTCATCCTTGTCGACATTGTTATCCACCTTCTTAGGAAAGGCTCTTCAATTTACATTGGCATTGCAAAATTTAGAAATTCTTAGAGCCTCAACCAAATTGTGGGACAACAAAGGCATGAAAACTCTTAGAGGGAGCCTTCCAGCTTGAATCAAGCTATTCTCTACATCAATTGCTAGCTCATATGCACCTAAAAGAGTGAATCCTCCCATTGACTGCAACATAATAGCAACATCAGCACTGATCCCTTTGAGGTATGTTGTGAACACAAATCTAGGAGAAGGTCTTATGATTGGTGGCAGCGTATACCATGTTCTTTGAAATCCATCATTGAAATATCCTATGGATTCATTTAGACCTCTTCTTATTAGATTTAGCTAATGTATTAGGGAAGCATGATCACTCCTATTTTCAAATCTTGTCACCAATAGGTCTCCAAAACCATCCCAACTTGTAATGCCTCCCCCTTATAATATTTTATACCAATCAAGTTCTTTGCCTTTTAAAGACATATCAAGTAGCCTAATGGCTATGTTAGCCCTAATAACATTATGGAAATTGCAAAAATTAGAGATGTCTCTAATATGTTCAGATGGGGTAATATGACCCTCTCCATTAAAACCAGAAAGATTTTTGGTAACATTTGGAGGGATATGATCATATTCAAGAAGCTCAATTGGGTTTTGGGTATTAAAATTAGGGAAGGGTTGACATTTATCTATCTCTCCCCTTTCCCCCATTTCTCTTCTTGCTCTATGATCTTCTATTTCTTCTTTAACTTCAACTTCCCCTTCTCCTTGAACTTCTTCAACCTCTTTTATTTTTTCCCCAAAACCTCCCTACCAAGGATTTAATAGGGATAGGAGTGGTTCAGGGTGTTTTTCTTTAGGAAAAGCTTCAGCTGAATGGGTTTGGTCAAAAAATATTAAGGACCTTGTGAGGACCATGTAGGATAATGTATCAAAATTGGTTTAGAACTAGGGATTCACACCCTTTTGGAGTCACCAAATGTTGGGTTAAGGATATTTTTACTACTTAAGCATGTCAAGACTAGCATTCACCTTGACTTAGCAATAATTTGGGTCCCACTAGGCATGCCCAAATTGTTGTCTCAAAATCTTACACCCTAAAATAGGGTTGTTCAGGCCTCCTATAGATTTGGGCAATATTGGGACATTTCTAGGCCTGTGGGTTGCCTATAAGTGGAAATGAACCTATAGGTTGAAAGGGATAGCTCCCTGTATTATTTTTTGTGCAATAAAATTTTTGAACCAATTTGTATGAGTGAAAAGAGTTAGAAGTTTGCATAAATTAAAATCCTAGTCTAAGATGGTGATACACCAAGAATTAATATCCACATGTATGTCGTATATTTATGCATAATACATCATAATATAATTTGTAACTCAAGCTCTAGAAGATTCCAACATAAGTATTTCAATGTAGAGATAAAATGAATGAGATCACATAAGGTAATTAACTAGAAAAGATAACATGTATAGTCCATAAAAAAAGGTTACACCTGTGCAAAATCTCATATAGCTATAATTTACTTTCGATGACCTATTGGATCAACTCTTTGTTCAAAAACATGAAGGACTAAGATCATAAGGGTAAAACATCACTTGTTGTCACTCGATGTCTCTTTCATGCCCAGGAAAATGTCTAGAACTTAGAAAGAAAATAAGCTTATGCTTCTTTGCTTAAAGGCAAGAAAATGGAAAAACATTCTAGTAGGGATTCATCATACTATCTATGGATATTAAAAAAAGATGCCAAGGGTCTTATTTATAGCAAAAGAGGGAGATAAGAGAGATCTCTTGGGTGCCAAAATAGAAACCTCTAAAATAGTTTACAGTCACCATCCTAATGAAATTGATTCTAGTTATTCTCTCATTTAGTTAGAGTTTGTCATTCTCTTTGATTCACCCTCTTGAAATGACTAGGATCACTGCAAAATCAATGGTGAGATATCCCTCTAGAATAAATGGTTTAGATCATTAATGTGAACCTTAGTTTCCTTCTGAGAGATCCCACATTTTACACTGTAGACCCATTCAAGTTTTCCAAGTGACTTTACTTCTACTTGTTTCTTTGGTTTCTTTGATT
Source organism: Torreya grandis (assembly GCA_037957365.1). Classification (NCBI taxonomy): domain Eukaryota; kingdom Viridiplantae; phylum Streptophyta; class Pinopsida; order Cupressales; family Taxaceae; genus Torreya; species Torreya grandis. The sequence goes on along the minus strand of JARHVA010006696.1, from coordinate 473,381 downwards.
TATTCTACTTGTAAAAGACATAGGTAAAGCTATTTTGAAAAATTTCAAAGCATTTTCTCTTGATTTTTAAGCTTCTTAATTACTTTTACTTGTAAAATTCAGAAGCAAAGCCCTTTGGGAAACCTAATATGCACTATCCTTTTTTAAGACCCTATCAGGTTCTTTGATTGGCTTTCCTTCTTACTTGAAGACTTTATGCATGAATTTAATGTCCTGTGGTGTGTCATCTTTGAATCTCAATGGTTAGTTGGATACCCTAAATTTGACATCCTACATCACATCATCTTTACACCCCAATATCTAGTTGGTTGTATTAAACTTGACATCCTATGACATGTCATGGGGATCCATCAAGTTTATGTTTCGAGAGATTTTCCTAAAGTAATTACTTTGGGAAATTTATTTGAAGGAATTATTTCAAGGATTTTTCCCAAAAGGCAATAGCTAGATCCTTCAAGAACTTTTCCTAAAGGACACTTAGGAAAGGCACAAGGTCCCATCAAAAAAATTTGAAGGGCATTTTCAAAGGAAATGGCCCTTTGGAACTTTTTCAAAAGGTCACTTCTAAAGACAAAGTGCCCTTCGAAAAATTTCAAATGGTCACTTGGGAAGAAAAGTGCCTTTCATAACTTTTTCAAAGGGTCAATTGGGCAACAAAGTACCCTTCAAATTTTTTTGAAGGGTCACTTGGGCTAAAAAGTTCCCTTCAAAACTTTTTTGAAGGGTCACCTGGAAGAAAAGTGCCTTTAAAAAAAGTCTTAAGGGACACTCAGGGTAAAAATTACCCTTTGAAATTTTATTTAGGGTCACATAGAAAGAAAATTTCCCTTTGAAAAGGTCCAAAGGGACACTTGGGAATTTAAAGTGCCTTTTAAAAAAAATTGAAGGGACATTGGGGGGGAACAAGGAAAGAAAGGCCCTTTGAAAATGTTTCGAAGGGCCACTTTTGAGAGGCAAGAATCAAGACCATTTTGGGTTTTCTAATTGATTTTTCTTATAAAAGTCATAAGATTTACTCCTTGGAAAACCTGAAGTCATGCATCATTGACAACCCACAAAGTATTGGAAGGAGTAATTCAGGTTTATAGACCTAGATTACTTATACTCATGAAACTCTTATAATTTGATTCATTCAGAGAACCTGACTTGGTCTTGAGGAGTAACTCAGGTTTATGAAAGGCCAATAATTTACTTGTGGAGAACTTAACATACACTACAATGGAGACAAAACAACTCTTCCTCCTTGACCTATAATTTTAGACCTCTGAAATGACCTATTCTTGCAACTATTGTTCATCTCTCCATGAAACTGGTTGAACAAATTGAACTGGGGTGAAATTTGGTCAACAATTAACAAAACAAAAATAATATCTATATAATATAGAAATAAAAAAAAATTGTTCATTTAACTTGGTAATATGATACATATTATGGTTATCTAGCTATGTTAGAGGTTTATATATTCATGTGCATCTAATAGAATACTTCAAGTGCTTGAGATGTAGGTTATACATGTTATATATGGTTACAAACATAAGGATGTAGGGAATATCTACTCCAGCAGATTTATATAATGACACCTTTTTAGTTTTCCATTTACTATATAGAGTTGTAAATTACATGGGTAATACATATCTTACTATCATCTACACTTTGTGTGTTTACATGGATATTTACATGATAAATTATTATTACATAGATGTTGACATCTTATATCTTCTGATCCATACTTGTATAATTACTATACCTAGCTACATACCATCTATGCTTCTACTACCATGACCATTGTTCATAGCTAAATGTATCCTTCTTAGATGCACCTCACCTACCTAAGACATATATTTATTTATCATTGGGGGAAACATACCCCAACATATCTCCTTGATCTTATTATATATTTTTCACACAACATTTAGTGGAGCACATTATTTATTCCTCTCACCATCAAACTTGTTATATATGTCTTGCCACTTGGGACAGCATGACCATTTTGACTATAAAACTACATTTATATTAAGATTTACATGATCACACATATATACACATCTCTTATTTCCCACATGTGAATATCACACATTATCTCTACTTGATTCTCATTCATATTATTCTATTTGATGGAGCCACATTACATATGTGCCTTGTATTACTACATTAATGGGAGTCTATGCCTTATGTACCTTTTAAATCTTGACATGTTATGATTATCAGACTTATTATAAACATGCCTATGTATTCAACATTGGTATACATGATTTATACTTCTTTAACAGGGGTATGATACCTATAGGTTACTTATGAGTTATTCACTTACTATATTATGTGCAGACAAGGACATCCTAATCATTATTATACTCACATCTACTATTAGATTTAGTGACCACATATATACTTTTATTTTCCTATTAGGGTATGATATACACATATTTTTTCCATGAGACCTATATTGACATAACTCCTACATTTGGATCCTATCACACACTTATGTCTAATGTGCTTACATCACTTCTTCATATAAGTATGAAATTATCTTACATATACATACACACAAATTTGGTATTCATACATATTACATATATTTCTATATCTTACTCCCATGGGTTTTGGGAAAGCATAATTTATTTACAATCAACTTGGCTACATCAGGGCATGTTTTTATCCCACCCATTATCATCCTCATATAAGGATGCATCCACAAATGGACCTTATCATGCATTTATCTGTATTACATTATTATAATGTGGACACTTTTCCATCTCTATTACCATGTATTCATTGGATTATTTTGTTACCCCCACCCCACCTCCTCACCCTTATTGGATGATGCATCACACTTATTGACCATTATATGACTATTAATACATTGATAGTCACTAGAGTAGTATATTGGGCATATATATATATATATATATATATATATATATATATATATATATATATATATATATATATATATATATATATATATATATATATATATTGTTATCTTTCCTATGTGATACTACATTGATACTCACAAGAAAAGTATATTGTGAATTGGGATTTACATAATGTTATCTTTCATAAGCGACATGACACTTGTGGCTTGAATAGCTACCTATTTATCCTCCTATGAGCTTTGCATGTAATATTTTACAATAGTTACATGTGTTTTATTCCATTTTCAAATGGTATTGCATATATACAATCTTATTACACATGGTACTTGAAACTCTATTATTTTGAGATGATTAATTACATGTTAAAGTTATTTAATCACTCACCTTGAAAATGGACATCATTAAAAAAATAGATGTTATTGAGTGAAGGCTAAAAAATAGATTTTGGTCAGAGCATTTTTACAAAAAGATTCAATCGCTACTAAGAAAAACTTGGGTAGTTCTATGTAGACAAAAATATATACTTCCTTAATCAATAAGTGGGTCATGTTAACAAAACTCCTAGAAAAGTGGTGATTATGTCTAGAATTTATAATGAAAGTTTTCAATTGGAATAATCAAAATACTTTACATTATTTTTCAACTTACGAAAACATTTGATTTTCATAGATAACAATTGCATTCATTCCTATGTTGATTTTAATTTCATTTCAAAGTTCATATTTCAAATAATCACAATAAACATATATGGCATTGATTGCTAGTTAGCAAACAACCATTATTGAAAGGTATACTTAAATTTTCAAAATGAAAAAGGTGTGGATGGACACAAGATAAAATATTCCTCCTTTATTCCTATGGTATGTCAAATTATAGGTTTCAATTATATATCATTTTACTTTGACACACACATGTAAAACTCACATATGTATATCAAAGTAGAGGCATTATATAGAAACCTAATTTTAGTACAAACTATTTTATTAAAAAAAATTTATTATGGTTTTGTACATATAGGTCATCAACTTAAATTAAGGGCATATTGGAACTTATTTATGTATTTCTACATTTATCCTTCTTCTTTGTGCAATAACATCTCTATTACTTTGTTTATCATTTTGTGTTATTTATTTTGTGCCCAAGTGCCTATTTTATTTTTTTCTCTTTGTTTATGTATGTTTACACTTTTAGGGCACAATCACCAGTCCCAAATATTCTACCATGGGTAAAATGCGGGGCTTGTTATTTTCATCCTCTTTTTTTGTGTCCCCTTTTGTTATGGTCACATATTTTTGATGTTTGTATCCATTTTTCAACATTTTCCTTTTTTTGTTAGTTTTTTATGCCAATAGATATTTAATCCAAACATTAAAATCCTATGTATACAAATCATGTATAGTATTTTTAATATGAATTATCCAAGATATTTTATAAGAAGTATCAATAAGGTTCCTAAGAAGTTTCCAATCTATTGCTAGTCATTTATTTTAAAGTCTAGGCACACTTTACATTGATTTATCAATACTCGAGGACTTTAATCACATATTGTGTGGACGAAAAGACATAGGTAAATGTGCATGAATTTGTATATCACACTTTGGGTATATAAATTTGAATCATTTACTCAATTTCTCCATTCACACAACACATGAACTATGAGAGATGATTCTAGCATGTAAAATATGTAACATTACAATACCTTTATAGTTTCAAAAACCAGTTACTTTTCTCATTAACTTTTGCATCATGTTTTTATTATTTCAAGCTAGATCATGATCATTGAATAAAAAAATTAGATAGTTCTCTCCATCAAATCTACAAATCAAAAGTATAGACATACAAAGTAACTAGCTACAAAACAATACAAAAACCCATAAATTTTTCTTATACAAAAATAATACAAGAGGACATGCATTGCATTAAAATATGGTCAATCGGCTACAAGGTTGCATAGTCCAGCACTGCATTCAAAAATAGCATGCAAGGCATAACCTTGGATTTTAATGTCTAGAAGACCAATGCTTATTAGTGTTTTTTGCTGACAAGTATCCTAAAAAATTATGTAGGATTCTCTATTGCCTTTATAATTAACTCAAATAAAATATTTTATATTTTTTTCAAATTTTGTATAAGAAATATTAGTAAATGTCCAAAAAGAATAATAAACATGAGTAACAACTAATAAATATATATTTCTTACTTAAAATTAAAGAGCACAAGTTCAACTGATAAAAATGATTAAAGTATGGAATCCTTGAGTTCAAATCTAAAGAGATATAACAAAATTAAATTTAAATAGATTTTATCATTGAAATTTTTTATCAAAATTAGGATAAGTACAAAGAAGAATATACCAAATCAAAAAATAATTATTTACCAAAAATAGAATCAAAAGTCTCCTCAACTTTGAAGGTCAAGTGTAAATAACAAATTAATAAAATTTATAAACTCTCAAATTTAAATTTATAAAAAAAGAGTTATTGATCTTATCCTCATTAACAACTATATAGATATCAAGAGTTAGACACCCAAATCATGAAACAACATCAAATTGATCGAATTTATGGTGCAGATTTTGCTTCATGTATTAGTGAAACATACTACAAGATAAATATATTTATCATCATCTAAATAAACTATCATACTCCATATAGTTAGCTTTTGAAGCAAATAATTACAACACCTTTCATTTTAGAGTGAGGTTTCAAATATAATTTTGAGCTTAATCCATAATTCCATTTATTCTACGTTATAAACTATTTAATTTTAGTGGGAAATTAATAAAATTTGATAAATTCTAAAAAAATGACATTGAAAGGCATTTACAAATGTAAAAATTATTGCAATGTTATTTTTTATTTGATAGGGTAAAATAAATGTTTTGGAAGGTCATGTAACCTTAAACAAAGGAGAAAACATTTAATCTCAAATAGGATGCCACAACCAGTGGCCCATGTGGAACCAAATAAACAATAGGCAGTAAAACCTTAGCCTACTAAAACTAAAACTTTAGAAAAAGACCAATAAAAAATAGATAGTCTTTTGATAAACTTATGTCTCTACTAATCAATCACATAACCAATAAAAATTGAGGAGCTAAAGCTTTACTCAGCCACTTAGCAGATATTACCTTTCTCTATCAACCTAGTTTCCATTCAGTAATCTTCTACTACACTTAAGCCAACTTATCTATGGGGATTATCTCCACTCTTAATCATCATGTTTAACTTATACTAAGATTCCCCCTGAGTATAGGGCCATATAGGAGGGTTGAACCACTACTCTTATACCTTTTTTTTCCATTTTGGCATCTCAGTCCACTCTCCCTTATCTTTTGTGACTTCCAATTGAACTAGTAAGGGATTTTCAATTGATTTAAAGGGCCAAGATTTGTCTTATGCTGATATAACATAATTTGGTTCTAACATGAATATATTAATTTAAAGGATCACCTCCATAGAGATATCTAGGTTAGAGGTCTCTCAAACTAAGTTTGTAACCTTCCTTGGAGTGTTTAGATCTACTAATTGGTCTCCTTCTGTATGAAGATAGATTATAAGATCTTCATTTAGAATAGAATATTCATGATCATCTAAAGACGAGGTGAAATTATTGTTATTGAAATCAGCTAGTGCAGTAAGGTGGGTAGGAAGGAAGTCTTTCCACCAACAATAATCCTTTTTTTTTAGGTAGTTATAGTTTTTGGTTAAATATCTTGTATTAAAACAACTATGACAATGAAAAAATAATATTTCATAGTTGAGAGGTTCAGAGCAAGAGCGGTCTCCTATTTTAAAAATAATTTTTTAAGTAAATCCTTGGTGGTGTCAATGTTCACCAAGATCCTGGTAAAAGTAGTGTGGGAGATTTGATCGAGTCTAGATGCATTTTTTAGAAACTAACCTAGAGATTTACCAATTGCTTTCAAATTATATTCAGTCTAAAATTGAAGGGGAAGATTGGGCAGGTGATCCCATATGGTTTTTACTTTAAAAAGTTCAAGGAGAGGTTTGAGAACAAAAAACCATAGTTTTAATATCAAATGGTAGTGAACCCTAAACCCTAAACCTTAAACCTTGACCCCAAAACTCCAAACCCTAAACCTTGACTCCTAAAATCTTAACACTAAACCCTAATCTTAAAACCCTATGCACTAAACTCTAAACCATTGATAGTTAGTTGTATTTATTTTTAAAATATCATATTAGTTTTCATTTTAATAAGAACCACAATGGTTAGATTCAAAACAAACTTCATATTTATGGCATTTCATTCTTCGTTGATGTGTCAAAAAAATCATACATTTTTAATGGAACGTCATATTGGGTTAGTACATGTATCTCAATTTTTTATAAGGAGATATCTTGATTTTTTACCTATTATATTGGTTTTATAATCACTACATTTTAGTAATTATGTTATTATTTTATTCTTAATTAGAGTTTCATTCAAAAATAAAAATATATAATAAATACAAAATTTTGGTTGATTATTGAAGATGAGAAAATAACTCCTTCAATATTTTCATGCATATTTAATTTAAGTATATGTTAATTAGTAATTGAATTATAAAATGTTTCATTATGTCCATAAATTTTATAAACAATTTTATTTATTATTATTATTTTTTTACGTTATTCTTTTATTTCTTTTTTTGCATTATTCTTTTATTTCTTTACATCTCTTTTAATTCGAAATCTCTAAAAATATATAATAAAATATAAATATTTATTTATAAAACTATTAGAAGATATAAAATTTAAAATGTCTTAAAAACTATGAATGTTGATATATACCCTTTTTACAATTACTTAATGAACCATTCCTCCCTCCTTAAACAAATTATTATAAGATGTATAAAATTTCTTATAAAATATTAATAATAAATTAAATTAAAATTAACTAATTAAACATTTATCACAAATATTGTCAAACCAATAATATGTCCATTAGTGTTATGTACTTTCTTTAGAACACTTCTCATATTCTCTTTGTTACAACTAAAGGGACCTTGAAATCTATTTAATAATGTGTATAACCATATCTAGACTATTAAGCTTTATGTCTTGTATGACCATTTCTAGAATTATATAATCAACATTTCTTCTTATTTTTAATTATTTTAAGGTCATTCTTCTTTTATAAATTATCTTTATTTTTAAAATTTATAGAAATTTGGATAGATATTAATACATTTTTTATTTTAAGTATAGAATTTAAAAATATGTGAAAATAGAATAAGAAATATTATATAATTTAATTATCATTTTCATCATATTAATAAATAGTATATTATTTTTATTTGATGATATTTTAAAATTATTTTTATAATATAAACCAACATTTTAATGATAATATAGGTGAAGGAATTTTCAATGCAATTTTTTAATTAAATTAAATTTTTTTCTTTTCGTAGAAAAAGTATGATATTTAAAATATTTTTCAATAATATTAAGACAAATGTCTTATTAAAATCAATTTCATATGCATACATATAGATGTGTTCATGTGAATTATTAATTTTTTTACCTTCTCACATATTGAGATTAATAGGTCTGATTTTTTTAAATTAATGGTATATGTAGACATGTTAAATTTATACTTTATCAACTATGTCTAATCAACCTTGGTCCAATGGATTTATGACAAATCTTTATGTAATGGCCAAGCTCCATAACACTTACAATCCATTTTCAAAATTTCCCCATCCCATGATCACTGCATGATGATCACTGATCTCCTTAATAAGAATGTTTAAATTACATATAAAAGTTTCACACTAAAAATAATGTTATAAATAAGTGAATAACATGATGAGAATATGATATTAAAGACAATAAATTAAATAAATTTTAATTTAATATATAATAATATGAGTTAAAATTATAAATTATATAAAAATTATGATTAAGAATTATCATTATTTGTGAACTCATTATCATTATTTATGAATTTTGTTATGTGTAATTTAAATTGTATTTTAACTTATTGAATAATAAATTTATGTAATTATAATTTGGATCATTCTCATCATCATCCTTTCTTAAAATTAAGATCATCAATTTGAAATCTAACTATATATTCCCCTACAATTAAATTATTTAATAATTATTAAAATAATCCAAATTCAATTAATGTCAAGTGTCTAATTTCAATCAATATAGATAAGTTTAAGGACTCCATCGAACACATGTATAAAGAAGGGGAGTCGTTTGAATCCTTGGTCGAATCCTTAATAAATATTATTATCTCTTAGTTGTTTTTTATTTATCATTTTGTAGGTTTTTTTTGAGAAAAAAATGTTTGTTCTTTGCCTCTTGAAAGTGCACTTTTGAAGTCTAGTTGGGCTTAGTTTTGCCATAATTTGTTATGTCATGTATCTTATTTGGTACTTTAACGTTTCTATGTTTTTAATCTTTTTGGGATGGGGGTAGGGTCCATATCAAAACCCTTTATACTAATAATAAAAAAATAGCTAATTTCAATTAGAAAATAAATTATTATCAAATAGAAAATAATAATATCTTACTAGCATAACCATGTAGAATGTGCCCACTAATTTAACATGTTAATGTTCCATACAAGGGATTTCAACTACTGTTTCACTTTTTAAGTGGCCTTAAAGTCTTACACCTTCTAAAAAAAATAAAATAAACTATAAAAATATTAATGTTTGAATTAAAATATTAAAAGAATATTATTTATATAATCTTTCAAAATTTCAAGCATTATGTTTTAAACTCAATTTTTCCAAATGATACGTCACGAACTTCCCGTGATTTATTATAAATTGGTGGGATTTATTGTATATATTTTCAACCCATGTATTAATATGAAAACATAAAAAACTTGTGATTGTTGATTATATATTAATTAAATAAATAATAATCATTATATAATTTACTTTTATAAATTATGAGAAGCCTATTTTGCATCTTGTTTATGTCACTTTTTATATAATATTAGCCAAGTAACTACACTCATTCTTGACATTAGTGAGCTAATATCTCCTCACAATATTACCTTTATAATTCCCTGCACATTAGAATTTCATAACTTAATATAAACATATAAATAACATTATTATAATTAATTATGGTTTCCATTGACATAAAATCTAACCTTGGCACTCCCCCACACTTGATACATTTTCTTATCTAGTGTTAGATGAAATAAGAGATCATCATTAAAATCATGTGGAGAACATATACCCCCCTTATATACTATACTAAAAACATCCTCAAGCCATGTGGGAGTGTTTTCTTTTAATTAAAATTGGTGATCGTTAGATGGATGATGTTGCAAGAAATTTAGCATAGAAGAGGAGGATCTACAATTATACAATAAGGCTTTAAAATATAAATTAAAACAACCCAATAAATTAATTAATTAATTAATTAAAACCCTAAATTAAAAACCTTAAAAATTAAAAAATAAAATAAATGAGATAAAATAAAATAAATTATTTACCTCATTGGCTCCCCTGAAGAAATAAAAATAAAATAGGTCATCCTAAGAGTGTCATCGCCTCTAGAGCATCAAAACACCACAAAGATGTAATACTCATATGAATCACAATGTAGATTTAATCATTGAGGGGCATGTGATGGTTGTGGCACTCCACCTCTACATCTCATGTGGTGGCTTCATGAGCAATAGTTTTTTCACAACCCACATTATTCAAGATCCTTTTCAAAAAAAAATCTATCATCATGGGGTTTATTTTTATTAAGTGCCTACTAATTTTTTTTTGGTATGATTATTTTTATTGAATAGTAATTTTTTGTTAATAAAATAAGATATAGTAGATCGATAATCATACAAAAAATATGGGTGGAAAAGTCACACCCAAACATCACAACCACACCAAGCTAAAACAATCCTTATAAAGAGAGTAAAGCCCACAAAAGGCCACCTCCAGGTCAAAAATACCAAGGTTAAACTAACTCAAGTGCACATCAGAAAAAAAAAGTATAGATAAAATCACTAACAACAAAGAACCCATTAAGTATAAGAAATGAACATGGCAGAAGATGGACCCTCTCCACCTCCCTTGAATATGGGGTCCTCATCAACCAGTAAGGTATCCCTACCATCAGTATACGAGTTATTTTCAAAATCATTATGCTTCTTTATTACAAAATTCTATCTAAAGGGTGAAATGGTAAGAGCCAATCAAGGACAAGTTCCCCAACCACCTCCCCCGACCCCCCGCACTAATATTATATATCATTAATAAATTCAAAAAAAAATGAAAAAAAAGTAAAAATATTTTATTTTTTCTTTTCATACACTCAATGATTTTTTTTAGAGGCTTTCGCTTCATATTTTTTTATAGGGTTTTCATATTATTTATTGTTTATTTATTTTTACAGGGTTCCCTTAAATGTTTTTCTTTTTTTTTTCTAGGGTTTACTGTTTCTAACCATTATTTTCCTTAATTTTTTTACAAAAAACTTTCTCAGGTTTATTTTACGGATTTTACTTCAAAAAAAATGGTTTTGTGTTTTTATAGGGTCTTACGAGGTTTTTACCTATTATTTTTTCTATTTTATATGGTTATTTTTTGTGTAAATAAAACCATAGGGTTTTATAAAATATTTTATATGAAATAAATTTATTTTTTTAAGGGGATAAATATTATATGAGAACTTGTTGCATATGTCTATTCTTCTATCTCTAAAGTGTTCTTCCTCATCCTCCTCCTCTTCATGAGTTTCTCATAGATGTTCTCTCCTTTTGTCTATAAATTTTTATTCCTCCTCCTCAGTTATGCATAAATATTTTCTCCATACTCTTATTCCTCCTCCCTCTTCTTCTTTCTAGCATAAAATTTTCTCTTTCCCATTTACTCCTATCTCTAATTTCCCTCTCTATATTTGACGTCTAAAATTATTAATTTTTATATCAACTTATGCTTTATCTATTACACTTTTTTCTAATTGACTTTTTATGCCAAAAAGGTTAAAAATAAAAGAGGGGATGAAATATGGGCCCTCCCCTCTTTATACTAATTTCAAGCACCTAGTGAGGTAATGTGGAGCAAGTTTACCCCTTCGCATTACCTCCCGATTACATTTTATAGTATATATCTATGTTCAATTTAATTTTATTTTGAAGTAAAGTAACCTATGAAATAACAAATTCAATTCAATTAAAAAATATTTAAATAAAATGAATTACATAAAATAACAATTAAAAACCTAAGTCAAATTAATTAATGGTTCATTCGAATAAATTAAGTAAAAAACATTATACCTCAAATTGTTTATTTAAAACACAAGATGATATTTTATAATAACATGAATAATAATGTGAATATGCACAGATAGAGGATGGCCATCTAAAAAAACTAGTGAATGAGGACTACAAAAGATTGAGTTTGGATCATCCATGCATAGTTAAGAAGGTTAATTTATATGATCTTTCATGGGAAGATATAGAGTAGCTAGAAAGAAATCATTATGAGACCCTTGGTTCCATTTGTGCTCAAACCAACACCGTGATTGCATGCCATTGTCAAAGACCCATACCATGTTAAAAATGGAGATGGAATAAATCCCTTAATCCATGCCCAAACAACCTACCACATGGATTTTTATAATTAATAGACCAATGTTTGAAAAAAAATTTTGAGGGGGAAACATGGAAGGTTGACCAAAATATTCATGTTGACTGAAAGGTTGATCATGGAAAGTGAAAATCATGGAAGGTTGATCATGAAAAGTGGAGTTGAGATTTGCATGTTGACTAAGGGTTAGTGGAAAGTGGAGACTAGTGTGCAATTTGAACCAATGCAACATGAAAAGTGATTGGAAATCTCTAGATCAAATGAAAAAGATAAGAACATAATTTGGTACATATGGGAGGTTGAAGTGCACATTGTACTTATCAAGGTGGAATGTGCAATGAGCTCCTACAGTTTTGCATTTTGTAGAAGGGAAGAAGAAATAAGTTTGGTATAGATTGGAGGTCGACATGTATTTTACACCAACATAAGCTACAAATTGAAAATTGATGATCCAATTAAAGATATCATAAAGCATTGAGAATAATGAGTGGGAGAGTTAATAAGGACAAGAGGTACATATGTCTTTCTATAAGACTAGGCATGTGCCCGCATAACTTGGACAAGTCTGGAAGAATGTTCTAAATTTTATTTTATTAATATGTATAGTATGTAAAAAAAAAATTGTAATGTTTGATCTATTTATTTACCTATCATTACCTTTTTCATTTGTAACAACTTGAATAATGATATTTGTAGTATTTGGTGATGATGGAAATACACTTTTTGTGCCCTACACAATTACAGTGCCTAAGCAAAGCAAGTTCCATTGTGTTAGACAAACTCTAAAACCCATGTCAAGAAAAAATGTTAAATAGGTTAAGATATGCAAGGAAAAGAGGATCAAAATAAAATTAATGCCATGTATTCATAGGTTTCATGTCTTCTCTTGCTTGGTTTATGTCTACTCAAGAAATAAGTTTTATAACCCTTGGGTAGTCTGTACTTTTAGACCCTCTAAAGAAATGGATGCATAGTTACCATATCAATATATTTGATCACCATAATTAACCATAGGGATGGGATCAATAATATTATAGTTAGCTTTATTGGTTATATTTCTATTTTCCATGCCTCCTATACTTTTCATGACAATGGATATTGGCTCCCAAAACCTCTCCCAAGAGGGCACAATTACAAGTAGAATGACTATTAATTGAATCAAGTAATGGAAAATTGAGAAAAAGTTGGGTTTCTGAAAATCCTCTATAGGGTGCTTCACCAAGTAGGAATGGAGAAAGTTTTAAAAAAAATTGTAAGTTTTAAAATTGAAAAAGAGACCCCAAACTCACTAAAAAAATCTTATATGGAAATGCACCATGAAAAATGCAAGTCTCCAGAATGCACCATGAAAAATTCAAGTTCCCAAAATGCATCATATAAAATACAAGTTCCCAAAACGCACCATGCAAAATGTATGTATCCAAAATGCACCATGAAAACTATGGTCAACTCTCCCACCCCTAGTCGAAGCAAACATGAAAAAGGTTAACTCAAGGAACTTTTGGGAGACTTTGAGGAGAAATTCAATTTTACATATACACAAAGGGAAAATTGTACCTCGATCTTCCATTTATATTAGTCAACACTAGTCAATAAGGGGAGCTATGAGTGTAAATTGTAACTATGCAAATTGCACCTATACAAATTATAACTTTGAAAATTACACCTATGCAAATTGAAAATTACAAATTTTCAAAAGGAGCCAGGATTTCCCCAAAATGTAAAAAGTGAAAATAATGCATTTATGCATTAAAAATATGAAAGAAATCATAAAAGCGAAAATTTGCAAAAAAAAATGTGAAGATTGAAAACTACAAAAAAGAAAATTTGAAAAAAGTAAAGGTGCAAAGTGCAAGGTGGAAAAAACAATTTTGAGACAAAAAGTAAAAGGGTGAAAATAATCTAAGTTATTGTATTTTCATTTGCTTTACTTGTCCAAGCTCCTCCATAGCAGAGAAATTATTGTTTTGCAAGCCTAAGGTGGGTCATTCCAAATAAGATCATTCAAAGGGCCATGGATCTCAAATATTCCCATGCCAACATTGCAACAGCAGGTTGTTCAATGGAGTGCATAAAAGGAAAGGAACTTGTCTAGGAGTTTCTAGCTATGCTAGGAAGTGGTAAAGGGAATATTTTGGCATTTACACCTGAGAACAAAGTTTTTTTGGCCTCCCCCATGGATGTTCTTCTTCCAGCTCATGTAAAGGGCATCTCTAGCCAATAAATCAAAGGATGTGGTTGAAATTTTATCATTTTTATAGAGGTAATTAGAGGAATCATTTTCCTTGAAAATACATGAAGATTCCAGACACAACAAAGGGTTTTTCTAGATAGAAGCATCTTGGTAGAACTTGGAGGGGTGTTTTTTACTTTTGTAAATTACAACCCTCATTCCCAGATTTGAAAAGAATGGTAAAAAGTGTATAAATATAAGGCTTTTCTTCTATTTTTGTGTTTTTTATTGTTGGTCTTTGGTTTTCTAAGTATAGGATCTTCCAAATTTTGGAATCATGGTTGTGTATGTATTTTTACTCTCTTCCTAAGGTGGTTGTATCTACATAGCCATTAGAAAGCTTTGAGAGAATATCTATATGTCATCCCTATCTAACATGGAATAAATCCACAATGTTTTTCCCCATGGAAATATTTTGAAACTTTGGTGCATGTAATATTTTCTTTCAAATTAATGGAAAATACTTGTGGTTTTTTATTGCATCCTATTAATAAACTACAATGAGATGGTTTACATGATATGTTTATTGGATATATATGTTTGTGATTATTTATGGTTGTCATCATAGGCATAAATCTAGGTTATAAACCCTATTTTTTTATAAATATTTGGAAATATTTTGTTGAATACCTGATTAGGGCACCTTGGGTTTATGAATTCAGTAGGAAAAAGTATTTGAGATTCTAGTTTTAGTGTATGTTCTAGGGTTTTAGAGATCATTTGGGAATTTACTTTCTATTGGAACCAATGGATGAAAATTTCTCCTTATAGTTTCAATGGCTTACATTTTAGTTTTCTTACATCTTTATAATAGGTGATGTCATGTATATCGAAAGAAACCCTACAATTTGAAAACCACTAACACACCACCCTTTTTTATTATTATCTAACTATCCTAACCTATCCTACCCTAAAAATAATATATCCCTTTAAATGTCTTAAGTATTTTTTTCTATAAATGTATAAAATATTGCATACTAAACATGTGTTTACATTTTGTGCTTTAAAGCCTAGCATTGCAATCTTTAATTCAGCCCCTATGTTGTTGAAAGTTATTTTGAATGAATGTCTTAATCACTTTGATATTTGTATTTAGCAGTTTGTATCTGACTAGAACACTTTCTCATTCTGTATGATAACCCTTCTTGAGTGGAGTGAGTAAGTTTGGTTGCATTCTATTCATATTTGTATTCCCTTGTGA
>JARHVA010006696.1:422500-447500 GCA_037957365.1 Torreya grandis | reverse complement strand
ATGTTGTATGAAATGAAAAGAGTTCTTCCTTGAGTGGATACCTAATTTAAATTCACTATTACTAGTTTCATAAGTTATTTTTTATATAGAAAGATCAGACATATTTTCTTGAATGCCTTGAAATCTTTTATTATAGCATTAGCTATGCCACTTTACATAGATTTATAGACTATGAAATGGCAATATTGAGTTATAGCTACATTATGAATTGCGATGAACATCCATGTTTGATATAAATAATGTATGAATAGTGAAATGACCTTAAAGGATAAAGGGTGTTATAACTTGGTCAATAACACTAAATAATCTCATACATAATCTATTTTACCTTATGCTTTAACATAATTAGCTACATGAATAAATCAATATCTACAACTATTGAATTGATTTTGTTTGCTGATTTTAAGTGCATAGCATGTATATTGATCTAAATACATGATTAACCTAAATGATAACTTAGGAAAAAAAAAGTTATCCATCTAAATTAAACCAATCCCTTAACATAACCATCCTCAAATAGGACTAAAACCCACTAAGAAGAGTGAGGTATTTACCTAGGGTTAATGCCCTAGAAATGGTCCTATGTGGAAGTATGAGGGTTACTTATGAAACTTAGAACTTATCAATGTATATGTACACTAATATTACTTGAATCCCACAATCCTTATATTATAGTAAAAATCTTCCCCATATCACATTTTGTATGTGTTTACCTCTAGAGAATTGCCTTAGTTCCCCTCCTTTGATTCTAGTTAAGTATGTGCATAGTTTGTTGAATGTTTTTCATTGCATTATCAAGACTTGTAAGAGGGCCTAACACATGTCCAAAGCATACTCTGATA
Organism: Torreya grandis; assembly: GCA_037957365.1. Taxonomy (NCBI): domain Eukaryota; kingdom Viridiplantae; phylum Streptophyta; class Pinopsida; order Cupressales; family Taxaceae; genus Torreya; species Torreya grandis. Next base: position 446,658 of record JARHVA010006696.1, on the reverse strand, counting down.
TACGATTCCAATTTTTTTTAATTATTATTTCAGCCATGAGAAATAACGTCTCATAAGAGTGCATGTGGATGGTTTAACAAGTTCACCTCTTGATCCATTGAATATTTTACAAGGTTTTGGGAGTGTAAGGAAGGTGATGGTGTGGATGATGAAATATAATTATGTGTGCAATCCTTGTCATAATTCAAAGATATTGATAATGGACCATAACATACACATTTATTAAATTTTATTTAAAAAAGATACTTGTTTATCAAACTCATTTACAAGTAATTATTAAATTAATTTTGAACTATTTAAATATACTAAAATAATAATATACTTTGAAATAAGTTATGTTTTACAAAAAATTAAAAAATACCATTAGATTATTTTCAAAATACCTAGTGAATTAGATTTATTACAAAATTGGGTTTCAAAAATCATATAAATACATAAATCACAATTATAAAATACATATTTTTATTAATTTTTATTGTGTTTCTCTCCATGTAAATTGATATTCAACAAGTTTTTTTACATCTTCTATATTCATAATTGATTTTACCATTACACAATAAGGCTAAATTGTAGTTAATTAATCATATTCTACATTAACATACTTTATGTATTAACAATTGGGAGATGTATAATTTGTACATCCATGGGTATTATTGATGAAACCAACAATATTATAAAATGCATAACAACATCCATCAATGTAGCTACACATCTACATATATCGAGAAGGAATAGATAAACTTTCCCATTTTATTTTAATTAGAACATAAGCCATAATTTTACATACTAAAATTGTATATCACCATGTTAATTTAATCTTCTAAAGTGTACACTAGGTCATAAAAATTTAATATCAACACAAATGATCCATGTTAAACATTACACCCAAAATTAATTACCAACAAAGTGAACAGACTAATACCTTTATTAGGGATAGTTTATGACCATAACATATAACTTTAAATCTAATATGTAAATACAAAATAGGGTTTTAGGAGTGGTTCATGAATTTGCCATGCCCCATAATCTTGAAAATTATTGAAATTAGATATATATTTCAACAACACCTCAATAGGAAGTTCTAAATCATCTTTGAATTTCCCCCCATTACTTTTAATCTTAACCTCCCCTTATCTACATGAAATTTATTCAAAATTATTGGCATCCTACTATTTATTTGTGCACCAGTATAAATTTTTTGGACCTCTTCCTATTCAACACATTTTCTCTTTTTATATTATGTCATTGTCATAATGGCAAAATATACATGTGTAGATGCTAATGGGGTTGACGAATAACAAATTAAATGTTCATAGCTTAATTTAGATTTTATATGGTTTCTCTATTTTTTTTAAATTTATTTCATTTCCCTTATTTGTCAATTTTTTTTAATTTGAAGAAAAAATGCATATTTTTACTAAGTTGACCATTTGTTACTCTAATTTCCCTAATTTTTGTAGTTTTTGTAAAATTTAATAATTTCTCCAGTTTCTATAATTTTCTCTATTTTCAATAATTTTATAAAGTAGTGTCTAATTTACTCTAATTTAACCATAATTTCATATAGTTTAACTAATTTTTTTAAAATTTTGTAATTTCCTCATTTTTTCAAATTTTACTTATTTTTCAGTAATTTTATCAAGTGTATCTAATTTACTCCAGTTTAACCATAATCTAGTCTAACACACGTAACCCTAATTCACCTAATAATTGTAATTTTTCATAACTCTCCCAATTCTTATATTTTATCATATTTGTTATTAATTTCCATGATTTCATAGGTTTGGCATAATTTTCTCAAGTTTGACTAGTATTTACTAAGTTTGTGCAACTCTAATTTTCTTAATTTCACCACATATCACTAATTTATATTATTTTATCTACTTTCCTCAATTTATCTAATTTAAATTCCTAGATTAGTCACAAATTATCTCAACTTTGGCCAACTTTACTTTAATTTTACCATAATTTAATTTAATTTCACTATTTTACGTAATTTGGCATAATTCCTACATTTTTTAATTTTTTCCTATTTTTCACAAATGTCTCTAATTTCATAGTCTTTGCATAATTTCATCAATTTCACCATATTTTTCTAATTTTTCCAAATTTTACTTTAATTCCATACCTTCTCCAAGTTTCATTCATTTTTGTTATTTTCCCAGTTTATCTAATTTTCCCTATTTGTCACTAATTTTTACATGTTTGACCTAATTTTACTTTGATTTTATAAACTTTATTATATTAGTTAAAGATACGATTGAAAGGCCCCATAGTCTTATACAAAGGAGATAACTAAAAAAAATAAAATAGTAAATCTCAAATAGAACACCTCTACTAGTGGAAATTGAGTAGGTGGCCAAGATCCCCATCAATAGGGAATTCCACCAAAGATTGAAAAGGTTAAAAAAGAATTACCCAAAAAAATTCTACAAAGTTTCCACCAAACATAATCAAAATAAAATCTCTCCTAAGAGATCCAAGTGGGTCCATATATCTTGCATGTATAATAACCCATACATGTCCTACTTCCCCATCATACCTTATCTTTTTTGTGCCCCACCCCTCCCCCCCGCCCCCCCCACCAAATGGAGGGTCATGCTGGACTTTTATCTTCTACCACATTTCTTCATCTACACTTTAGTCCACTCGCCCTCATCTTCCATAGAATCTAAAGCTAGAGTATTAGAATTTCAATAGATACTAAGGGCTAATATTTATTTACCATTAAAGCCAAAAGCAATGGTTCTACCCTTGATGTTCTAGAGAAGGTAATAACATCCTTAGAAATAGGGTTTATACAACTGGAACTGGCCCCTTCATTTCCAAAATTAGAGGGTCTACCTTATGCTCCCCCTTTGAAACTTGGGGATCTACATGGTCCACACTAGGGGGCTCAGGCTCATCTAGAGAAGAATCCAAATCATCACTCTCAAATTTGAGGGAATTCATAGTGAGATGGATGGGGTAAAATTTTGACCACCAGGAAGATTCCTTATTTTTTATATAAAGCATGCAATCTTTAGTCAAGTGACTTGTATTAAAATATCTTTAGAAATGAAATAACAAGCCTTTGTAGTCAAGAGGTAGGGACCAGAATAGTCACCCACTTGTAGAACAATTTTTTTAGGTAGATCATTAGAGGCATCAACATTGACCAATACTCTGGTGAAGGTGGTATGCAAAAAAAAAAAAATATTTGAGTGGGCTTACAAGAATTTACCTAGGGAGTTACATATGGCTTTGAAGCTAGGTTCAGAGCAAAACTAGAAACGGAGGTATAAGTTCAAGATTGTGTATTTATAGTTCAAATTATCTATAAAGACACATAAGCATTATAGGAAATTTAGAAATCAATAATAATAATAATAAGCACAATGAGACTTCTAGAAAATTTAGTAGGGTCTTAACTATAATTAAATATATCTACAAATACACAAACATTATGGGAGTTTTATAAATAAAAAAGAATAAGCACATTGATAATTATATAGATAAACATATTGAAAAATCATAAGAATTCAAGAGAGATCAAAAAACTATTAGAGCATTTATTATTGTGTGGACACCTAATTTTTTATACAAACCTTGTTTTCACAATGTATTTAGTATTTTTTGTACATATAGGTCATCACCTTGAATCAAGAACTTATTATAACTTGTTTGTGTGTTTTCCTCTATATCCTTCCTCTTTTATGATGTCTTACGGTCTTCTTTTCTATTTTTATCATTATGTTTTGTTCATTTTCTTCCCATAAGAATGTTTTCTATGTTAGTTATGTTTTTCTGTCTATTTCTTATTTTGAGATAAAAATTTCAACACCTATGATTGTACCATAGGAATATACAGTAGGATCACCAATTTCATCTTGTTTCTCATGGGCCCTTTTTCATGTGGTCACATCCATTCGATGTTTGGATTCCTTTGTCAATTATTTGACTTTTTTTATCATATTTTATATGGTAATAGGTTTTTAATACAAACATGAGAATCCTATATAAAAATTCATGGATAGTCTTGATCTGCATTCAAAAATCAAATATTCATCTCAAGTGTGACTTTTCCTTAACATTTGATTCCATTTCAATTTCAATTATCAATTCAACATTTTCATTTTGCATGTAAACTATTTTTATCACATATTACTAATTTTGAATTATATAATTTAGTGATTTAATTTGAACATATCCATATGTCATTTTTTAATAAATTATGTGCCTATTAATTAAACATAAGTCACATTTTGGTAAACCCAACATTCTTTGATTCAACCTAGGGTTTATACCTTTTTTACCCTAGGAAATTTATTAATTTTTATTTATGTCAAATCTTAATTTTAGGGTTTTATTCCCCCATTCTACCCTTAGTATTTCATTTCCTTTGTTTGTGTATCAGTTTGGCATTAATCATGTTTTATATTAACAAAAGGGATGAGAATGTTTTGTCTTTGATTTATGCTAAATTCAAAAATGTAAATGTTTTGTATGATGAAATATCTAATAAATATATCTTTGAAAATGCTATAGCATGTTTCCTCACAAACCCTAATATTTTTTATGAAAGTATACATGTGGCTCAAGAAGTAAAAAAAGTAAAAGTTTATCATGTAGAAACTCCTAGGGTTTTTACTTGTGTTATTACATCTACTCTAATTTGTGATGAGTTTTTAACTCCTCCACAATTAATAAATAGTGTTCATATGGATACTATTAATGGTAATACTCACCCTTTGAATGAGCCTATTAATGGTACCATAATTTTTACACATGATATAATGGCTATAAGGAATGTTATAGGTAATTTAAAAAGACAAGAACATAATATTTCACATCATGTGGAGAATTCAACTATTATGCTTATGGAAAATAATGTAGACTTCCATCATATCTCAAAGGATTTATTTGGCATACCTTTTTCTCATGATCTGGTTGTTTCAAATTTTCATTTATTTGATGGTCATTAGGACCCTCAATCACACCTTCATTCAATATTTATATCAAGAAGAAACTATGATAATCATTGTTCAATCTTACTTAAGTTAGTTCCTAACACATTGGATTATGAGGCCTTAACTTGGCTATTTTATTTACCTAGGACATCCCTACATTTAATTGATTGCTTACAAGAAGCCTTCTTAGATTGATACATTACCATCAATGGACCTAAATACACATATGAGAGTATCCAATATTTAAAACAAGGTCAAAAGGAGAATATGTGTGATTACATCTTTAGATTTGGTTGGCATATTAAATCTTTTATTTATCAACCATATAATCTTGAAATGCAACATATCTTCATCAATTGTCTTATATCACATATTGAAGATAAGATACTTAACATAAATTGAAAAAAGGACTATTTCATATAATTTGGACTTATCAATAGTCCAATTTTTCAAAATCTATCAGAAATAAATTGGATTCTATCTGGATTTAATTGGAGTGTATCGAGATTAAGTTGGACTTATTACAAATAACTCATATCTATCTAGTGTATTTGTGATAAGTCCAAATTATTTAAAATTATCATAAATTATTTATTTATTTATTATTATTTGAAAACTATCATAAATAAATTTGACTTCATCAAGAATTACTTGGACTTATAACAAATAAATCACATTTATATTATATATATGCAATAAGTCCAAATTATGTGATTGTTCAAATTGGTTCATAAACCATGCATTTATAGATATTATAAGACTTGGTGGTATATTTTTGAATGAAAAATAATTCATACAACAATTACATTCTTGGTCGATATGTGATTTAGAAATTCTAGGATGATTTGGATGCCACATGTCATCGATTGATTGGATTGTGATCTATATGTTTAATTTGATTCGAGTGATGTCATCACAACCATAAAAGTTTATCTCATATTATCTCACACAATCTGGGGTTCCATGTGAAAATCCAAATAACATTTATCAATACACAAATTTTGAAGAATAAAGCATGATGTGCAAGTGGGACATTCTAAGGCATAAACCTTGAAGACCTTTTTGCATATATGGTCGAATGTGAAATTTTATTTTTAAAAACACAAAATCCAAGATGTACTAAATTTTCTATAATGAAAATTATGAAGACCTTTTTTTTAATACCATTTTGAAGGATGAAAAAATTTGAAAGTGGATTTTCAAATAGCCAAATGCTATTAAAAAGATGCACAGTTATCAAAATATTGAATTCTCATAGTAGAAAATATATAACTCAAAAGCTGAAGTGTATTTCCCAAGACCCAAAACATGAAGTGATAATATAAATAAATAAAATAATAAAACATTTAAATACATTCTCAAAAAATAGACTAAATTTTGAAAAAAAACATTTTGATATTTCTCATTCCAAAATTAAGGAAACACCATTTCAAATTTCACAATCCTTTTATCACTATTTTTGTTAGTGCCTAACGGGATGATGTTTTCAAATATTACGTTATAATGCCTTTCAAAAAATTAGTGAGAACAGGTGTATGACCTCTCCAATTTGTATTTGGTTTCCAAGCATAGATGATACTATCTATGAGTATGGATGGTAAAGATGTGTTAGTTGGGTTTGGGTTCCATTTCTTGTCCAAGCAGCCTGAATAAATTTCAACTTCTTATGCATCTTTTTTCCTTGCATGAACTAGGATGAACCAAGATATATTGACACTTCATTCTATATCAACATTTATTTATAGTATCTCAATATTTATTTTATCTCTAGCAACCCATATTGTGTAGTCCATTCCTATAGAATTGTCAAGTCTAAAAAATAACATGTCTTTGATTTGTACATCTTGAGCTAGATCAAATGTAATTCTTGTTCTTTTGATACTTGGACCAACATATGTATCTATATATGCTATTAAAAAATCAAGGGTGATATCATGAACCTTTTTAAGTAACTCTCTATACAGGGGTATGTCATGATGAGTTCTAGGCCAAAACTCTCCTATGCACTCAACTTCAGAAGGGAACATGTCTTCTTTCATTATGTCTTAGATGGTTTAGAAGTAATATGCTATATCCTTCTACTTACTATTTTTGATCAAACTAAATTCATTGAATTGATACACATACTTATTCAAGTTATATCTAATTTCTTTTTGACTCTTTTTTCTACTTCTATCTAAGTCTTTAGCAACAATGGAAACTTTAGACATTTCTCTATTTTTCAAGTCTTTGAAATAATTTTTTTTAATTTACCTTCTAGAACATTTAGCTCACTATTTTCTTTTTTTCCCCATAATGTAATCGAGGGGACCAATTGTTATCTCTTATAGAGTTTTTGCAATGCATGATGGGCTGACCTTGCTTCATGTGTAGAAGGAACTATTGACCTTTTATCAAGCCTACTATTTCACTTCTTCCCTTCAGCTGGTAACTATTAACATACTCTTTCAAATCCACTACGTCTTCAATCAAATATGGCATGAATTTTCTTGTATTTTCCCACATCCTATAAGTGTCCATCATCTTTGCCACACTCCATACATCTTTCTTCTTTATACATTCTGACAAGTTTTCAAATGTGTCATTGATGTCCTCATGGGTATATCCTATAGGTATAAATTTGACCTCGACATCAAGGAAAACACCTTTGTACACAAGGAAAGATAAGTATTTCAACAAATACGTGTAAAAAATGCATGCTTTTATGAATTTTTAAATGTAACACTAGTTTCATATAAGGTTAGACATTTTTTAAATATAATTATGGATGGAAGTACCTATTCTTATTATCCCCACAATAGTTGTCTAGTTGAAGGTATAGCCTGGAAGGAATTTTTTTGAAGGCGCCAATTGATTATGCTTCTTCTCTATATTTATTGCATTCAAGGTAACAATTGTTAGACAAAAGTGCATCATATAATAGATATTTTGAAGATCCAAGTTTACATAGTAAAGATCCATAAGTATTTGTCACCATTGTTTACATATCCCTGAAGAACTTATTTAATGAGGTGATGGTAAATTTAGACCCTCCAAGAATGTACAACAAAAAATGCACATATCCACTTGCACCATGACCATGTGTTATAATCCCTGCCATTGATAACTCTAATATTCTATCGGTAATTGCTTTGATTTTTATCATTGATATTGACATAAATATTTTTTGATGTTTCACCTTGTCATGAATGACACTAAGGAATTATTCAAGGTATTTCTTTGACATTCATTTATGTGTGTAATGCATTTATCTTTAAAAAAGTATTTGATTTGAGTGCATCATGATTTCTTGATCGATATGCTCTTCTTGATCTCTAGAGAGGGACCCAAGGAATTTTTTTAGTCAACAAGATGCATGTTTTGAACCTAGTAAATTCATCAGACATGGGAATGGTCACATCTTAAAAATTAGTTCTCCACATGTTATTGAATTTTGGCTGGGATATTAGCTCATATTCCATATCTGCTAGTTGTGCATTGATGTGGCACCTCATAAATTCTTGATTGAAAGATGTTATAAGATGTCAAACATTTTCTCATGAGCCATCTATATATACCTAGCATGTTAGTCATGGAGAAACATCTACAAAATCATCCACTAATTTGTCCAACAAATCTTTAGGTTCCATTGTCTTCTTATGTAGATTTTGTCAAAATCTCCCTACATGGAATATATTTCATTCCCCATTTTTGTGAAAATTTTGAATGTCAAAAAAGTTACTAATCTTCAATCCATATATTTTAATCCAAGCTTCCAAATAGATATTTGTACCTTAAAAATCAATCCTAATTTTGTTTTTATTTTTCTTAAACAAACCGTTAGAAAGGGCATCCAAGACATGTTGCCTCCTATCTGTTGTGGTGGAATCAAGAAACTTCATCTTTGAAAATTTTAGAATCTCAATTGACAATCTTGACTAAAAACATTTTTTAGTGCAACATTTATCCACATATATTGTTATAATCTCACTATCTATGCTTTCATCAAACTCCACTTGGCTGAGTGAATTGTTTGGCTAACTTCTTTTTTGGGTAGAGTATTTGTATGAATGAACTAATTATTTTGGATGTCTTTGCATTAAGAATGTCAAGCAAGGAATGAATTCATTATCCAAAATGTCCCAAATGTTTCCTATTTCTTTCTCCTTTGGTGTCATGTATGGTAAATTTATTGCTTTACAAGTCTCAATGTCTACTATTTATTTAGAAGGCCATCTAATGATAGATGTTTCAATTACCTCTGTACTAAAAGTCTCACAATGTCATATAACATGTCTTATGTAAATTCCCAATTCATTTTGTAACATTGGTACTGGAATGCAACCAAAAATCTTCCCTAGTTGTGCAAATTCAACATAACCAAAAGCAATTTTTTCATCATTTACAAGAGCTGAACATTTGTGCAAAAAATGTACCCTTTTCCCAATAGAAGTTTTTTTTTAGGCTTCGAAATGTGGTAAGGTCATCGATATATCAAAAAAATGAATCTAAGCAAAGTGTTTCTTGTTGCAATGGTTTTACATGAAGAATTGGATGCAAATTATTTTGACTTTGTTCCATGTCATTATCTATAGAAAACTTATTTGTGCCATCTTGTATCATGCTTGTGATCCATATAGTAAAAATATCAACTACATCCCCCAAATTATCCATAAAATTTTTAGGAAAGGGAAGCAGTAGAGTTGGATCAAAATATTTAGTCACATTAACACTTAATCATTCAATAGGTATTTCCTCATTTTGGCATGTGAAAGTGTGATTTATAGCTTCCAAAGATTTAGCATCTCGACCCACCACTTTGTGTATTATTCCTTCACAAATGATATTACCATTATTTATGAGAGAAACATAGTCTCCACATTGGAAAGCCATTGTTGTATGATTTTTCAACTAGACATTTGCAAAAGACATGATAAGAGTTGTTAATCAGGTTATTTATAGCATTTTTTTAATGACACATTTTATGTCAATCCAAAAAAATAATAGCTTTGGTGGTGTATCCTTGGAGATAATTTTCAAACATGCATCAGAGTGGAATAGCCATGTAAAAAAAAATAGCTAATTAAGTCAATATTCAACCATATATTTTATTATAATAGAAAATGATAATCAGTAATGGGGGTTTTGATCAAAATTATGGAAAATGATTAGCTTCTTATATTTTGGGATCCTGTATTTGATTTTAACCTCTGTTGTGGACCCAAAGGTTTAAAGTTATCTCTTAGTAGATACCTTTCAATCATGCATATGGGTACCCTTGAAGGTTTGAAGATAGTACTTGGTGATACCTTGAAGGTCCTTATAACACCTTCAAGTTTACCTATGACATTAAACTTAAGACTTCATTTTTCAATGGTCAAGGACATGTGGCATGTAGCCTTGAACTAGTGACATTGAAACAAATTTTAAGTTCATTGGGCAAGTGAATCTCCATGATTATGTCAAGTGATTCCAACCTATTTACCTGAAGACTGATAGATTGAACTTCATGTATGAAATCTTAGGGATATTTAAGTATCATTATGGTGATGCATGTCTCCCTTAGAACTTCCTCTAAAATTCTTGTTAAAAATGGGGTCCACTTCCCTTGGCTAATGACACACCTTTTATTTTAAAAAAAAATCTCTTATTTCTTGAGCAGCACAATGATGACACATGTTATCATCGAAAGGGATTAGGTCTTCAAGTTTAAGGCCATGTTCAACTATGTGTTCAGTCACTATGAGTCTGTGATGAGCACAACCCTAGCTTTATGTTTGTAGCCACATTATTTATTCTCTCCCAATAGGATAGATACAATTCATGGACCATAGGGAGGATACCTATGGTCTAAGAGTGGGTTTTTAGTTAGGCCCTTGATTTATAAATACCAAGGTCATGAGGTTCAACTTTTCTAGATCTCACATGATTTGAAGTTATCCAAGGTAAAATTTTCCACAAAAAAATTGATCAAAAGGATCAATTTTGATCATCTTATAAAAGAAGTGGTGGGTAACTTCAAATTAAGTCTCTAGGGCTTAATGTTGGAAAAGATAGAGGTAGAGTTATATGCCACAAGCAAAAAGGTCACTGAAGTCAATTTATTCAAGAGTAGCTTTCAGTTGACCAAGGGAAAACATGTAAGATTCCTCACCCAAGCTAGTAGGATTCATTAACCACCACTAATGGATTTAAATATTATTCGATAGAATCATTGTATATCACATATATTATATCAAGATAACAAGGCTAAGAAGAAACAAGCTGGTGAGGATTAGTGAACGTGTTGACTGAGTTCTTTTATTGGTGTAGTTTTCTATGTGTGCACAATAGCTACCTCAGATAATTCACAAGCCCTATCTAGGTTCTCAAACATCTTGATTGGGCCCTATTATTATATTTTGATATTTAGGTTTTTTTTTTGAATAGTTTGTTTGACATATTTTGGTCTTCAAAATCTCTATTTGGGACTTTGGGTCTTCAAAAAAAATTGTTTGGAATTTTTGCATTAGACATTTTATGTGAATAAGAGTGGATCCCCCCTTCAATTTATCTCCTAAGAACATTTCAAATAGGTACAAGGGTGGATTTATCCTTCACGGAAGGAGTACAATTTTCCTTTACATGGAAGGAACACTAGATGCCTTGGATGAAGTAGTCTAGGATATGAAGGGACACCCAAACTTACTTTAAAGTTTGACCCCTATAAGCAGATAGTAGCCTAAAAACTTATATATCATATATAGGATAATTCAAAATCATGTATGCTATCCATATAGGCATTAGTAATAACCATGTATGTTGATCATAATGCATTCAACTAGATCATGACTAATCATAAGTATTATCAATCCTTGGTAGCTATATCTATGTATCAATTCATATGACACTGATGAGATATAATATGGTAGATTAAGATAATGAGGAATAATAAAAAAAATTAATGTAATTAGTTAACAACTATTATAATTCACAATAGTGATTGGAATGCAAGTAACTATCTAGAACAAGTTAATAGAAATAAATTTAACCAACATGCATACATATCAAAGATGGTAATTATTTCAAGGATAAAAAATTCACACTCTATAATAATGGAAATAATCATATAAATAAAATATCAAGATAATAATAATGTATGTCTATTAAACAAGTGATAATCACCAACATATACAATCAAGGTCTCATGATATGATAATGATAATAAAACACCCATCCAAGTACAAAAAAATGTAATATGAAATGAAACATGTTCAATTCTTTATTTAATTAACATGGATTTATGTTCCAATAAAAATTTGTCTATGGATATATAAAATTTATGGTGTTGTAAAGAGACTACCAAGGGCACAAGACAAATAAAAATATAATTAAGTTATAGGTATGGACACATACTTGAAGGCTAAATGGATTCCTATAATAAGGTACTAAATGGATGAGGAAAATTTTTTATTAGATTAACACCAACCTATGTCTATCTCCATGTATTGGGGTGACATAATGATTTACCGAAATAATATCAACATGTGACTTAACAAAGGTTGTCTTAATCGATGGGTGACTTAATTTTTTAAATGAAATCATTCATAAAGAAACTAACGACATTTCAAACCATAGTATAAATACTTGATATCCCCATGAGAAATTCATGATTTCAAAAACATGTGAAAATACCATCCATGGAAAAAAAAATTGGGAAAAGGAACCCTAGAAATTAGGGTATACATCCTATTGTTCTTATAGATACTTCATCCTATATGTCATTGAGACATATTATTACATCAGATGTAGGATTAAAAAACTCTCATAGTTGAGATATAGTATTTGACATCAAAGCTGAACATTACTTTCTTTATTATATCTTATAAAAGAAAAAGAAATAATCATATTATTTTAATAATAATAATAATAAGTGCAACTCCTTTCATAATATATTAAAACATGGTCCACGACACAAGAGACTAAGAAATTTAAAAGAAACATTCTAAAAAATTCATTGAATTGTACGTAATAGCATAGAGGGTTAAGATGAACTAAGTTTATTAGGATATTTCTAATTTTTATTACTCCAAGTGAGATTGAAACAAAATGGTTTGTAGGGTTATATGGCTAATGGTCAGTTTCTTAAAGAACTGTGATTAGTCTTTTCAATGTGATCAGGTTTTTTTTTTATAAAATAATATGGAAGCTATCAACAATGACGAACCAAGGATTATTCCTCTTATATACCTCCAAAACCCCATAAATAATAAGTTTATGTCTTTGATATAATGTGAACACTAATAATTAACAAATAAAAAGTCCTCATGTAGCCATAGAAACATGGCCACTTTAATCCATTGGGCATATTATTTATGACTAAAAAAATAGAATTAAGTTAAATCATCAAGGTAAAATTTAAATATATACCCATTACACAAATACGCTTTCATATTGGTTAAATTATTAAAAAAAATCATTATTTAAATATAAAAGTTGATATTACCACAATTTTTTCTCAATGTATAAAATCAATATTACCAAAACAATATTGTGGTGCACTACTTGAGGCTACTTCTTTTAAAATTAACACAATTATGGTAAGATTATTATGAGTCTTGTGTTAACACCAATACTTACCAAGTTGGAAGAGATATAATTAAGCATACCATGAAGTTATAAAAAAATTAATTGGATCTAGAGATTATAAAATAAGCATACATTACAAAGAAAAATATTAAATATGATCCAAGATAAATTACAATTTGTAGGCATGGCCCACATGACATGCTATTGACCCAAATTTTGGATTTTCCTATCATATAATACTATATCCCATTATGTCAAAACATTTTCACAATTAGAACCTATACATATAAAAAATCCTTCCTTCTTATTAGGTATGACAATAGAGGAGTATCATGTGGATTCCTAAAATTTATTATCACTCCTTTGTCTTTGAATTTAGGTTATAGTGTATGATTTCCCATATATTTTTTGATGGTGCTCCTATACATGGACTATTTCATGTTTGCATCAAGAACTTTAGGTCTTTGTAATTTTTTGTTTATAGTTTTTGCATCAGACATTTTATGCGAACATATTTTATTAATGACTTGTGTGAATAAGAGTGGATTCCCCCTTCAAGGTATCTCCTAGGAACATTTCAAATAGGGTCAAGAGTGGATTTATCCTTCACATAAGGAGTAAAATTTTACTTTACATGAAAGGCACTAATGGATGCCTTGGATGAAGTAGTCCAAGATATGAAGGGGCACCCAAACTTACTTTAAATTTTCACCTATGTAAGAAATCAAGTACCCTAAGGAAATTTTTAAAGTAATTTAGGGTTCTTGTTAGTACCCTAAGGGATTTTTGGAATTTTCTTTCTAGATATCTCCTGGGAGATACATTAAACATGCACATGATTGGAATTTTCTTTCAAAGTATCTCCTAGGAGATACCTCGAAGGGCCTTGGAATACATTCCATGTTTCTTGAGGTCTTTGAAATGGATTTGATATAAATTTTATAGCTTAAATTGCACACTTGGGAGATGTGGTTGTAAGGCTTCTCCCAATGAAGCTATAAAATGGGAACAAACCCAGGTTGTGGGTCACCTATGTTAGGGATGAAATTCTAGAGTAGTCTGACTTCATCTTTGATGCTCACCTAAAACTAAAACTAAGCCAATATTTTATGAGAAAAGGGTTATAAAGGGTATAAGTGATCCAAATAAAGCTAACAGGGTGATGCACCAAAATTATAGGTCGATCCTTCCTATTTGACCCCGAATAACACTAATGAAAATAATATAAATGGAGCTTAAAAATAAATATCTATTACACATCAATGTGGAGGGCTCACCAAATGGTTTGGGATAAGGGAAATGAAAGAGTAGGTCTAAAATAGACACTAACCAATCCCAGTATTCACATGTAATCTTTTGACCAAAAGATATAGAGTACCAAACACACCGTATATGAGTAGCTGAACTAGTGTCTAGGTGAGATAAGTACACACTATATCATAATATTGAAATAAAATCATATCCTTCCATTAGTTTAAGAGGTTAAAAATTCCATCTTGGTAGAGTTTGGTCTCACCAAGAGATGGAAGTAAAAAAATGTGGAGAAGCACTAGATTTTTAGCAATGTCATGGTATGTTTCTCATAGAATAAGAACAAAAATGAACTCACCCTCCCAATCTGATTTCTTGGTCATATACACTCCATGGAGTAGATGAGCAATCTAATCCTACTCTTGTTGAAGCTTGAGTTTGTGCTCTAAATTGAACATAACTTGTGGTGACTCCTTCGCATATTTCAATTGAGCTAGGTACTTGATAAGCCATACTCTTGTTAATATAAAAATTGAGAAATCATATTTTACCTTGTTCTTACATATTTTTACTACATCATCATGCTCTTTGGGCACAATTAGATCATAATCCCCTTGGAGAGGAATAATGTCTACTCCCCAGTTTATGAACAAGTCTCCCATGCCTTGCTCTTAAAGTTCATGCTTATGTGGAAAGCTCAAGCTCATGTTTATTTGGAAAGCTCTATTCATATTTAAGGTCCCTATTTATAACCCAAGTTAATGGTCCCTCAAGATGTATCTCTTGAGCACCTATGATGTCTTTCTCATCAACCTTACTCAAAATCTCATTCTGAGGATCGACTTGGTCAAGATCTGACTCATTAGAATAAGATTAATGCCAAGAAGTTTGGTCTAAACCTAATTCTACCTCTTCTAAATAAGTGGTTTGCCTATTATGATCTCCACATCATAGACTCTTGCATTATCTTCTTTAGGTTCTCCTATGAATGTAATTTCCTCCTCCATCTTTTGTATAATAAGCTTTCATCCCAAAAGGTAGATGTTGGGAGGGTGAAGAAATTTCATTTCTTGTAGCTAGTTTGAGTGTCTTTCTAACATGGGAAATTGAATGATTATTTTGGTGGCTCTTGAGGGAGAAAGAAAGAGTCTTGGTATTCTTTAACACCAAGATCACTGAGCTGGGCTATGGTTGCTCAATCTACTCCTTGTATGGTTATGGTTGCTCAATCCACTCCTTGCATGCCTATGGTTGATTGTACATACCAAACAATGATGATCATGTACTAGACTAATCAAACTAAGTGATAGAGGCTTGGAGTCACCATTGATGTTTGGTGAATGACTAAAAGTTTGATATATAGAAGAGCAACATAAACAATTCTTCTGCTACTTTAGTCTTTTATCCCAATAAGTATGCCTGAAAATATTAGATATTCAACTCATACCCTTGGGATAATTGGTTTTAAGGATTCTCCTAATCCAACTATAAAATGGAAAGAACCCTAGGTTGTGGGTCACTTATGTTGGAGTTGAACCTCTAGAGTAGGCCAAATTTTACTTTGATGCTTACCTAAAACTAAAACTAAGCCTAGTCCTTCATGAGAAAAGGGTTATAAAGGGGTTAAGAGTTCCTAATAAAGCTAACAATGTGATGCACAAAAATTATAGGTTGATCCTCCCTACTTGACATGAATAACACTAGTGAAATATTAAAGATGGGGCTCAAAAAAGAACTATCTATCAAACATCCATGTGGAGGCTCACTAAATGGTCTAAGCCAAGGGAAATGAAAGGGGAGGTCTAAAACAGACACTAACCAATTGTAGTATCCACATGCAGGATTTTAACCAAAAGATACAGAGTACTAAACACAACTAGAGAACTAAACACGACATATATGAGTAGATGAACTGGTAAGTAGGTGAGATAAGTACACACTATTACCATAATGGTGAAATCAAAGCACAACCTTTTTATACTTTAAGAGTTTACAACTTCCATCTTGGCAGAGTCTAGTCTCACCTAAAGAGGAAATTGAGAGAAAGACAGAGAGAGATCATATGATCAAATGATTTTCCAGTAATATTTATTTTGTCACAGAGACCTACATATATAGAAAAGATAAAGAGGGGGGACAAACTTGTTCTTTTTTATAACCAAAGAGTTGATAGCTTTCAAGGTGTGACCATCATGCTTATGGTCCAATCAAAACAAATCATCATGATGGAGATATTTATGGTTAACCTTAAAATCAACCATCAATAAAGTAAAGTACACTAGAAGATAAGAGTTTACCCAAAGTGGTAACCCATAATCTATCCAAAAATGAATACTCCTACTAATTTTCAAATACCCAAGCTCTATTCCATTTGTCTCACACTAGGTCTCATCTATGGGATAAGATATTCATATCTACAAAGGACAAGCCATGCCTTGTTTTGTATGATGAGTTATCAAAGTCCTGATTGGGAATGGTCTTTTCACTTTTTGGGGTTTTATTTTTTTATTGGGGGTCCCATAGACTATTTTTTGTCTCATAGATGTTATTAAAATATCTATCTATCTATCTATAATGTACCTTCTTTATGTCTTGTGTCTTGGAATAAATTATCTATAGATGAAAACCAATCTAAGGATATTAGTTTCTTAAATATTTATAGGGCATTCTGTCCAATAGTTAACCCTAATTATGTTGGCATCGAGCTCCATTCTTTGGGAACCATTGGATTTTGATATCTTATTAGATGCAAACCATGGAGCTTTGAGACCCACCAACATGGGTTTGGCTTTCCATTATTCCATTTTATGAGAGTCATGATATAACCATGGCACCTTTTTATTTGGAAAGAACCCTAATGTAATCAATGTATCTCCTAGGAGATACATTTAACATACACATAATTATAATTTTATTTCAAAGTATCTCATTGGAGATACCTTAAAAGGACTTGGAATATCTTTTTTGTTAATTGCAAATGTCCTTATAAGGGATTTTATATAACCATGATAATTTTTTATTTGGAAAGAACCCTAATGCACACTTGGAATTTTATTTTGAGCTATCTCCTAGGACCTTTTTTCTTGACACCTTAGTTTAAAATCTAGTACCATGAGCCCAATTTTAAGTTAGATTGGTCCTTTGATTTATGTTTTAATAGTAAGGCCTCAATGTATTTATTAACCCCTTAACCCCTTAGCCTATATTTGTTCATCATCTTAGTCCATAATTTAACTCTCTTGCATCTTGTAGGGTTGAATGGCTCTCATGTCATAACTACAACTTGATTGGATAGAGCGAGGTAGCCCTAAGTGCAAGATTAAATAGCATGCATCTTAAATAATCAAATGTCTCTAGTTGTATCACTGGATCTTGATTGAATGGAGTGAGAAGAATCTCGAGCAAAGACTAAACATCATTCAACTCAGATGATCCAATGATCCATGATGCATCACCAGAGGATGATCCAATGGAGTGAGGTAAAATTGAGAAGTCAAAAGGATACAGAAGGCCCATATGAATGACATTTAGCATCCTCTCATTTGAAGAATAAAAGTAAATGGGTCCTGCTCGATAAAGCAACCAATCAAGAGAAGGAACCTAGATCATGATCTTACAGATGAATCATATTGTCATAAAGTTTGGCATGAATGTCTAAGCCTAAAGTTTACATTATGTTTATGAAAAGATATGCCCAAGTCCAAAATGTAAAAGACATGCATCTCAGATGATCTAACAACTCTCGTTACATTACTGAGAATCAATCCAATGGAGTGAAATGATCCTGGGGAGGTAATTTAATACCAATGGCTAAGTAACCAAGGGTAATTATGAAAAATATTGTGAAAGATTTAGAATTATGACACATATTTGCTACGTAAGAAGAAGAAGACAAAATATTAGATCTTGTGTAAATGAAAATTCAAAGGTTTAAAATCAAAAGTCTAAATAAAATCCAAAGCATGTATAAGACGATAGCATGTATATATACTACCATTAAAGATTAAAAACCTTAGAAATTGCATACAATTGAATCAAATAATTATTAGTCTTTTCAATGTGATCAAGATTTTTTTTTTAAATAATATGGAAGATATCAACAATGATGAACCAAGGATTATTCCTCTTATATACCATGAAAAACCCATAAAGAATAAGTTGATGCCTTTGATATAAGGTGAACACTAATAATTAACAAATAAAAAGCCCTGATGTAGATGCGCATAAAAACATGGCCATTTAAATCCATTAGGCATATTATTTATGACTAAAAAAATAGAATTAAGTTAAAACATCAAGGTAAAATTCATATATATACCCATTATGCAAAGGTGCTTTCATATTGGTTAAATTATTAAAAAAAATACTTTACTTAAACTTAATAGTTTACTAGTTAGTGAATTTTCTAGAAAAAATTTGTGTTGTAGTTTTATGACTGATATTTTGGTTCACTCTCCATGAACCATCATCAGGGTATGAGAAAGAGTTAGTTTTTACTAACTAATCAATGGACTGTGGAAATACTATCTCCCTCATGTAAACGTTGATATTACCACAATTTTTTATCAATGTATAAAATCAATATTACTAAAACATTTTTTTGGTCCACTACATGAGGCTACTTCTTTTCAAATTAACACAATTATGGTAAGATTATTATGATTATTGTGTTACCACCAAAACTTACCAAGTTGGAAGAGATATAATTAAGCATACCTGAAGTTATAAAAAAAAATCATTGGATATAGAGATTATGAAATAAGAATACATTAAAAAGAAAATATTAAATAAGATCCAAGACAAATTACAATTTGTGGGCATGGCCCACATGACATGCTATCAACCCCAAATTTGGATTTTCCTATCATACAATACTAGATCCCATTATGTCAAACAAAATCACAATTAGGCCTTCTACATATAAAAAATACATCCATTTTATTAGGTATGGCAATAGGGGAGGATCATTTGGATGCCTAAATTTTATTATCACTCCTTTGTCTTTAAATTTTGGTTATAATGTATAATTTCCCCCATATTTGTGGATGTTGCTGCTATACATGGACCATTTCATTTTTTCATCAAGAACTTTAGGTCTTTGTAATTTTTTGTTTGGATTTTTGGCATCAGACATTTTGTGTGAACAAATGTTCTGAATGACTTGTCCGAACAAGAGTGGATTCCCCCTTCAAGGTATATCCTAGGAACATTTTAAACAGGGTCAACAGTGGATTTCTCCTTCACATAAGGAGTACAATTTTATTTTACATGGAAGGCACTAATGGATGCCTTGGATGAAGTAGTCAAAGATATAAATGGGCATCCAAACATACCTTAAAATTTTACCCCTATAAGCAGTTAAGTACCCTAAGGTATTTTTTAAAGCACTTCAGGGTTCTTGATAATACCCTAAGGGATTTTTGAAATTACCCTAAGGGATTTTTGGAATTTTCTTTCTATATATCTCTTGGGAGATACCTTGAGCATGCACATGATTGGAATTTTCTTTCAAAGTATCTCCTAGGAGATACCTTGAAGGGCCTTGGAATACTAGACTTATCATCCTTCTTGTTTGACCCAAATAATAAAGATGGAGATTATAAAATAAATATATGTTACACATCCATGTGGAGGCTCACCAAATGGTCTAGGCTGAGGGAAATGAAACAGTCAATAATTTAACTGATCAAATGGCTCTAGCCTCATCATTGGATCTTGATCAAATAGAGTGAGAAGAAGCTTGAGAAAAGACTAAACATCATGCATTTAAGATGGTCTAATGGTCCACACTACACCATCATAGGATGATCTAATAGATAGAGGCAAAATTGAGAATTCAAAAGGATATAAAAGGCCCAAATGACTAACACTTATCATCCTCTCATTCAAAGACTAAAAGTAAATGGGTCCCACCTTATAAAGCAACCAATAAAGAACAAGACCTTAGATCATGATCCTAAACATGATGCATATTGTCATAAATCTTGAAACGAATGGCTTAGCCTAAAGTTTACATTATGTTTATGAAAAGATAGCCCCGAGTCTAAAATGTAAAAGACATACATCTCAGATGATCCAACAACTCTCATTACATCATTAAGAATTTATCCAATAGAGTGAAAAGATCCTAGGGAGGTATTTTAATACAAATGGCTAAGTAATAAATGGAAATTATGAAAAATGTTGTGAAAGATTCAAAATGATGCCACATAGTTGCCACGCAAACATAAGAGGACAAAATATCAAATCTTGTGGGTATGAAAACATAAAGGTTTAGAAGCAAAAGTCTAAATAAAATAATTGAAAGGGCTGTGGAATAACTTCCATGTTTCTATAAAAGGTCCTTGAAAAATATTTGGAATAACCATGACAACTTTTTATTTGGAAAGAACCCTAATGCACACTATGGGAACTTTCATTCATGATATGTCTTAGGAGATACCTTGAACATGCACATGATTTAGAATTTTATTTCAAGGTATCTCCTAGGAGATACCTTGAAGGGCCATAGAATACATTATATGCTAATTTCAAAGGTCCTTGCAAAGGATTTAATATAACAGTGGCACCTTTTTATTTGGTAAGAACTCTGATGCACATGAGGTATCTCCTAGGAGATACCCTAAACATGCACATGATTGAAATTTTCTAGGAGATACCTCAAAGGGCCTTATAATACCTTCTATGTTGATATAACCATTAAAAAATTTTATTTGGAAAGAACCTTCATGCACATTAATGGAATTTTCTTTCTAAATGTCTCTTAGGAGATACCTTGAACATGCACATGATCGGAATTTTATTTCAAGGTATTTCCTAGGAGATACCTCGAGGGGCCTTATAATACCTTCCATGTTGATTGAAAAGGTCATCTAAATGTATTTGATAAAACCATGACACCTTTTTATTTGGAAATAACCGTGATGCACACTAATGAAATTTTCTTTGGAGGTATCTCTTAGTAGATACCTTGAACATGCACATGATTGGAAATTTATTTCAAGATATCTCCTAGGAGATATCAAGGGGCTTTTAAATACCTTCCATGTTGATTGAAAAGGTCCTTATAAAGTATTTTATATAACCATGACACCTTTTTATTTGACAATAATAGTGATGCAAATGGCTGGAATTTTCTTTGGAGGTATCTCCTAGGAAATACCTTGAACATGCACATGATTGGAAATTTCTTTTAGGTATCTCCTAAGAGATACCTCAAGGGGGCTTAGAATAATTTATGTGTTGATTACAAAGGTCCTTATAAGGTATTTGATATAACCATGACACCTTTGTATTTGGAAAGAACCTCGATGCACACTTAAGGAATTTTGTTTGGAGGTATATATGAGGAGATACCTTGAACATGCACATGATTGAAATTTTAAAGTTCGAACAAAGACTAAAAAACATGCAAATCAAGTGATCTAATGATCCACTTGACATCGTGAAAGGATGATCTAATGGAGTGAGGTACATTTTAGAAGCCAAAATGATACAAAAGGGTTGAATGATTGAGACTTGGCATCCTCTCATTCCAAGACTAAAACTAAATAGGTCATGCCTAATAAAGAAACCAATCAAGAGTAGGATGCCAGATCATGATCCTATGGATGAAGCATATTTTCATAAATATTGGCATGAATGTCTTAGCCTAAAGTGTATATTATGTTTATGAAAATATATCACTGAGTCCAAAATGTAAAAGACATGCACCTCGTATAATCCAATGATACTCGTTACATCATCAAGAATTGATCCAATGAAATGAAAAGTTCCTAGGGAGGTATTTTAATAGAAATGGCCAAGTAAAAAAGGGAAATTATGAAAAATGACATGAAAGATTTAGAATGATGCCACATAGGTGCCAAACAAAAGATAAAATAACAAATCTTGTGAGCACAAAAATGCAAAGGTTTAAAATAAAAAGTCTAAATAAAATCTAGGGCACGTATAAGCTGAAAGCCTTTATATATCCTACCATTAAAGCTCCAAAATCCTAGAACCTACTTAAAAGTGACTCGAATGAACCCAATTTTTTACAATTTGATCCAAAAATAACTTGACTATGTTTCTAATCTCAAGAGAGCTTTCAAAGAGACCCTTTACAATATATTGTGAGCAAATTGCAAACGAGAAACCATGGCAGCTCACAGATAGTAATAAATGGAACAAACCAAGATTCACTTGTCAACAGACAATGAAGGAAGAGTTTTTTAAAAATATTGAACTCAACTTCATGGCCCTACATATCTTAATCATAAATAATTGGTTGGAACTCTTCTTCTGAATGTACACTTCAAGAATTCTTTCTCATTAAAACTATGAGCCTAAGACTACCCTTGAAAAAGGATTTTTAATACCCCATTTTCAAATTCATAAAATTAGAAAGAATTTTATAATCCATAGATATCTTCTAAATGACTACCACAAAGATAAACATCTATGACAACCAATCAACTAATTGAGTGAAACAAAGTAGTTTTCTTCAATTATAGGAAGAGAATCAAAACCATGAACAAATTTCATTAATAATTTTCAATTGAACTATATACATTATTTTTCTAAATAAAATACATCCTACCACTATGAAAGAAAGCTTTGTAACAAGGGATGCATCATAAAACACTCTCAAATGGTTTGATTTAGTTATTCAGGATATTCTCATCACCGAAGGTTTGTAAATGATTCCTTTAAAAAATGGGAATAAATTTATTTCAAGGCCTCACATGATAGCAACAAGGAGGGGAAGAAGAACAAAGCATGCTTCTAATTCTGGAAGATAAAGCATTTTGTCAGGAATTTGTGTTATGCATTTTTATTTTCTCCTATTTGAGTTTTCTAGGTCCTAGTTTTGATGCCTTTGTTACTCTCCATTGTTACTTAATATCATAGGTTCTATGAGTTTCATAACCTAAGTCATTGATCTCACAAGTTCATAATCAAAGTCATGGGGTTATAGAGTTTTATACCTTCTCGATCACCTAATTTGGTTGACCTTTCTATCAGTTATGAGTCTTACATAGTCAGTAAGTCAGAGGTTTTCAAAACTTTGAAACTCCCAACTTCTGGTTCTAAAGTTTTAAATTTTTGTGACCGCATAATATAGCTTTGTTATCTCATTTTTTAAGGTGTCTCTACTTCATTTCATGACTTGTATGGCACAACCTAGAGCTATCTTTTCAAAAAAATTAGGAGGCACATAAATCTTAAAGCATTTGTTTTGATAGATAGAATTAGAAACCACATTAATGCAACATTAAAAACATGTCTCATGAATATTATAACACAACATAGGTGGATAATTTTTTGCTAATTCATTTAACTACATTTATACTCTCTGTAATTACTTCTCAAAGACATAGGCATTCTCTCTTTGAATTTTGGTGCTCATGTAGAAAGGAATTGAAAGGT
>JARHVA010006696.1:312500-417500 GCA_037957365.1 Torreya grandis | reverse complement strand
CATTCAATGCCTCCTCCATCATGTAACATGCACTGTCAATATTTACCATCTCCCTCTGAATCAAAATCACCTTGTTTAAGCACCACCAACTGATTCTTAACCATTAGCTAATACTCCCTAGGTTGTTTGCGATCATTAGAGGAGATGATATTTTTTAATATTAAAGTGTCTATCCCTATATTAAAAATCTCATCCAACTTTAGCCTGAGTTTCTCCCAATTCTTGATGTCTATATCATACATGAATACTAGGGGTTTGCACTCTCCTTGCTTGTCTAGTATGTCATCTAGACATTTTAGTGTAGAGTGGATTACTTCTTTGGCCTAGGTGCTCAAATATTTTTACAAATCTTTCATGGCCCAAGCCTTGGTTTTCAAATCCTCACCATGGCCAAAATCAAGCACACTTATGGAAAATATTGTTAGGAACTTGGAGTACAATTGATTACATTTGTATAAGCAACTAAACATGAAATTGAACCAGAAGTAATAAGTAACTAGAAATCAGAAATAGAAAATAATAGGAGATACAAGAAACAACCAATCTTGCATTAAACTCTTCCAAAATATAATAAAGAAATCTCACTCTTCCCACACCTCTTGGGTGTATAGTATTTCTCTCTCAAGAGTTCTCTCTCTCTCTCTCTCTCTCTCTCTCTCTCTCTCTCTCTCTCTCTCTCTCTCTCTCTCTCTCTCTCTCTCTCTCTCTCTCTCAATTACAATCAACTCAATAACCGAGTTGTTATTCCATTAATTACAATACAACCCCATAGGTCTCTTAAATAGGATCCAAGGCATACAATAATTAGAAACACAGACTCAAGACTAAAATTAGTCTTTACATGCAAACACTCGGTCCTCCTAAAATTAGAAAAAATCTAATTCTAGAAATGCATGCAAATGCACACACATAGGTGACCGATGTCGGTTGTTGTCGGTTTGCATATGACCGACGTTGGTTGATCCCTGACCGATATTGATCAGTTTTGATCCATGCCTGACCGATGTCAGTGATACTACTGATGCCAGTTATTGGTTAATCCCAACAACCTCCACATGAGCTCAACAGTGAAGCTTTTAGCTCCATAACTCAACAATCTCCCACTTGGAGATAAACAACTGCACCTGTACCTATATAGAAACATCCTCTGTCTTATTTCTCTAGGTTATTTCTCCCTCTTCAAGTTAAATCTTGAAGACTAACAAAAGTTGAATGAAGATTCAACTTCTCCTTTTTTACTAGCTTTGTTAACATATTTGCAGGGTTCTTATCTGTATGGATCTTTTCTAGCTTCAACTATCCATCCTCCAATACCTATCGAATTAAGTGGTACCTAAGCTGTATATGTTTGGTTCTTGAATGAAAGGATGAATTATTTGCCAAATGAATTGCAATCTGACTATCACTGTACAGTCTACAACTCTCTTGCTCCTTTCCCAACTCTTCCATGAACCAAGTCATCCATATCATTTCCTTGCTAGCCTTTGTGATTGCAATGTATTCTGCCTCTATAGTAGACAGGGCAACAACCTTTTGCAACTTTGAAATCCAGCTAACCATCATTCCACCAATAGTGAACACATATCTTATGGTGCTTCTCCTACCATCCAAGTCACCTACCATATCTAAATCTACATACCCATGTAGAGAAGTGTTTGACCCTCCATAGCATACATGCTTACTGCTGGTCCCTCTCAGATATTTGAGAATCCACTGAACTGCTTTCCAGTGCTCCTTTCTTGGATTGGCCATAAACTTGCTGACAACTCTCACTGCTTGGGTAATATCAGGTCTAGTACATACCATTGCATACATCAAGCTCCCAACTGTTGAAGCATATGGAACTCTACTAATGTACTCAACCTCATCATGTGATTTAGGACACTATTCTTTGCTCGTCTTGAAGTGTCCAGCCATATGTGTGCTTGCTGGTTTTGCATCTTGCATATAAAACCTCTCCAACACCTTATTCACATAATCCTCTTGAGATAAAATCAACCTATGATTTTTCCTATCTCTCTTAATACTCATGCAAAGGATTTTCTTTGTTGCTCCTAAATCCTTCATGGTAAATGTGTGAGCTAATTTTACCTTTAGCTCAGTAATTTCCTACATGTGTGAACCTGCAACAAGCATATCATCTACATACAGTAACAAGATAATATAACTACCATTATCCAATCTAGTAAAATAAACACAATAGTCAAATTGACATTTACTAAAGCCATGCTCTGTCATAAACCTGTCAAACCTTAAATACCATTGTCTTGGAGCTTGCTTAAGACCATATAAGCTTTTCTTCAACCTGCACACAAGTTTCTCCTTACCTTTGACCTCAAAACCTTTCGAATGATCCATATATATCTCTTCATTCAAATCTCCATGAAGAAACACTGTCTTAACATCAAGCTGCTCAAGATGCAAATCCTCAATAGCAACTAAAGACAATACAGTCCAAATAGAAGTCATCTTTACTACAAGAGAAAAAATTTCACCAAAATCAATACCTAGTTTTTGTGTAAATCCCTTTACTACCAACCTGGCCTTATGTCTCATTTATTCATTCTCTCCTTCCTTTAACTTGTATACCCATTTGTTTTTTACTACTTTCTTTCTGGCTGGCAACTCAACCAAATCCCACGTTTAGTTCTCTTCCAAGAAATCAATTTCCTCATTCATGCCATGCTCCCACTGTTTCTTGGATTCTACCTGTATTTCCTAATCAAAACTTTCTGGTTCTCCACTATCAGTGAGCAACACGTAGTATAAATAAGGGGAATAATGAATTAGAGGTTTACTTACAGTTAAAATCCTCCTTATGGGTGTTTGAGACTCATTCACAGCTTGCTATCTGCCCAAATTTCATTCTGACAGTGACCGATCTTGGTCATCTCTCTATCTACACCTGATTGACGTCAGTTCTACCTGATTAACGTTGGTCTCTATATAAACAACATTAGTTCCTATTTGACCAATGTTGGTTATTGCCTGACCGACATCGATTACTACCTGAATGACATCGGTTTTTGTGTCTTCTTGTGACTAATGATTTTTACTTGTGAGCTCATTTTGGATCATTACCTCATCCAAATCAAGATTGCCCTGCTCATAATTATTTAGCCTCTTGAGTTGATCACTGTACATCACCTTCTCATTGAAAATTACATCACAGCTTCTAATAATTTTGTTAGCTTCTAAATTCCACAACTGGAATTCAAAATCTCCAAAGCCATAACCAATGAAAGTGCACCGCATAGATTTATCATCCAGCTTCTTTCTATTTTCTTTATCAATGTGCATAAAAGCTTCAGAACCAAAAACTTTGAGAATTGAAAGATCTGCCTTTTTACCTGTCTAAGCCTCTTTTGGAATTCCACCATCCAGAGTAGTAGAAGGTCCTCTATTAATCAGGTAAACCACAATATCTAGAACTTTTTCCCAAAACTTTAAGGGCAAACCAACATGCAACCTCATACTTCATGCATGCTCCATTATTGTTTTATTCATCCTTTCATCAACTTCATTTTACTGAGGTGTCCTTGGAACCATTCTTTCCCTGTGTATTCCACTCATAGAATAGTAACTGTTGAATTTATTACTATAGTACTCACCACCATTGTCAGATCTAAGGCACTTCAATCTCAAACCTATTTCATTCTCAACCAAAGCTTTCCATTTCTTAAATGTGTCAAAAACATCAGATTTTCTCTTTATGTAATAAACCCATACCTTTCTTGTAGCATCATCAATGAAAGAAACATAATACTGTGATCCTCCAATAAAAGCTACTTGAGCTGGTCCCCACACGTCTGTGTGAACAAGCTCCGACTTGTGCTTATTCTTTGTTGACCCAGTTTTGAGAAACCTTACTTTCTTCTATTTCCCAAAAATATAATGCTCACAGAACTCTAGATCTATGCTTTTCAAATCTAAAAGATTACCTTTTGACTTAAGAACATTCATTCACTTCTCACTCATGTGACCAAGCCTATAGTGCCACATCTTTGCATCTACATCTGAAGTAGATAAAATAGAAGGAGAATAATCAATAACACAAGTAGATAGATAAAGTGTACCTACTCTCTTACCTCTTGCTAATACAAGTGCACCCTTGGAAACTTTCCAAGATTTAGCTGTGAGAGTTACTGTGCAACCCTCATCACCCAATTTTTTTGTAGAAAGCAGATTCCTCTTCAAGATGGGTACATGCATGACATCTTTCAACACCCATGTGTTGCCATTCTGCATTTTCAGCTGCACTTTTATTTTTCCAACAATTTGACAAGGCTCACCATCCCCTAGATAAAATTTTCCAAAGTCTCCATGGACATAATCATTAAAAAACTCTTTATTTGGGGTTGCATGGAAAGAAGCACCAGAATCTAAAACCCATGATTCTACTTGACTATCCAAAGAAAATATAAGAGCATCCTGTGCGACAATACCTGCAACATTTGCTTCTTTATTACCTTCATGCTGATTTTCTTTGTTATGCTTCAACCAACAATCTTTCTTTGCATGCCCTTTCTTTCCATAATTCTAGCAGATTATTTTTTTATTTTTGGATTTGGATCTTCTTCTCGTCTTTGACCTTGATTTCCCTTGCTTGCCCTTCTCTCTTTGCCTTCCCCTACTTTCAATACTTAAAGCATTACCTGATGTTTCCCCTGTGCTTTTCCTATGAATTTCTTCATTCAAGATTACACTATCAACATCATCAACTTTCAAGATATTTGAAGCAGATGCAGTATTGTTAAATGCCATTACCAAACTATGCCAGCCTTTAGGTAAAGAGCATAAGATTAAGAGAGCCTTAATTTCATCATCAAAAACTATTTTGACTGAATTTAAATAATTTACAATTTCATGGAAATCATTAAGATGACTATATACAGATCCACCTTCCTGCATTTGCAAACTAAATAATTGCTTCATAAGATATACCTTATTCAAAGCTGATGGTTTTTCATATAAGTTTGCCAGAGTATCCATTAACTCTCCAGTTGTCTTTGCCTATGATAAGTTATAAATCACAGAAGATGCCA
This sequence comes from Torreya grandis, assembly GCA_037957365.1. Lineage (NCBI taxonomy): Eukaryota > Viridiplantae > Streptophyta > Pinopsida > Cupressales > Taxaceae > Torreya > Torreya grandis. Next base: position 412,455 of record JARHVA010006696.1, on the reverse strand, counting down.
GGCTCAACCTTATAGATCCAAGAGCCTTTCTATCAAGAACATTCCATTCTTCATCTTACATATCTATGGGCTTACTTGAAACCCCACCCAATGGTAAAAGTAGATCTTTCTGATACATATAATCTTCTATCTACATCCTCCATAATTGATAATTCTTGCCATTGAATTTCTCCATTCTTAGCTTACTTTCTTCTACCATTGCTTTGGTCCCACTCAATCAGAAACCCCTGTGAGTGAATCCTGTAATCAACAAAACACTAACCTACTTTGACACCACTTGTTAGGAACTTGAAGTACAATTTATTACTTTTGTATAAGAAACTAAACATGAAATTGAACCAGAAGTAATAAATAACTAGAAATCAGAAATAACAAATAATAGGAGATACAAGAAACAACCAATCTTGCATTAAACTCTTCTAGAATACAATGAAGAAATCTCACTCTTCCCACACCTCTTGGGTGTACAGTATTTCTCTCTCAAGATTTATCTCTCTCTCTTAATTACAATCAACTCAATAACTAAGTTTTTATTCCTTTAATTACAATACAACCCCATGGGTTTCTTAAATAGGATCCAAGGCATACAATAATTAGAAACACAGACTCAAGACTAAAATTAGTCTTTACATGCAAACACTCGATCCTCCTAAAATTAGAACAAATCTAATTTTCGAAACGCATGTAAATGCACACACACAGGTGACCGACATCGATTGTTGTCGGTCTGCATATGACCGATGGCGGTTGATCCCTGACCGATGTCAATGATATTGCTGATGCCAGTTACTGGTTAAGCCTAGCAACCTCCACATCAGCTCAACAGTGAAGCTTTTAACTCCACAACTCAACAAATATAGGTGTAATTGAGGGCTTACTGGTAGTTGGGCTTACTGCCTTAGGCTCACTTAATAGATTTTGTAAGTATTAAATCATGGCCTAGTTCTATGTCTTCAGCTCTTCCATTTAAGCTTTATCTTTTCCCATTTGGTGTGCCACCATACTTTCCAAGACTTGTGAACTATGTTTTATTTCATTCCTAGATGGTTCCCCCAAATCAACTATATACACTGTTTAGCTCTCGAGGGGAGCATCCTTTTTTACAACTCTTGGTAGAGGAATGGATATTTCTTATGTTCTTTCCCTTGTCTCACTGAAATTTACCACCACTATCAAATTAAATCAAGAGATAGCTAGATTATAGAGAGTTACCACAAAGAAGGCCATGCTGGGAGAAGAAAAATTCATCTTCCAGAAGGTAGAATACTTGTAGGGTTGACCCTAATTGGTGGGCAACAGTTAGGTGAGGCTATAATCCATGAAGAGGATGTTGAGATCCTGATTGAAGCCCAATCATAACAAGCTAAGGTAGGGATCAAAGGCATGAAATTAAGGATTCACAACTTGGAAAAGGAGAAGGAAAACCTACAAACATAGGCTATCCTCTCAATACCTAAGGATATGACTAAGATTAACATTGGTAAATTTAGTACCAAGTTGGGAGAAGTTCATTATAAATCTGATTCATAATTCATTAAGTATTAACATGGATTATCTATAATTAATGAAGAACAGACTAAGATGGCTCCCAACCATCACTCAATATAAATTTGTGGGACAATAAAACATATCTCTATTTCTATTTCACCATAAGTGACATCAACTTGCCACAACCTACTACTCATGCTCTGAATTCTTAGAATTCTAAAATGAAAAGTGTTCTTTGAACACTGCGGAACCTTGTGGTGCATTTAGAAGTATCAACACTCTCTAGAAAAATTGAGTGAATCCCTAAGGTGTCAGTACCATATTAATGTTGTCCCTATGATTTGATAAATGTTATTTTATTGTTCGTATTACATCCTTGACACAATCACACATCAATAGTCTAGAAGGACCTAAGGATGAATCTAAATATTCTCAAATGACTATTTCTTGTAATGCACTTTTAGGTATTACTACTCCTCCAAATATTAAGGTGGTTGGTTTCCTCAAGAAATAGAATTCCACTATATTTAGTTACTCTGGGAATACACACAAATTCATCAAAATTAAGTTAGCTACTCAATTGGACTATTTCATTTACCCAGCTCCAAAATTTCAAATCCTAATTATAGGTGGGGGTATAGTCAATTGTTCTATTAAAGGCCATGGTATAAAGCTATGGGAGACTACCTATTATATTATCTTATGTTTTCTATTAGCATTGATGGGACTAATTTTTTTTTGGATTGTAATGGCTCACCACTTTATGCATAATTGACTTGATTTTTGAGTAAATATTCATGCTCATTCATTTAGAAGGAAGGACATTTTAATTGAATAATTTATTAGCTAAATATATGCAATTGGTTATTTTTCACCATATGAAGAAGATGATCAAAAAAGGTGCAAAGTAATTATTGTGCAACTATTTTACATAGAATTTAAACCAAACAAGGAGTCTACCCATATTGAATTACAACTAGAACAAGAGTCTACCCATTTTTGTCCTATACACCCACTTGACTCCTTTGAACTATTTTCCTTTTAAAATGGGCTTTACAGCAGGGCTCACTGATACCTAGGCCAACCCAAGGCCTCCCTAAGCTTGACACACATTCTTAAAAATTGTACTATTTTTTATTAAAAATTGATTGAAGTATATACAGGTAGAACATTAATTTTGTAATAATAGACATTTAGTGTTACAATTTGAAAACCCTATTTGCCCAAAATATAGACATATGTGCGCTCCTTCAATAGAAGGCTCACTGATATCATAGTTGAGCATGCTCAATTAGGGAAAAAAACATTACAATAATCCAAGTAGACTATCTAAATCTTAGTGATTTCATAACATATTAAGGTGTCAAACAATGAATGAAAGGGCCAAGTAAACACAAATAAATAACACATTCTAGATAGAGTAAAAAAATATATTAAACACTATTAGGATTAAATACCTAAAAATAAGGATTTCTACACATTTAGATAGAATAAAAAAAATATTGAACACTATTAAGATTAAATACCTAAAAATAAGTATCTATATAAATGATAGTAATAAATATGGTCAACACTTGCGACACTCTACAACCTGCTCTATTCTGATCTATCAATGTTTTACAGTGTATGTTAAAAAAAACTAAGAATATGTAGGAATAGGAATTATATATCTAGTCAGACATGTTCAGTGGTTTTTGTTCCTCTTAAAAATGTTTGAAAATTATACGGACCCTATTTTGAAAATTAAATTTGAATTTAAAATCAATTCATTGGGGACTGCCGCCTATTTTTGAATGTAAATGCACCTCTAGTAGTCAAGTTGAATTGAAGGTGAGTGATATATTTAATATATTAAAATGATATATATATATATATATATATATATATATATATATAATATCAAAATATATATAATAAAAATATATATTATATAATGTAAATTATATAATATTATATATTAATACATTTTATTATTATTATATAATATATATGTTAATATAATTTATAAATCACATTATAATTATATATTATATATTTTAATATAGGATAAAGGTCCCACTAGCTGTGCACCCTAACTTTTGACATCAAATTACGGTGCCAAAACATCATCATTAATATTTTTAAATTTTTAATATGTCATCTTAACTACTTATAAATAAGGCTCCAAGGTCTAACACATTATACATTTTATGATATAACCGATTTTATCATGAGATGTCATAAAATGCATTTTTTAAACCTATGACCAAACTTATTCTTTAGAGTACCAATAGTTGTTTATAAGAGTATCAATACTTTAGTCTTACTTGTCAAAATGTGATTAGTTTCTTTTAATTTTATATGGCATAAAAATTCATTTAATTTTGTTAAAAATTAAATATTATTTCCCTACCATCAACAATAATATATAGATATAATATTATAATTTATTTAATCTTCATCGATGAAGTATTAAATGTGATTCTTGATTTTATTACATTGTCAGGTAATTTGGCCCCATAAATGAATATTTTAAAATCACTTCACTACATATCTAATTCATAATGAACATGATTATTTTAATTTAATGTCTATTGCTTATTAATGTTTGATAGATTTGCTCTTCAACATAGACTACTGCGCATAAGATTTTCATTAGATATGAAGAGATTCAGATGACAGATTGACATTAATGAATTATGGAAGGTATAATTATTGGTTGGATTGATGGCATCCCATGGCATGAGTGACCCTAGAGGCTTCTCTCATGCCTTTTAAGTTTACTGCCACCTCGGTAATAATCTAAAAATTTATATAATAAATTAGTTTAATATATAAAAATATTAATAATGATGTTTTCATATTATATTAATAATATGTCAATTATATTTATTTAATAACTAATATAATTTTTTTTTTTTGTGGGGTAAGAGGGGTTATGTGAAGTGAAAGATTGTAAATTGACAACCAAATTATGTCAAAATAAGTTCATCTAAAAAATTGTGTCAAATCCCTATTAGACAATTTTCCTAATATGTTACATCTTCAAAAATGTGGATGAAACTCCACTTAATATTATGCAAGAGCTTATTACTTTTAAATCATTATCATATTGATCTCTATGTTAAAATTGTAACTCCCTTGGTTTCGATCAGGGGGCATCTGTATTCACTAGATAATGAGCAAAATTGTGGGTGATCAAGTTTTGTCTTGGTGATTGTAATGGAGAAATTGATTTTGTTACAATGACATTAAAAAAGTTAGAAGTGACCAAGAATAATTTTGGGCTTCTGTTATACCACCACCACTTGTTTCTCCTAAATTATAATTAATAATGTTACATCTTCATAAAATGTGGATGAAACTCCACTTAGTATGCAAGAGCCTAATAATAATTTATTTTTAAATAATTACTATTGGTTCCAAAGTTCCATGATGATAATTTTACTTGTATTTAACCATATTTGAAATTTTATAATTTTCATTGTACTAATTGGTCTTGTAGCAAATTATTGAACATTTTCTAATTCTAATGATTCCTTGGATGTAATCTAAAAACCCATGGTGGGAGACCCATCAAGTGCAATTTGTTGTGATGAGTTAGTCAATATTTTATAATTAATTAAATGAGAACACAAAATCATTTCCCAAGAGGTCTTTGAGTTACTAGGTATGTTTTTATGTGAGTTATTTTAATTACCATTATGGGGTTAAATCCCTATTAGAAAGTTTGCTTATGTTACATCTTCAAAAAAATTGGATGAAACTCCACAGTCTTATTATGCAAGACCCTATTATTTCTAAATCATTATCACAATCTAGACTATGTCAAAATTGCAACTCCCTTGGTTTCAATCAAGGGGCATATGTATTCACTGCATAAGGAGCACAATCTTGGGATTATAAATATGATAGATATTTGAAGTGGTCTAACATATATGTTTGAAAGACACCATTTATTCAAATGTGAATGCATATTATTATACCACCAGGTCCACTTGTTTCTCCTAATAATTATTATTAATGATACATCAATTCAAAAAATGTGGTTTCACTTATTATGCAAGAGCCTAATAATTATTTCTAAATCATTACTATTGGTTCGAAATTTCCACAACAATAATTTTATTTCTATTTCCATATTTGAACTTCTATAATTTTCATTGTACTATGGTCTTATAGCAAATTATTGAACATTTTCTAATTTTGATGGTCACCTGGATGTGATCTAAAAACCCATGGTAGCAGACCCATCAAGTCAGTATTTTTTTATGATAAGTTTATTGTTATTATATAATTAATTAGATAAGAACACAAAATCTTTTCCCAAGAGGTCTTGGAGTTACTACATATGATTTTATGTCAGTTATTTTAATTAATGTTATGGGGTCAAATTAATCTCCATTTAATATTAGTTTATGAGTTCAAGAAAGGCGACTTGCCCTAAAAATAATTTGAATTGGTGAATTAAATTATCTCAAAGGTATAATTTGGGGTTGAGGGGGCTAAAAATTAAGGAGTCAATTTGATTATGTTACATCTTCAAAAAATGTAGATGAAACTCCATAGTCTTTTTATGCAAGAGCCTATTATTTCTAAATCATTAGCACAATATAGAGTACATCAAAATTGCAAATCCCTTGGTTTCAATCAAGGGGCATCTATATTCGCTACATAAAGATCACAATTTGGGCTTAGAAATATGATATATATTTGAAGTGGTCTAACATATATGTTTGAAAGACACCATATATTCTAATGTGAATGCGTACTATTATACCACCAAGTCCACTTGTTTCTCCTAATAATTATTATTAATGTTATATCAATTCAAAAAATGTGATTTCACTTATTATTCAAGAGCCTAATAATTATTTATAAATCGTTACCATTGGTTCCAAAGTTCCATAACAATAATTTTATTTCTATTTCCATATTTGAACTTTTATAATTTTCATTGTACTACACCCTTGTATCAGATTATTGAACATTTTCTAATTTTGAAGATCACTTGGATGTGATTTAAAAACCCATCATAATAGACCCACCAAGTCAGTAATTTGTTATGATGAGTCTGTTGCTATTTTATAATTAATTAGATAAGCACAAAAAATCCTTTCCCTAGATGTCTTTGAGTTACTACGTATGATTTTGTGTTAGTTATTTTAATTACCTTTTTGGGGTCAAATTCATCTCCATTTAATATTATTTTATGAGTTCAAGAAAGCTGACTCACCCTAACAAGAATTTGAATTGGTGAATTAAATTATCTCAAAGGTATAATTTGGGGTAGGGGGGTAAAAATTAAGGAGTCAAATTGCTCATGTTACATCTTCAAAAAATGTGGATAAAACTCCATAGTCTTATTATGCAAGAGCCTATTATTTATAAATCATTAGCAAAATCTAGACTACGTCAAAATTACAACTCCCTTGGTTTCAATCATGGGGCATCTGTACTCACTACATAAGGAGCATAATTTTAGGCTTAGAAATATGATAGATATTTGAAGTGGCCTAACATATATGTTCAAAAGATACCATCCATTCCAATGTGAATTTGTACTATTATATAGATCCACTTGTTTCTCCTAATAGTTAATATTAATGTTACATCAATTCAAAAAATGTGATTCCACTTATTGTGCAAGAGCCTAATAAATATTTCTAAATCATTACCCTTGGTTCCAAAGTTCCATGACGATAATTTTATTTCTATTTCCATATTTGAACTTCTATAATTTTCATTGTACTATGGTCTTGTAGTGGATTATTGAACATTATATAATTTTGATGATACCTTGGATGTGATCCAAAAACCCATGGTAGTAGACCCATCAAGTCAATATTTTTTTTACGATGAGTTTGTTGCTATTTTATAATTGATTAGATAAGCACACAAAATACTTTCCCAAGAGGTATTTGAGTTACTATGTATGATTTTGTGTCAATTATTTTAATTACCGTTATGGATTCAAATTCATCTACATTTTAATATTAGTTTATGAGTTCAAAAAGGGTGACTCACCCTCACAGGAATTTGAATTAGTGAATTAAATTATCTCAAAGGTATAATTAGGGGGGCTAAAAATTAAGGAGTCAATTTGCTTATGTTACATCTTCAAATGTGGATGAAACTCCACAGTATTATTATGTAAGAGCTTATTATTTCTAAATCATTAGCATAATCTAGACTATGTCAAAATTTTAACTCCCTTGGTTTTAATTAGGGGCCATCTATATTAAATGCATAAGGAGCATAATTTTGTGTGATCAAGTTTTGTTTTGGTGATTGCAATGGAGAAATTTATTTTGTTACAATGGCATTAAAAAATCTAGAAGTGACCAAGAAGAATTTTGGGCTTCGAAATGTGATAAATATTTGAAGTGGTCTGACATATATGTTTGAAAGACACCATCTATTCTAATATTAATGCATACTATTATACCACCACCACTTGTTTCTCCTAATAATTAATATTAATGTTACATCAATTCAAAAAATGTGGATAAAACTCCAATTATTATGTAAGATCTTAATAATTATTTTTAAATCATTACCATCGGTTATAAATTTTCATGACGATAATTTTACTTCTATTTGACCATATTTGAATAGTTCTATAATTTTCATTAAGTACTAATTGGTCTTGTAGTGGACTATTGAACATTTTCTAATTCTGATGATCCCCTGGATGTGATCCAAAAACCCATGGTGGGTGACCCATCAAGTGTAATTCATTGCGATGAGCTAGTTGTTATTTTATAATTAAATAGATAAGCACACAAAATACTTTTCCAAGAGGTCTTTGAGTTACTAGGTCTGATTTGTGTCACTTGTTTCTCCTAAAACTTAATATTAATGTTACATCTTCAGAAAATGTGGAAGAAAATCCACTTATTATGCAAGAGCCTAATAATTATTGCTAAATCATTACCATCAGTTCCAAATTTCCATGATGATAATTTTAATTCTATTTCCATATTTGAACTTCTATAATTTTCATTATACTATGGTGTCGTAGTAGATTATTGAACATTTTCTAATTCTGATGGTCCCTTGGATGTGATCCAAAAACCCATGGTAGGAGACCCATCAAGTCATTAATTTGTTACGATGAGTCTATTGCTATTTTATAATTAATTAGATAAGCACACAAAATCCTTTCCCAAGAGGTCTTTGAGTTACTACATATGATTTCGTGTCAGTTATTTTAATTACCATTATGGGGTCAAATTCATCTCCATTTAATATTAGTTTATGAGTTCAAGAAAGGTGTCTCCCCCTCACAGGGATTTGATTTGGTGAATTAAATTATCTCAAAGGTATAATTTAGGGAGGGGGTGGGGGGTAAAAGGGATAAAAATTAAGGATTAAATTTGCTTATGTTACATCTTCAAAAAATGTGGATGAATCTCCACTTATTATGTAATAGCCTATTGTTTCTAAATAATTAGCACAATCTAGACTACATCAAAATTGTAACTTCATTGGTTTTGATTAGGGGGCATCTATATTCACTACATTAGGATCACAATTTTGGGTGATTATGTTTTATCTTGGTGATTACAATGGAGAAATTTATTTTTTTACAATGGCATTAATATGTTATTGTAGCATATTGTTGAACATTTTATAATTTTGATGATCCCTTGGATGTGATCTAAAAACCCATGGTAAGAGACCCATCAAGTGTTTTTTTCTAATGATGAGTCTATTGCTATTTTATAATTAAATAAATAAGCACACAAAATCCTTTCCCAAGAGGTCTATGAGTTACTAGGTATGATTTTGTGTCACTTATTCTAATTACAATTATGGGGTTGAATTCATCTCCAAATATTACTAGTTTGTAAGTTCAATAAAGGTGAATTGCGCTCAGAGGTATTTGAATTAGTGAATTAAATTATCTCAAAGGTATAATTCTTTCGGGGGTCAAAAATTAAGGAGTCAAATCTAGGTTATTAGACAATTTGCTTATGTTACATCTTCATAAAATGTGGATGAAACTCCACTTATTATGCAAGAGCCTGTTATTTCTAAATCATTAGCAAAATCTCTATGTCTAAATTGCAACTCCCTTAGTTTTGAGCCCGATATTAGGATTCAAAGTTGAAGTACTCAATGTGTTGTTGGCCAAAATGTTTAACCATGACTCTGAATTTAGATATCACATGATGCCTTATTGTCATGAATGAAAAGTTAATAATATTTATAGATTTGTATGGTGTAGACTAGTTATGCCCTCACATAACCATAGTTTAGATAACCTCACAAAATTATTTCCCAAGTCTAGGTTTTGAGTTACTAGGTATGATTTTGCATCATTTATTTGCATTACCATTTTGGGGTAAAAGTCATCTCTAAATATTAATAGTTACCTATGAGAATGAGTCATAAGCAAATATGGCATTACCTTTGAAGCAATTATGGAGCATATTTAGAGTGTCCTTTGAGTGTTTAATCATCAAATCTCGCTTGTTAAATCCTCAAAATTATAGCCAAAAGAGTTGTAAAAGTTGTGTGTTGCCTTCTCAAAATTACCCCTCATTGTGATGTTTTATTTTACTCCAAATTACCCCATCCTTGGGATGTTTCCACTACTCAAAATTACCCCATCTATGGGATATGTTGTTGTACTCAAAACTATGTTATTCATCCATGTAAGACATAATAATAAGGTAAAGAATTAGCAATAAATTACATACAAACTACATGAACTAATTGTATTCATATCCTACTTAGGTCAAACTTTAACTATTAAATGCAATACAATATATAATCAAACACAAAATGATAGGTATAGTTTGTATAACTATGATGAGCTATATGAAATGCTCATCATTTCTCCTCCATACTTCACATTTTTCAAGTCCACTCATAAAGAAGAGAAATGACTAATCCTTAATTAAAATTTCATGATTCAAACCTCTGACTCAGATCCAAATTTTGAGTTAAGGATCTCAAATATTTGATGATCGACACCTTGGAGTATCGAATTAAGAGTGTTTTAATGAGACGTGACTATTTCATCAAGGAGAGTCATTAATTCACATTTTTATGGAGGCAATGGTTTTTAAATAGATTTTGAGTCTCATTTTCCTCACCTTCAAGCACATAATTTTATTAAGAGAAAAGAAAATAACTGTAATCTATTTTTTGACTCTGAGCGAGCAAAGTTTTGAGCTAAGTAGTAGCAAAGAGTATCCTCACAGCTAAGAGTCTTAGAATAAAATGGCTACTACATCAGCATAATTAAAGTCTTATGCCTTAACTCTTATACACCCCAAAGTTACCTACCCAAGAACTAGGAAAGCAATGAAAGGTATTTATAGAGATTTTTCCCTCATTCTTGATTATGTAGATGATATTTTTGTCCCTGTTATGTCCAAAAAGACTATAACCCCAAGGGAGGCAACACATGAAAGAATTATAAATCAAACCAAGTCTGGTATGAGGGTTTAGACCTCAGGGTTAGCCCAATACATGGTGCCAATAGTTCACCCATACCCAAAATTGGTGGACTTATGTGCCCAAAACTTTGATTACGATAATGCAATGATTTAGAAGGGACTGATCAGAGTAGTGATCAACCCACAAGCTATCCAAAACATGCTAGGTTTATAGTATGATCATTCAACTAGCTTCTATGATATGGCTCAACTAAGACATGGTTGGTCTCAAGTGTACTAGAAACAACTTTTCTTAAACAAGGAATTATGTCTGGTAGAAGATAATACCATACCTCATCCCTTTCCTTTTCATTTAGGCTGTCAGGATCTACTACTCCATAAGAGCACACATGATTAACTTTGTATAAGCAACTAAACATAGAATTTAACTAGAATGATAAGTAACTAGAAATATGAAACAACACAAAATATGAGAGACAATACCCAATTGTATTAATACTCATTCAGAAGAAAATACAATCAAGAAGATGCCACACTTCTTCCCACACCTCTAGAGCTCCCACAATTCTAGGGCTCACCAGTAATTCTCCTTCAACAGTTCACTCTCTCAATTATGGTCACAACAATCAACTCAAACATAGAGTTTTTGTTCACCTCCACCAGTCAGTAACAACACTGCCAGTACACCAAGTACACAACCTTACTCCAAGTAGATCTCCCTTCTCTTGCAACAACCTGCAAAACTCCAGACCTTAGTTACCATGTAGATGTGTCTACACCCTAAAGAAACCTTGTCGTTGCCTCACCAAGTCCTTATGATTCTTCAACCAGTACCCCAGTGGATCTTCTACCAGAATTTTGCACAACCTACAACTCTACCTGATCATACACAATCAACACCCCTTTGGAGCTAGGAGGAGCTACTCTTGCTCTCTCTACAAGCACAATGGCTATCTAGCACACTTTACAATATAACCCATGAGTCTATTATATAGATCTCATGCATACAATAATTAGAACCTAATTAAAATAATTAGACATGCAACTCAAGACCAAAAATAGTCTTTTACATGTAAATAATCAGTTCGTTAAACTAATAGTTCGTCAACTCGTAGTTCTGGAACTGCACAGGCGACTGACGTCGGTCCCTATCTGTCTGGAGGTGATCAACATTGGCTGATCCATGACCGATGTTGGTAGCTTCTTGTCCACTCCTGACCAATGTCAGTTGCCTGACCGATGCTAGTTACTGTGACACTTCAGCAACTCCTCCTGTTCACATCCTGGTGAAGTTTTTAGCTCCACAACCTAACAATCTCCTACTTGGAGATAAACAGATGCACCTATACCTATACATGTACCTTCATCTAATTCATTTCTTGGCTTGTATCCCTCTTCAAGTTCAATCTTGAAGACCAACCACCACACAACCTGTGGTGCACCTCCTGTCATCCAAGTAACCTGCCACATCCAAACCTATAACTCCATGTAGTGAAGACCTTGACCCTATATAACATGTTAACCTACTTCTAGTCCCTCTCAGATACCTGAGAATCCACCTTCCTCAAATTGGCTTTAAACTCTCTGACAACTCCCACTACTTGGGAAAACTTAGGTCTACACTAGACCTCATGTGATTTCAAACACTGTTCTAAGCTCAGCTTGAACTGTCCAGCCCTTGGTGTGCTTATCGATTCTGCATCTTGTGTATTGTATTCCTCTTCAAGTTCAATCTTGAAGACCAACCACCACACAACCTGTGGTGCACCTCCTGTCATCCAAGTAACCTGCCACATCCAAACCTATAACTCCATGTAGTGAAGACCTTGACCCTGTATAACATGTTAACCTACTGCTAGTCCCTCTCAGATACCTGAGAATCCACCTTCCTCAAATTGGCTTTAAACTCTCTGACAACTCCCACTACTTGGGAAAACTTAGGTCTACACTAGACCTCATGTGATTTCAAACACTGTTCTAAGCTCAGCTTGAACTGTCCAGCCCTTGGTGTGCTTACCGATTCTGCATCTTGTGTATTGAACCCCGCCAACACCTTCTTCACATCAGCTCCCACTGGAGACAAAATCAACCTATGATCTTCCATGTCTCTCATGCTAAATAATTTTGTTGCTCCCAAATTCTTCATGACATACCTCTAAACTAACTTTACCTTTAGCTCAAAAACTCCCTGCATGTGTAACCCTGCAACAAGTAACCACACAATAGTAACAAGATAATGTTGCAACCATTATCCAATCTAGTAAAGAAAACACAATGGTTACATTGACCTTGACCAAATCCATGCTTTGTCATACACCTATCAAACCTGTGCCACTGTCCTACAGCTTGCTCAAGACCATATACCTTGGCCTTTCGTCTCACGTATCCATCCACTCTCTTCTTTAACCTAGGAATCCATTCATATTTTAGTGCTTTCATCCCAGCTGGCAACTCTACCAAATCTCCCACTTGGTTCTCTTCTAAAGAATTCATGCCATGCTCCCACTGTTTCCTGGATTCTACTTCCATTGCCTCTTCACGTCTTCCTAGTTCTTGACCATCGGTGAGCAACAAGTAGTATAAAGAAGGTGAACAACAAATATGAGGCTCACTTACCCTTTCAGTCCTCCACATGGGTGTTTGAGAATCCTTGACAACTTGTTGTTCACTCAACATCTATTCTAGTGACCGATCTCAGCCATCTCCCAGTCTGCATCCAATCGACGTCAGTTCCCTGTGACTGCCCCTGACTACCGACGTCAGTTCCTCCTGACCGACGTCAGTCTCCACCTGCCTAACACCACTGACTCTACTAATTTGCACATGATCGACATTGGTACCTGTCTTTTTGATGTCAGTTTCTCCTGATTGACGTCGGTAATTGTGTTCTCCTGTGAGTGATGACTTTTTACCTGTGAGCTCACCTTGGATCAAAACCCTGTCCAAATTAACATAGCCCTGCTCAAAATAATTCAATCCCCTCAGCTAATCTCTATCTATCATCTCCTCCATGAACACCAAGGCTTTCCAGTTCTTAAGTTTGTCAAAGATATCTGTCTTTTGCTTAAGAACATGCATTCCCTTCTTACATATGTGACCAAGCCTACAAAGCCACATCTCTTCAATAGAAGGTGAATCAGTAATATAAGTAGATAGATAAAGAATACCTAATTTCTTACTACTGTCTAATTCAAGTGCATCCACTATGAGAGTTACTATGCATCTCTCATCACCCAACTTTCCTGAAGAAATTCGACTCATCTCTAAGACTGGTACCTGCATGACCTCCTCCAACACCCATGTGTTGCCCGTCTGCAATTTTAGCTTCACTTCCCCTTCATCAACCATGTGACAAGGCTCACCAACCCCTAAATAAGTCTCTACAAAGTCTCCCTGGACATACTCATGAAAAGATACTCTATTTCAGGCTACATGGAAAGAGGCAACAAAATCTATAGACCAAGATTCTACTTTATCCAGAGCATCCTATGCAATAACACCTACAACATCTGCTTCTTCCTTTTCTTCATGCTAATCTTCTACCAACTAGCAACCTTTCTTTACCTGCTCTTTCTTTCCATCAATCTGTAATTGACCATTCGTGCTATTTAGTTTCTCCATTCGTAGCTTACTTTCTTCTACCATTGCTATACTCCCACTCAATCTGAAACCCTTGAGAGTGACCTATAATCAACAAAACACTTAACATGCTCTGACCACCTGTTAGTGTACTTAACCACCCTCTGATACCAACTTGTCAAGATTGGTACCAACCTGGTCAACCTAGCTCTGATACCAACTGTTAGGATCTACTGCTCCATAAGAGCACACATGATTACCTTTATATAAGCAACTAAACATGAAATTTAACTAGAATGATAAGTAACTAGAAATATGAAACAACACAAAATATGAGAGACAATACCCAATTATATTAATACTCATTCAAAATAAAATACAATAAAGAAGATGCCACACTTCTTCTTCCCACACCTCTAGAGCTCCCACACTTCTAGGGCTCACCAGTAATTCTCCTTCAACAGTTCACTCTCTCAATTATGGTCACAACAATCAAATCATACATAGAGTTGTTGTTCACCTCCACCAGTTAGTAACAACACTGCCAATACACCAAGTACACAACCATACTCCAAGTAGATCTCCCTTGTCTTGCAATAACTTGAAAATCTCCAGACATTACTTACCATGTAGATGTCTCTACACCCTAAAGAACCCTTGTCCTTGCCTCACCAAGTCCTTATGATTCTTCAACCAGTACCCCAGTGGATCTTCTACCAAAACTTTGCACACCCTACAACTCTACTTGATCATACACACTCAGCACCCCTTTGGAACTAGGAGGAGCTACTCTTGCTCTCTCTACAAGCATAATGGCTATCTAGCACAATTTACAATACAACCCATGAGTCTATTATATAGATCTCATGTATACAATAATTAGACCCTAATTACAATAATTAGACATGCAACTCAAGAAAAAAAATAGTCTTTTACATGTAAACAATCAATTCGTTAAACTAACAATTCGTCAACTCACAGTTTTAGAACCACACAGGCAACTGATGTCGGTCCCTATCTGTCTGGAGGTGACCAACATCGACCGATCCATGATCGATGTCGACAGCTTCCTGTCCACTCCTGACCAATGTTGGTTGTCCTGACCAACATCGGTTACTGTGATACTTTAGCAACTCCTCCTGTTTGCATCCTGGTGAAGCTTTTAGCTCCCCAACCTAACATAGGCACATTGACATAAGAGTCACAAGATGCATGTTCAATGCTTTCCTTCATTTTTGGAGAAGATAGTGATAAAATAGTGCATGATTAGCATCTAGTGGCTCTTTTTTGAATGAGGACTATTGACAAGACACAAGTCTACAAGTTTGACTTTACAGAGCATATTGCCTACTTCTTATGCTAGTAGCTTGCAAAGTTTAGGGTTCATCCCACTTTTAGGTATTCTTCATATCTATTCTACCTCATTTTATATTATAATACCCAATTTTTTAAACAACATATAAGTTTGACCCTATGGGACCCAAAGGTAGCAGACCCTCGAAAGGTTATCCCTATATCTGCATGAACTCATGTGTTGTCAGAGTGATTAGATTTTTATGAGTTTTTTTAGTGTTTTTTAGCACCACTATTAGGGGAGTTAGATCCTAAGGGTATAAGAAACAAAATTAATGATTCTATTAGGACCATCTTGTCTAATGCCCACCAACCCTACGATTTTTTTTTGGAGCTTATCATTATTTTATTAGGGTCCATGGTTTTGGGGAAGAGTTTGTTATGCTTCCCTAGAAAAGTTGTGGGTCTAGAAGTGGCCTGATAATTAGTGGATATATATTCTAATTTTGGAGAAGGGAGGAAGAAGATGGCCTTCCATGTCATCCCATTAACTAAAGGTGGTATTATAGTGATCAAGAGGTAAGCAAAATTTATTTTGACAAAGAAACTGGTTGCATATGGGTTGGTTCTCATTCAATATTCATGGAAATATTATCAAAATAGTTTCATGACTTCTTGGCTAACAAAGATTAAGGTCCATATTTCCTTCAATCATGAGATCAAGAAATTATTTAAGAATATAAGGTCTCCTAGAACATATACCACAAATGTGTATGTTGAGCTAGAGGATATCCCACTTCCACCATGGGAGTCATTTTATCAACCCCTTTAGAATTATGATACAACAAGAGTTATGACAAAAGGTTTGAGATAGGCCTTGGTTAGGGAGGGTTGTGATCAATATAAAATAGTTGGCTATTGGAAGTATAGGTAGGTAATTTATGAATTTACTAGGAATTTTGAAGATGTAGCCACAGATTAGGAATGGGAGAAATTATGGGATGAGGTTCATGCTCATGCTACCCCTACTTCCTAGATACAATTAACCTTTTGGAGCTACAAAAAGAGACACAAGAGATACAGACATCTACAAGAGTACATATATCTTCAAACTGGCCACCATCTGTTAGTGAGTTAGAAAAATAAAGGGTGGTCCAGTCTACATCTAAAACTCCTATAGCTAAACCCCCATTAGATTATTCCTAGGAAACATTATCTACATAAGAGGTGCTATACTCGTCACAGCTTGTGACATCCCAAATAGAAATAGAAGATCCTTTAGAGAGCCCTTAGAGGAAGAAATAGAAGGTAGAGTCTTGGGAAGGGGACAAGGAAAAAGAGGTAAATACCACTTCATACATGACTCTTCCCTAATTTTCTACTCAAACATTAATGCAACCTCTTTTTCCAACCTTAACATTCTTTACCTTCTCAACTATGTCGAGTCAAACACTAGTGCCATCAGGTTCTCCAATCCGATTCACTTCACAACCATTAAATTTACCAACATTTTTACCTAGGGTCTTAAAAATCCCATCTTATTTACAAGTCCAACCCTAGAAGGAAATAAATATGCCTTATGGTTTACCCCATGGGTCTCTTTTCACTGGTGGTGTAGTGACCTCTCCCATGGACTTTCATAGTCAGTCAGACATGACAAAGAGGGAAAGAGAGGCAAGAAGGGATAAATAGAGGGAAAAAGAGGGTAGATCAATGGTAACACAAAAAATGAGGTCACTGTATGACCATGAACAATATACTCTCATTATCACTCACATGGTACCAATTGTCAAAAAGCCACTGGAGTAAATGCAGCCTGAAGACTACACAATGAGTGCAGTACCCATAGATCTAACTCAGTTTAGACCCCAAGATAAAGTGGAGCTCATGGATGAAACTATCTCTATGGTTACCACAAACTATCTTAAAGTCTCCAACAAGCTACTAAAGGCACAATTAGGCTTGATAGAGGCACAAGCAATTGTGAGCCATATTTCTTTAGAGCTCAAAGCCAAGGATAAGGAGATGGCCTCGATCAATAAGGATCTTAAGGAAGTGGTGTCTAAGGAAGTCATGAAGACTTTAGAAGATAAAGTGAAGTCCCTAAAGTAGGAGCTCAATGCAACTAAAGCCTCAATTATCTAATTGGAATAAGAAAAGAGTCTCCTTAAGAAGAGGGTTAATGACAGAGAAGAAGAAGTCGCTCAACTACAGTAGAATTTGAATGTTGTCAAGGCAAAAAAGGGCAATTGGAAGGAAAACTTTAAGGACTTTGAGGAATAAGTGGCCAAATTAAAAGATTAGGTGGCCCAACAACCCTATTCAGGTGGATTTGTGTCCATTGTCAAGGAACACTATGTCTCTTTTTGGAAGAGAATAGCAGTAGACGTGACCCACTTGAATCCTACATTAAAATTTATATTTGTGGCTCAGACTTTGTGAGTGAAAGTAGACTACTTTGTGGAGAATATCCTACTTTTAGTTGCTACTATGGTACCTAAATTAGAGTTATTGATTTAGAAGTTATATTATACATCTGATGAAACTCTATAGGTAACCAGACTCATAGACAGATAGGCAACAACAAAAATGGTAAGTGAGATTCTAAGTTTCAACAAAGCTACATCCAAATGCAAGAATATACTTAACCTTTTAATGGAAGGGGTAAAGGAGATCAAAGGGTACATTTAATAATTGGTCCATTTGTGACTCTCTTCTCCTTTCCTAGATGACATCATGGTCTTGATGGAAAACCAGATTCAAAATTTGCTAGTTAAAAAACAAAATGATCAAATGGTTTTCAAGTCCCTCATTGATTCTCCAATAGTCACAGAGGTAGAGACCATTTTGATTCCAATTGAAAAATTGTAATTTTAGTTGCATTCAATGGTGTATAACCTCCAAGAGCTCTCCCAGAAGAAGATGATAGAGCTAGATAGAGCTTTTCTAGCTCTATAGAAGTGACAATATCCATCAAAGGTAGAGTGGACCAATTTATAGGCTGTATTGCAGAAGCTCTGAGTGAGATACAATGGAATAAATTTTGATCAAATTTTGATTTGATCATTTTGTAGAATTTCTTCCATGCAAGGATGGAGTCCCTAGTTAGTCACCATGAACTATAGAATTAAAATTCTACATTTTATTATATATTTGGGACACACGTATAAATATTTTTTTTGGCTAATTATAGGTGGCTATATAACATTTTGGGTATTTAAAATTCATAGAGTCAAATGAATATTTTTTTTAAAGCCTCAAAAAGGATTTAAGACTCTGATGATAGTGAACATTGCCACTTGTCACTTCATTGTTCTTTCAAAGAGAGTCTAATATCAAAGATCCTCCATTAAGTGCAAAGCTACCACATGGATAAACAATGATTATTTTTAGATTCCAAGGGTCAGTGGAAAATTAATGATGTAGATCACAATGACAAATCTAATGGTGAGTGCTAAACCTCAGAGGAGTCTCTTTTATTAAAGAGGAGAAAATCTTTGAGACTAAAATAAAGTAGATGATGACACTTGTCATTTTGATACTCTTCCAAGGGAAAGTGAATATCAAAATGACTCTTTTAGCATGAATCCACCATGTGTCAACACAGTGGACCCCAAAGACTAAAAGAGTTTATGAGCTATTTTTTGAATCATTTTTTTCTTTAACAAATGCCTCCCCTGAGAGGTTAAATTGGGTATTATGTGTAATTCTCCTTACGTATTTTATTGACCTATCAAACTATGAAGAGAGAGTAGTTTTATGTGCAAATATAATCTAATTTTAATTATTTCTTCTCATTTTATGTTATAATATTTTTTTTTAGTTTTTCATAAATATTGAAATTATTGATTATTTGGTAAGAACACTGTTGCACATTATTGGAAATTTATTTCAAGATATCTCTTAGGAGATACCTTTAACATGCACATGATTGTAATTTTATTTCAAGGTATCTCCTAGGAGATACCTCTAAGGGCCTTGGAATACCTTCCATGTTGATTACAAAGGTCTTTTCAAGGTATTATATATAACCATGATAACTTTTTATTTGGCAAGAACACTAGTGCACACTATTAGAATTTTCTTTTGAGATATCTCCTAGGAGATACCTTGAACATGCACATGATTGGAATTTTTTTCAATGTGTCTCCTAGGATATACCTTAAAGTACCTTAGAATACCTTCCATGTTGATTTAAAATATCCTTATAAGGGATTATATTTAAACATGACAAAGTTTTATTTGGTAAGAACGTTGATGTACACTATTGGAATTTTCTTTCGAGTTATCTCCTAGGAGATACCTTGAACATGCAAATGATTGGAATTTTATTTCAAGGCACCTCATAGGAGATAAATATAAGGGCATTATAATACCTTCCATTTTTATTGAAAATATCCTTACAAAGTATTATATATAACCATGATAACTTTTTATTTGTGAAGAACACTGATGCACAATATTAGAATTTTCCTTCAAGATATCTCCTAGGAGATACCTTAAACATGCACATGATTGGAATTGTATTCAAAGGTATCTCCTAGAATATACATATAAGATCCTTGTAATACCTTCCATGCTAGTTTTGAATTTCCTTTCAAAGGATTTGAGATAACCATGACAACTTTCTATTGGGTTCATAACCCTGATGCACATTATTTGATTTTTTTTTTTGAGATATCTCTTAGGAGATACCTTAAACATGCACATGATTAGAATTTTATTTAAATGTATCTCCAAGGAGATACCTCAAAGTTCCTTGGAATAAATTCCATGTTGATTGCAAATGTCCTTGAAATGGATTGGATATAACCATGATAACTATTTATTTGGAAATAACACTGATGCACACTATTGGAATTTTCTTTTAATATATTTCCTATGAGATACCTTAAACATGTACACTATTGGAATTTTCTTTCAAGGTAAAAAGTGGCAAGAAATTGTAGTAGTTTTAAGGCATAGAAATTTATATGTATTTCCTAAGGATGATTCCAGGGCATGGGACCCCAACAATGTCATTGGAAGGCACTTTTTCAAATTCGAAAAGGATGTGGCTATGGAATATAAGAACAAAGTATAGGTGCATGAATTGATTTACATGGATGAAATGAATGATGAGGTAGTCCTTATAAATACAATAAGGAAGAATATCAAGCTAGAAATGAGGATTGATAAGGATAATAAGAAAGAGGATATTATGAATTCCCAACTCCCACCAACTCATGAGAGCATGTTTAATGCCGACTATGAGGTAGCAAAAGAGGAGGAGGAAGAAGACAATGTTACTCTCATTAGGAACAAGCCATGTAAACATAAACTATAGGTTACTCCAAGTGGATAAAGCCTACCTCTGAGCTCCTAGAAAGGGGAAGCTAGCAAACAACCTGGCCCCTCTCAATGTCCTACACTTATATCTATATCTATTGAGGAAGCTACTATAGAAAGCTTGGATCAACTGGTTTAAGATGTCATTGACCTCGAGGACTCTCAATAGGGAATTGAGTTATCAATGGAGGAACTATAGTCATTGAGTGGTAGGAATATAGAGAAACTTTACACAAGGAAAAATTCTACCAGAACTACCATGATATTGGCAATGACTTACACTTATATAAAGTGATAAAGAAGAGGCACAAAGATGGAATCTAGCAAGCTAGAGTGGTCATGAAATCTGACCAAGAAGTACCTTACACTTACATTTTATCAACTTGGTTGTATTTGGGTGCATTTTTTGGACCCATGTAAACTTCTCTTAGGAATTTTTGAGCTTATAAATAAGGGTTTCACACTCATTTATAACCTAAAAATAGTTGTTACCATAATTAATACAAGGAGCCAAATATTTTGTGAGTTTATCTATAGTGTTTTCTTATGTGCGTTCTATGATTTCTTCTTATCACACTTTTAGATGGTTAATAGTTTCTATTTTGTAAGCTAATTTGGTAATAACACACATTATATGCATTTTTTAGCTTGAGTTTAACACTAGGTCGACTAATTTCATAATATACTTTCTGTATTTTCTTCTCATTTACAATCAAATGTGTCATGTAATTTACTGTGAGTGAGTAATTTTCATGCAAAGTATGTTGTTAGACATATACATTTCCTTCCTTTTAATCTTAAACTACATTTATTTAGCTTTGAGAATTATGCTAGAATTGGTAGATGATAGTTTCATGTGTTTTCGCCTCAAAAGTTAGCAAAATTTGTATCTTTGAACTTCTTGAGCACAATATCTTTTTTCCCTACCCTACTCACTATTGGATCCACACATTAATCACTTTATCTTAGTTCATGTTGTAAATATCCATTGTTCATTTACATTTTGGGCAACAATAGGAAAAGATTAACAAATTTTAAAAATATTAGTAATAATAAATATCACTGCATAAACATTTGATGTCCCTAAAATAGGGTGTATGAGTAGACTTTCAAAGTGGTGATAACATCTCTATTATTTTTACTATTTATAGTAGTAGTTGTATAAACTACTCTAGCCCCAAGTCTTCCAGGACTTAAAATTGAGTTTCTTACTTTTCCCTTGTTCCCTGGTGACACATGAATCACAATAAGTGCACCAAATATCCCAATAAATCATCCTTTAATCAATCAATCAAGGGTCCTTTAGACACCTACAGGCTTGCTTTCAAGTCAAAATATGCTATAATCAGGGGTCTGGAAGTCTTAAGACCTTTTCTAGGCTTATGGAGGCTATTTGGACCATCAAATGCATGAATTATTAAGATGAATAACCTCAATATAGAGATCAATAAAGATACATGTGAGGTTCAAATACTACTAAAGAAACACAAATGTGCATCTACAGCTAGCTTCAAGAGCACTGCTACAGTCAAGTGGGTGAACCATGCTTAATTGAGACTTCAAAGGTATAGACTTTAAAGCAAGGTAATGAGATTGTTAAGAGATCATCATAGGTAGATAAACTCATGGGTACTTTGTGTATTGTCAAAACTACCAAAGAATCTTTATACCTAGTCATAGCCCATACAAAGGACATCACATCATGCATAGTGGTCTATATAGGATAGGTTTATTTTCATAATGAAATAATGGTGAACATGTGAAGAAGATAAAAGTCTAAAAGGAATGCATTAAGTTGTGGACTTTGGAGGAGACCTCAAGGAGCCAAAATTATTTAAATATTCAATTCCATGAAATATTCACCTATAATTGCTTAAAGGATTCAAAAAATATGTTGGTAATCAAGACATTAACGCAATAAGGTCTTACATATTTTCAAAGTTAATAGGATCTTGTTATATATTATTAATGATTTTGAGATTAAAATTAATAATTTATTTAAAATATTAATCATATATTCAGAGGAGGTAGCCTCACAACTAGAAGTCTAGTATAGATACAAGCATCCCACAGCCTTAGATCATTCCAATGTTAGTCTAGATATGAATTAGATTTGAGTAGTCTGATTTCAACTACATCCTGTTTGGGTTGCTAACATAAATCAAAGGAGATCAGTTGGTCTTTTTTGTTGTAAGGGAACTTTCTTTCCTTGCCTACCTTAATCCCTCCTTTTGAAAATTTTTAACATGAATCACTTTAGATTAATGCTCATTGTGTATATCCATTTATTTGTTTAAGAGTTTCGACTTATATTTCTAAATAAAAATTAATTGACATCATAACAAATTTAGGTAGATTGTGTCACTACCATATTCCTGTTCTCCCTACAACAAGGTCTATTTCTAGACTAGAAGGTGGTAAGTTGTAAGCACATAATCTCTCCAAAAAAACTTAGTGAAACCCCAAGGTGTCACTACCATATTCCTCTTATCCCTGTAATTTGAAAAATGTTATTCTACTATTTGCATTGCATCCTTGACACAAACACACATCAATAGTATACAAGGACGTGAGGATGAATCTAAATATCCCAACCTACTATTTCTTATCATGCACTTTTAGGTATTATTACTCCAAATATTAAGGTGGTCCATTTCCTCAATAAATATAAGTCAAATATATTTATTTACTCTAGGATTACACACAAATTCATCAATAGTAAGTTGGATACTCAAATGAATTATTTCATTAACCAAGCACCAAAATTTCAAATCCTAATTACAAGTGGGGGTATAGTCAATTATTTTATTAAATGCCATAGTATAAAGTTATGGGAGACTATGTATTATAGTATCTTATGTTTCCTATTGTCTTGAATGGGGATAACATTTTTTTTATTGTAATGGCTCAACACTTTATGAACAATTATGATGAATTTTGAGTAACTATTCATGTTTATTTATTTAAAAGGAATGAAATTTGAACTACATGGTTTATTGGTTAAATATACATAATTGGTTAGTTTTCACCAGATGATTAAGATGATCAAAAAATGTGCAAAGTAATTATTGTGTGACTATTTTCCATAGAATTTAAACCAAACGAGGAGTCTAGCCATAATGATTTACAACTGGTGCAGTCTACCCATTTTTTGTCTTATACACCCACTTGATTCCATTGACCTCTTTTTATTTTGGAAGGTCAACCAATTATCAAGTTTGATTTATCTCTATGGCATAAAAAATAGAATGTGCAGGCCTAGGAGGGAAACAACTAACAAGAATAAGTAAATAAAAATATTGATACTATGGTGATAATCCATACCAAACAACAATGCTCAAAATACTCAAAATAAACATGAAAGAAGAGATGAAATAGTGGAGGGTAGAGTTATATCCATAAAACATACAATTTACATATATTAAATTTGTCTAAAAAATTATTACATATTGTTTACAATGCATAAACTTGTAAAGCTAAAGGTTTTTAAAAGGCTCACAATAGTAGAATTTTCATTTTCCATGCTTGAAATTTTTCATGTCGGGCTTCAAATTTTCCATGTTTGGATTAAAATTCTGATTTTCATCATCAAAAGTTTTAGCATCTGATTTTACTTTAGCAAACCTATATAACTACATCTATTCACAAGACTCACAATAATAGAACTTCCATTTTCCATGTTTCAAATCTTCCATATCAGGCTTAAAATTTTTCATGTTGGGCTTCAAATTTTATAAGTTGGACTTCAAACTTTCCATGCTAGGCTTCAAAATCCTTTTTTCATCATCAAAATTTTTAGCATCCAATTTTATAATAGCAGAATAACCTACCCCATAATGATGTCATGCCTTTCAAAATTTCCTTAAAATTAAAACTCTTTCATGTGTGAAAAATATACTTACTGAAAGAGTAATTAATGAATATAAAATACAATCCCTCAAAATAATAAAATCACCATTAATATTATGGAGGGAAAGTTTATTGCATCCAAAATCACCCTATCATTATGGTAGGGTGACCTTCACTTGTATTTTAATATCAATCCATAAATTAGCCAAACTGAGTTCAAACTCAATTGCCATATTATTTGATGGTTTGGCCTTTACAATTTCATAATAAAACTAATTTCAAAAGATATTAAATAGTCTATAGTCTATTTATATGTAAAAAAATAGGTCACTCCTACATGATGACATTCCAATCAAGAATGAAGGCTTTATTAAATTATAAAATGTATCATCATCAACACCTTGGCACAATATGATTCATTCGAATGTCACCATTTTAATCTCTATCACATTACTTTAACACAATCTTGACATTGACCTAAGCATAAGATTAATTTCTCAAATAGCACCATTTTAATCTCACATTAATTTCACATGCTCAAAGATTACTTAGAAAAGGATTTATTTATTATGATGTGACTACTAGATATTTTTTCCACCAATGAGACTATTCAAATAGGATTTTGACATCCAACAAGAACATAAAATATATTAACCTTCTTAAAGTATTAATTTTCTATGAACATATAAATCATGTTAGGTGATTCTTACCATATCTAATTTAATCTCACACATTAAACACATATATTCAATAAATAATATATGCTATAATTACTCAACTTAAATTATATGGTCCTTAGTCTCACCATATTCCAAGTGAAAAGAGAATTTAAACATCAATGGGTCCTTTTCAAGCTATAAATTTGTCCTTTTGGGTGGTCTAGATGATTAACTGTAATTTTTTAAATTTGAAACTATTAAATATATTAGTTATTAAGATTATTTGATTATAATTATTAAAAAATGTTAGCTTGAATCATCCTAACATTCATAATTTGGGTCCCTATTGGTTTTACACATAAAATAAGTAATAAATAAATAGTAATCAGTATCAGTAAGCACTAAAAAACCATAGTAATCTTCATCATTTCATTATTTCAGTCATTATTTTATATTATCTTAAATATTTTATTATCATTGATGGGGCTAACATTTTTTTTGGATTGTAATGGCTCACCACTTTATGCACAATTGAGATCAATTTTGAGTAACTATTCATGTTCCTTAATTTATAATGAAGGACATTTGAACTACATGGGTTATTGGTTAAATCTACACAATTGATTAGTTTTCACTAGATGATGAAGATGATAAAAAAAGGTGTAAAGTAATTATTGTGTGATTATTTTCCATAGAATTTAAACCAAACAAGGAGTCTACTCATATTAGACTAAAACTAATTTAGTCTACCCATTTTTGTCTTATCCACCCATTTGACTCCTTTGACTTGTTGTCCTTTTGTAGCAGGCTTTACAATAGGGCTCATTACTGTCTAGGCCAACCTAGGACCTCCTTGCGCTTGACACATATTATTAAAAAATTTACTATTTTTTATTAAAAACTGATTTAAGTATATATAGGTAGACTACTTGGAATTATATTTATTATATTATTTTATAAAATTTTAGTGTTATAATTTGCAAACCCTATTTTCCCAAATAATAGTTATGTGCTCGCTCTTTTAATCTCCTCTCTTGTGCTTGAAAGGTATCTCTTATGAGATACCTTTAAGTGGAAATCCACTCTTGTGATTAAAAGGTATCTCCTAGGAGATACCTTAAAGTTATTGTAAGGGCCTTCAAAATATCACCCAATAATGATTTTCTTCACACTTGGAATAAATTAGCAGAATTCAACTGTAGTTTAACTACTTACAGTTTTCCTTTTTATGCAAGCTTTAGGCTTATGGGGCTTTAATGGTGAAGCTAGTTAGGATTTAGGCTCACATGTGCCTCAAGATCTGATATACTATGTGGACTTCATTTGGCTATCTTCTCATAAAAAAATTCATATTTGTCAAAGGGTTAGCCAACCATTTGCCTTTGATTTCTTATTTTGTTTCACAACACTGGATTAAGATCCATAGATTTAGCATGAGCCATTGATTGCAATCTGGATCCTTTAATATCATTGGCCACTGGAAGTCTTTAAGATTTTTTATTATATCACATACCAAGCTTTCAAGACTCCCTTTTGTCTAGGAAAAAAAATTAATGTTAACTTAAATTTGATGGTCTTGCTACCATCAAAGATGTTCTTGAGAATGTCAAATAACATGAGCATGAATTCTTAATTTAAGTTTGTCAAATTTTTATCATCAAACATGAGAATGCCACTTGGAATTCTTTCATGGCCTCCTAGGATCATGTACTTCACGTGCTTTATCATATTAAAAGAGTGACAACCATTAGATCTTGAAAAGAGCTCGATCATTAATTAGGTGGGCCCCCTCTTGTTCCCTTCGCATGACCATATGTTTTTGTAAAAGAAATTATACTTGTTCTTTGTAGGAGAAATCCACTTTCATAAGATACTTATGTAAAGACCTCCCCAAGACCACCACGTGTCTCTCGATTGGTTCATCGGATAATTCCACACCTTAGTCACTAAAATAATTTTAAGGTACAACATGGACTTTCTACCTGGGGACCCAAAAATATTTCAATATGAGATTGAAGTAGCAATCATATGTTTCTATGCAAGCTTGAATGCACCTATGTATGCCATATAAGGCTTGAACAATCTAATAGATAAGAATGTTTTCCATGCACAGAATGATATAAGGGACTCAACCAATTTTTAAATGAATCAAACCCATGAAAGGAACACTTGGAGATTGATAAAAGATATATGACACAAAATTCAATACTCAATTTAGGCCAGACTCAGACAATTTCACTAGATAGGGTCTAATTATTCTAATGTAGTTTTGTGCACTAACACTTGGTATGTAAAGGAAATTCTACTTGCTCCTTGCAGGAGAAATCCATTCTTGTGCCTATTTCAAATGTATCTCTTAAGCGATACCTTGAATAGAAAATGCACTCTTTTACATGTTTGAAAGGTATCTCTTAGGAGATACCTTGAAGGTATTATAAAGGTCTTAAAAATATCACCCAGTAGTGATTTCTATGTAAAAGAAAATTACACGTGTTCCTTGAAGGAGAAATCTAGTCTTATGCATGTTTGAAAGATATCTCCTACATGATACCTTGAAGCGGAAATCCACTCCTGTGCATGTTTGAAAGGTATCTCCTAAGAGATGCCTTGAAGGTATTACAAAATCTTTCAAAATATCAACTAATATTACAAAATATTTTGAAGGTAACTCAATTTATCTTTAAAGATAACTCAAATATTACCAATCTATCTTTATTGATCTCATAGATGCAAATTTCTCTAGAAACAACTCTCTTTCTTATTCTTTCTTGGAAAAAATTGTCCAAAATAATCTGATTATCTCAAACTCAAAGTCTTGGATTTATTAAACCATTTATACAATTACCAAAAGAAAAATTACCCCCCCTGTGGCATGTAGGCCTGCTCATTTATTTATATAATTTCAATATAATTAATTCTAATAGGAATCGACTTCTTCAATTCACATGTGCTGCATTAAAATTGGGAACTGTTGAATAACAACTTCCTCAAATCTCTCCACCATGGCTTGAAATGATTAATGACATGTATCTCTTTTTTAACTCCTTATTTGGATTGATTACAAACACTTTGCATGCAGCAAAAATTTAGATAAAGTAACTTACTTTTACAAAATGACTCTGAGTAATGGCATTTTAGCGAAATTACTTAATTTATTGAAATTTATAAAAGTAATTATACTCTAACAAGTAAATCATAAAATGATATTACTTTTACATAATGATTACTACAAATAACATTCTTAGTAGAGTGCCTATGAATAAAGAAGAGAAGAAGAATAATTTCTCAAGATTCTGGATCTAGTGATTCTACTTCATAAATCTAGCTTTTGCATTTTTCTATATACTTTATGTTTTAAGATATCACCGATTAGATTGCTACATCATTTGGTTTTGTAATAGAATGTATTTATGTCTCTAATCTCAAAATTTCTCTTTATCCTCCTACATTGAGCTTTAAATCTCTCGATCCTTGGTCCAAGTATTTTTAGTTCCTCTTATTTCTTTAAATCTTTGACTCACTTGGTTGTGAAAGGAGTTATAGCTTTGTTTATGCATTGCCTTAATTGTTCATTTAACTGCTCTATGGTTCTTGGAACATTATCACTAGACTAGATACCAATGAAACTAAAAAAGGAATATTGAAGATCAACTTTTGTACTACGTGCATCTTCTTCTAATTTCTTCATCTCCTCTTCCATGTCTAGTACTATGTTCAAATGGAAGATAAGAGATAATATTTTTGTTTCACCTTCTTTGCAGACGTAGATATTTATTTTTCAACTAAGTTTTTATCACTTAAATTCACTATTACTTCCAAAATTTCTTTTTGGACTTTGGAAATACCATTTACATTTTCCAACTCAGTTCTTGCTACTTTTATTTCAACCATCTTATCCAAAATTTCTTGATGAACATCTATGATGCTTGGGAAGAGTTCATGGGATTTTTAATTCTTTTTATATATCCATTTATCTATATGCCTTACCTTATCCCCTATTTCCTCTACCTCAGCTATTACTTATGGCTCAATTGGTTCTCCTGAGGTAATTTCTTGTTCGGGAAAATATTTGTCTACTTTAACAATTATTTCACATAACTGTGCATTTTGTATCTTTAGCTTTGCCTTGGCAACCTTTTTTTCATCCAAATTCTTAAAAAAAGAATAAATCAAAGTTTGAGTGTCTTCCTTAAAAGTATCAGTTGTTACTTCTCTAAACTTTATTCTTGTAAAAGTTAAGTCACTCCTTGTAATGACTTGTTTGCTCTTTCCTTGGGGAGGAACTACTAACTCAGCAAAGTTTTGGCTTGAAGATTCAATTAGTAACTTTGAAGTTACTTTAGCTAATTTTGTTTTCTTGCTTCCATTATCCAAATTTTTGAATAATTATAAATCTATCTCCTCAAGATTGATCACTTTCTTTAATCTAGGAGTAGCTTATGCAGCGAGCCAAGATGAGAAATTAGTTGACATGGAAGTTCTAGAATGAATGATTACCTATTCCTAGTGACTATATTAAACTGTTAGTTCCTAAGAAGTAACTTCTTGATTTTCCATCTCTCCTTGAGCTTCTTTTGTAGATTCATAAACTTGATTTTTAGGCACTACTTCCTTAGTTGTTATTTTCTCGGCCTCTATTTCTTCTTCTTTGTCTTTTAATCGTTCATGCATAACCTCCTTCTCGGTTTCAACTACTAGCTTTTCTTGAGAAGTCTCTTGATAAATTGTTTCCTATGAAGTTACTTCTTTAGGTTCTTTTTCAACTATAGGTGGCTTGACCAAAGGATTTGGTGGTGAAGCAGGTGTAATGGAAGTGGAATGAGTGGAGGTGGGAATAGGAGGAATGGGAAAATAAATAAGAGTAGTAGAAACCAATGGTGATGTAGAAATAGTTGGTTGTGTTGGCTCCTTATCTTTTACCAATGAGAAGGTATCATCGACATTTTTCTTTAGCTTTAACTTCTTTAGAGGAACTTGACCACTTTTTCCTTGTATTATCTCTTTCCTCTTTTGTCTCACTCTAGTAATCTCATTTATCAACTCCTTCATGAAATAACCATTATCAATTAGCCAATTAGAAGTCAGTGCCAAAACATTTGAAGTCCTTTATAAAATTATTTTATCGTGATTATCTCCAAAAATATTCACTAGAAGTGGGGCACTGTCTCCTCCTACTATATGGAAAGTATCAATTGTAATAATACCATCATCTTATATGTCCTTAGGAATGGTAACCAAGTCAAATGTATAGATTTGTTCAATGGTCATCCTACTATTATCCCTTATTCTTACATCAAACTCATACCTGAAATCAATCTAAGAATATTCTAGTGTTGGGATATGCATATATTCAAGGGAAATTGTATTCTATACCACACCTCTATAATCAAAATTTGTGCTAACATCAAAATGTGTCTGAGTATAATGATGATACATCTCTTTTTGCACATTTCTTGCCTTGTAAATAGTGGGGCAATGATAATGGCCAATTATAATAGAAAAATTAATCATTGCCTTGTGAGCCTTAGACTACAAATCATGCAACTCAACCAATTACCTACAAAATTCCATAAGGATCCTCTTATCACTGGGATACCTTGGTAGCTTGACCAAGTGTTCCTGAGAAACCTCCTACTCTGAGATATGAGAAATAAATAAATTGAATGAAAATTCAGCCATATAGAGAGACTGTATCCCATGCTTCATCTAATACTCTTCTATGCTTCAAAGATGTTATAAACTTGCAAATAAACTTATAGAAGAAACCATCATTTACTACAATGTAATTCTTGTAGTATTCTTCAAGGACCAGTTGAGGATATTATTCATATATTGGTACTATTGATAGTGTACCATTAGTCTTTAACCGTGAGAAGGCTCCACTCGAGGTTGATTTATACACAAGATATGAAGTAATTTTGAAATTGAAGGTCTATAATGCATTCTTCAACTGTTGATCCATGTTATCACTGATCATTGTTTCCCAATCAATCTTAGCAAAACTCTTAGTCACATCAATGGTTCTAATATACGCATACATCTAGGGTGAAAACCATTTGACATTCTTTTGTCCATTGATTCTACAAAATAATTAATGATGTCATCCACTTCATAAATAAAATTTGATCTGACAATGTTCTTGGGGAACCTTGAAGGTTATTTTGTTTTCTTTAAGTAATATGTATTCATAATCTTAAAACACTATTGTTTTGGTTTCCCACTACTTCTCATCCATCTCCATTAAAATATCAATCACTTTTGGTGAGGTTTGGATATTTAAATAGTAGTTAAGGTATTGAACATCCAACCTCACAACCACATTTCTAGAAACATCTCTTACCACCCTGGTCAGACAGTCATATTACTTAACACATGCTAACACAAACTTAGGAAACGACGCTGAACTTGGGGAAGCTGTAGCCTGAGGAATCCCACTATTGGTCATGAAGTGTAAGAGTGAAGTATTTTTAGGGACCCTTTGTCTTCCCAAAATATCAGTCATAAATATGTGCCCCATGTCTGTGTCACATATTTCAGTGAGTTTAGAAATAATACTTGACTCAATGGGTTATCCTTTGTATTCATACTTCATTTTTGGTTCTTCGAATCTAACCTTTTTTGCTCTTACTTTACCCTTCTTTCTTGGTTATAGAATCTCCTCAAGTGTTAGCTCTTAGGCCTCCTCAATGATTTTGGCTTATACTTCCAATTCCACTACTTCTTCTTTAGACCTTCTTGAACTCTCTAATCTAGACATTGGATTTTGGAAAATTTTAATGACCTTGATAAGTATTTTTCAAACACTCACTGACTGCTCCAACTAGTTTAAAAAAGTTGAAAGGAGTTAACCTTTTATTCTTTGAAATATTTCTAAACAAGTTTTAGGTTCTAAGTAATTGGAAATTTCTAAAATACTAAGTATCTTGCCTTTAAGTATAGGGCTTAGAAATCCCAAATACGTCTTATAAGAGCATGATCCTTCATGTATTTTAGAAGTTCTATCTTTTGAGAGCTAAAGACTTTGATTTTTTAACAATAAATTACTTTGGTTCAAAATCCTAAAGTAACTAAGTTCAAGAAACCTGAAGAAGTAACGAGGCAAAGAAAACTTGAGTGGGTCTTAGATGATGCTTCATGGGTTTGCTTGGGGTTAAGACTTTGGGTTTACTTAAGTGAGTTATTTTGGTTCAAAATACCAAAGTAAGAAGATTTTAGTAACCCAATAAAGTCTTTTGGGAGTTAGGTTTTTTGTAGGAAGATCCTTGCTAGTGAGAACCCAAAGTTATGAAGGTTAAGAAACCTGAAGAAGTACTGGGCAAAGGGGAAATAGATTAAGTAAGCTTTTAATGTAGTTCAAGGTTTCCTACATTAGTTACTTAGGATAAGGGATCCAAATCAAGAAGCAATGGGAAACCTGAAGGACTAGGGCCTTTGTGAATTAGGGTTTTCAAGGCAAGTTACTAAGTATCAAAAACCTGAAGTAAGAAAGATAGACTGGTAAAACTGATTTGGTAGGGAAATTTGAAAACTAGGGATTGCATGAAGATTTTTGATTTTCATGTTTTTAACATGAATAAAATGTGATAATATATTTTGATATTTAAATTTTTCAATTAAAACAACAACTTTTACCAAGAATTTGAAAGAGAAAACAAATCAAAACAACATCAATAGTCAAAAAACTATGGCGGCATGAGAAAAAGAAAATGGGGATAAAATAACCTAAAATAAGTGAAAAATAAATTGAAATTGGTTTATTAATAACTTACCTTAAATAAAAAATTTTCAAGAATAAAATTGCTCTAAATTGCTCCAGAGAATAAAAATTCATGGCTCAGGGTTCGCAGGGGCTATTACTTGTTTAAATGACTTGGAAATGAGGTAGAATTGATTAGACTTATATAAATTCTAATACATTTATTAAAGGTGTGGGAAATCCTTGTCAGCCCTTACTTCCCTTTTTAATTACGATCTTTGAATTACTTTACTTATTTTAAGTAATGAAGCAAATCACTTTTGGAACCCTGATTTGGTCTAGGTTCATGAGTAATTCAGGTTCATGAACTAAAACTAATTTTACTTGTGAATTTAAATAAGTAAATAAATTTTACAATCTTGAGTTTTCCTATAGAATGTTAGTTGGGTTTTTGAGACAGCTTAACTCCTTTTGTTTTCAAGTGAAATAACTTGGGAAACTTGATTAGAACTAGGGAGTGTTGGTCAGGTTTTTTAGACTACTTAACTTATTTAGTTTAGTAATTAAATTAATTAGAGAAACCCAAATTGATCTATGAGGAGTGAATCAGGTTCTTGGGACAACTTAACTTATTTTCAAGTAAAGTAGCTTAGAGGACTTGATTTACACTGCAAATGAACTAAGTTAATTTTAGCTTACCTTAAGTGTTGAAGTGGATGAGTAAAAATATTTGAGTGATGTTTATAAGAAAATGCATTTAGCTCTCTAGAGTAATTTAGGAGTAACTAAGGAAAGTAAACAACAAATTAAAAACAACACTAATAGAACTCAAGTTATTTATTCAAGAGACTAGCTTCAAACAATATAACTGACACACACAAGACCAAAATGCAAAAATTAAAAAAAGGGGGTTCCCCAAAATATTGAAGTGTCTGATTTTGGTGACACCATAACTAAAATAGGCATGAATGATCTCCAAAATGGAAAACATCACTTGGCAATGTACAACCAAAAATAGGCATGAATGATCATATGGGAACAATGTACTCTTGTGAATGATTGAAATGTGTCTCCTAGGAGATACCTTGAATGTACCTATTGATGGTCATTTTGACACATACTATAAACATACTTCCCCTCATCTCTCTCCTTTGAAAAATATTCTATGGATTCCTTTTCCCATTAGTTTATATTCACTAGTGCACATAATTTATTTTCAATTTAGTTATAACTTATTAATTAAAGTGTGAGTTAATGTATATATTATGAATATTGAATATGTATTTTGTATTGTAGTTTAGAATCAACATTTGTTGATACATTTAATCACTACTCAAACACAAAAAAATTACATGAACTGATTCAATATGCAACTTGCATTTTACAAAAGATCCATATTTAAATCATGTCAATTGCTTTGCTGAATGTCTTCAGGTGAAAAAAGAATTACCACACTTAAAAGTCAGAAGATGACCTCACTCAAAGTGAATCCATTGGATAAAAGGTAGAAGAAGGCCTCACACCAAGAGAATTTTGATAAAGTACCATATAAAATACCAAAACTAAAATTAAAT
The DNA here is from genome assembly GCA_037957365.1 of Torreya grandis. Classification (NCBI taxonomy): domain Eukaryota; kingdom Viridiplantae; phylum Streptophyta; class Pinopsida; order Cupressales; family Taxaceae; genus Torreya; species Torreya grandis. The sequence continues at coordinate 377,597 of JARHVA010006696.1, read as the reverse complement.
CCATAGAAATATCTTTCATTTTATGGTGGTGATAAAATTCCTCTTACTGATTGGTATTTTGAATTGTTTAGTCTACCAAACATGCATCTAGATATATACTTGTTTAGCACTACATCAGGAAAATAATATTCTCTGATTGGAATGATCCTAGCCTATGATAAGGATGAACTTGAAGATGCCTTTCAATTTTAATTGGAAGTATGGAATGGACAAGAGGGGATTCTCCATCAAGCTACAACTAATTTCACTAAATTTACACCTAGTAAAATGGAGTTGACAAAAATTAATATTTCTCCTTCTTGTGAAACAATTAGGTTTCATTTGAATAGCTATGACAACTTGTAAATGTTTGGGTTGATAAAGAAAGATAATTTGGTCAATTGAATACAAAACATGTTGAAATAAAAACATGAATAAGGGGAAAAAACTTCTTCTACTTGACACCATGCAAACATGTATTTAAGATACCCTATAGATATGAGAGAATCGACATTGAAGAAAATAAGACAAGCAGGGAAAACATATTTATATGCAGAGTTGAAAGAGGCCATACAAGTACTCACACTAGTGGAGAAAAATAAGATCAAACAAAAGGTTGAAACACTTTTGTTGACACAAAATTTTTATGATACACACAATGAATTCTATACATGGTATCTTTCCTCTAATAATTATGCCTTGAACATTCCTGTACAACTCTATGAATTAGGGAAGGCAAATATCAAAATAAGAAATCTCAATTTAAGAGGGGTGAATGATATAGTTCATTAATTTTAAAACAAACAATGAGGTTCCAATGAAGGATGCTTTGTTAATTCTTTTTGATCCAATCAACCGTGATTTTTTTATTGAATCAAAGGAAGTCCTAGAAGATATGATGGAGAAAAAACCATAAAGTTCAAAATTGTAGATTTCCAACACACAATTACATCACAATAGAGAATTATTTCAAATAACTACAATACATAATCATTGATAAATAAATGTTCTTTTAGAAGGGTAAGATTTTTGAAAATTTTTACTTTGTTCCATATTGTGCACAAAATATGTAATCAATATAATGAAGCCAATGAAACAATTTTTAAGGCTTCATTTGTAGAAAGAGTTGCATGTGACCTTATCAAATTGAGAGGTTGGAAGAATCTTGAAATAAGTAAGAAAATATAGAATAAATACATGAACAAGATAAACAATTGTTTACACAAATGAATTATTCAACATGACAGTTGTAGGATAGAAAATGCCTTCTTTTCATAGAACTACCCATTTGGGATTGTTTTTATAAGGCATTTGATTTGTTTGAAAGTGGTACTTTACTTGGTTCAAATAAGTAACATTTAAATTTTATTGGTACAAAAGTACTTAAAAATATTAAAGGGATTTTAGATAAACAAAAATTAGAACTAGCAGATATATTGGAAAATATGGTGTATTTCCTTCTAGAAAACCCCTAGGTGCAACATGGATAATTGGTGCAAAAAGGTGAAGATGGATAATAAAATATTATCAAAAATTATAGATTATTTTATCAACCATGATACAACACTAGCACCAGAACAAACAATCACACCTGAAGAGGTAAAGGAGCATTATGAAAAATTTGCAAAAAGGTTTGACAATTTATGTGTCCTAATTGAAATTATTTCAAAAAACAAAAAAGGCTAGGAATCATTATCTCAAGATTCATTAAGCATATTAAAAATTTATCTACGTAATGATGGAGGCCATGGTGTTGGGATAGATATAGAAATATTTCTTTTTCATTATAGCCCCCCTTGTCTTTGGCCATCCATTTTAGAAGATTTTAGTGAAACGTTGATTCTTGGTGTGAACATCAATTTGATAATTACTTATATTCTAAATCTCATTGAAGTTTTTAATGAAGAACATCTTCACCTATTTTTTCAGACATTGATTAAAAAAATTATTGTTGGGGATTTCAATGTATTCATCATCCATAGCATAGAACATTATCCTGCCATTCAGACCTCTCTCAAGAATCTACGTGTTAGTGATTTTTGTTACACGCAAGATGTGAGTGTCATGCTATGGGGTCCAAATAGTTATGGATTTTATTGGACACATATTATATGTATCAATTTTTGTCAGCATCTATCTCATTTTTAGTTGTTAGGTTTCTACTTCCATTGTCAACAAAGTATATTAGAGGACAGCTTTAACATCTACAAAGACGTAACAACATTTTAAATTATTGGATCATAAAAAATAGGAAGGCCATTCACAAATGATCTAGATACCATTTTTAGGAGACACTTATCTTTGCTTTAAATGATTCAGATGTATTTGGCATCCTAGGGGTATATACAACATCTATATTGGTTGGTGTTTATACAAAGTTGAAAAGAAATTCATCTTGTATTATAGAAACTAAAGAACAAATTATTTTTAATATTCAATTTCAAATTTTTTTGACAAATTTATAGAAACCAATACAAGAACAACTGCTTTGATCACTACTAGGTGTGTAACATTTTTAATTTTTCTGTAATCATGGTTCAATTTCTAAATATAACATCTTAAAAATATTTTGGTGTATATGTTTTATTATTCAAACCTAATAGCTTATTAGTCTTTAATTGTGTAGCACCAACAACATTGTATACAAGTGAGGAAACAATAATAACAAAAAATCATATCAATGAACATGACACATCCCAAGATGAACAAGGTATCATATTAAGATCATACATATTTTTTTAATTATATAATTTTTTATTTATCAATGATTCATAATACTAATAGAATATTTCTTCATTTGTTTCTATCTCAATTAAAATAGTACACAACATAGCTCTAGCACTTTGTGTCTACAACACAACAACCCATGACACAGCTGTATAGGTTGGTGCCTTCACGAAATAAACACAAGGTAAAAATTTACCACAAGACTAATTTATAAAATACAAATATCAAATCAATTTATAATGAGAATTTTTAGTTACTACATTATATAATAATTTTTAGGGAATAAAGAACCAAATTTTCAATGAAAGATTGCACCCATACAAACTACAAAAAAGCAAAAAAAGGTGAAAACCCATTTCAATAAATGTGTAATTATACAATTTCATACAAGTATAGAATATATTAATTAACTTTATTTATTTAAACACATTACAATTGAATTTTTCTTCATGGATAAGAGATTTTAGAAGACAATAAAATATAGACATGCATCATCTTGGGATTTGGAAGTGTGGTTCATTTTATTGTTGTGTAGACTGAATGTGGTTGTATTTACCCATTAAAATGTTGTTTAAAAGTTTAATTTACCCATTAAAATTTTGTTTACAAGTTTAATTTACCCATTATAATGTTGTTTACATGTTTAATTTATCCATTTTAAAATAACACAATATATGTTATTACTATGTCTTCAATATAATAAGTTTTGATGCAAAGTATCCATGACAGTGTTCTTTATCAATAATAATAATAATAAATTATATTGACATGATAGAAACAATTATATTGCTATTGATTCAAAAAAAAAAAAATGATGTGTCTTATTGGAAATATATGAATGGGGTTCAACTATTAAGGTGTATTATATTCTTATTTGAGTTTTCTGATAGTGAACTACAGCTTAAAAGAGTAAATCCTATTTTATTTTTAGTGATGGGCTTCATAAACATATAAATATATTTTGGTATGCATAAGAGTTACAGTTAATACTTTCATTATTGTAAAAATATTAATAGATGTTGGTTGATCAATGTTAAATTCCTATCAACGTCTATGAGAAATGAGTTATGGCTAAACTAGGCTGATTCAAATTATGATACATTCATGGTCAAGTTATAAGGATTCAATATGGACTTTTATATGCATATGTGTGTTACAAAATTGGTAATACAAATGGTACATCCATGTATACTAAGTATTATATTGACAAAGTGCCTAAGCATGTACTTATTTTTATATGTGTTTATATGAATCTTTATAAGAGTTAAATAAATGCAAAAAAAAAATAATAATAATAAAATGAAATGCTTTATTTTTTTATGTTACAATAAGAAATACAAATCAAAATTCTATTAACAACCAGTCTAGTAACATGTAAAACATTTTCTTAAATATTTTCATGTTATATATCTTATAATATAATATTGCTATTAATAAATGATTCATTTCTTTTTTAACAAATTGTAGACATTTTGAAAGAGGGGCTAAAATAGACATCTAAAAATTTATTGATTTTGGGGTTGGATGACTTATTATTTGTTGTGCACAAAACAAAAGATATGAAAATGAATGATATGAGAAAAAAAGAAGATTATAAAATTGAAAATATGTCATACTACATTAGATATCATTTCAATATAAATTTTAAGGTAGCACTGCAGTCTTTTTCTCACATTGGTATTTGGTCAATGATAGAGGACAATCATTAGAGGATACTCAATCAAGCCATGGGTTACACAAGTTCAAATTTCATGTTTGTTTGGGGGAAAAAATATTCTAAGATATTCAATATAAATATAAAAAAATGGATGAAGTTATTTTTGAAGAGACCTTCGAAGATGATTTTTCAATTAACAACATGTTATTAATTGATTGCAATTCTCAAAATTGTGTTACAAATAAAAAATTGAAAATGAGTTATGTTACATCAAGTAGATATACTGGAAATGAAAGTCAGAAAGATGAAAAGGATTGGAGAATTTAAATGACATCAATCATCACATTCTTGGGAAAGAGCAAAAAATTCATGCCAATAGTTGTGAACCAATGTTTAGAGAGATGTAACTTCACATGATTCTTTCAAGTGTATTTACGGATTATAAACTATAATTCTAGTAGTAAACATTAATATCATCAATTTCATACAATTCAATTCTAAATTATTTTAAAAATAGTTCTGATTTTATTTTAAAATAATTAATTCTAATTTATAATAACTTTGCTCTCGTTATTAGTGCAATTTGATTTCTGGTTGGATATTTTCTTAAATTATTGAATTAGTATATTGGCACTTACTCATTCAAAAGATTTTCCTAATGAACAAAAAATAAATTATTGTCATTGAGATATTTTATTATGTAGATGAATTAGATTCAAGCTTAATAATATGTTTTCATCCATAAATTTGGCCAATCAAATGGTGCCATGTGTCCCAATTATGGAAGATACTTCAAAGGATTAATGATCGGTATGAAGGACTAAAAGGGTGCCATTAGTTTGAAATATTCCAATCTATTCAAAATGATATGCTCCCAAATGGTTTGAAATAATTAAACAAAATTGGAATATGGAAAAGTTACATGATATTTATGGAGAAAATATTCTCCACTCCACTTTAGTGGGTATAATTTCAAATTATTTATGAACTAATTTAATCAAAATGATCTATACTCAAATGCTTTGAAGTAGTATAATTTATTTGGAAAAAATAAATTTATTTATTTTTGGAGAAAATCTTCTTCTGAATCATTAACCATTTTATAGGTATAGGTCTAAATTATTCAAAATAACCCTATTTACTTAAAATAATCTATGTCCAAATGCTTTGAAATAGTCCAATTTATTTTAAATATAACAAATTTATTTTTGGAGAAAATTATCTTCACTCTACTTTAGTGGGTATAAGTCTATTTTATTTAAAATAGACTAATTTATTCAAAATGATCTATTTCCAAATGGTTTTAAACACTCTAATTTATTTAAAATATATGAAATTTATTTTTTGGAGAAAATTTTCTCCACTCCACTTTATGGAGTATAATTCCACATTATTCAAAATATTCCAATTCATTCAAAATGATATATGGCCCAAATAGTTTGAAACAATCCATTTTATTTGGAACATAAGGAAAAAAACATAGAAAAAAAAATCTCCACTTCACTTTAGTGGGTTTGAGTCCAAATTGTTGGATTATTTTTAATGATCCAAAGTATTTTATTTTAATTTTTTTAATTTATTAGTTTCTTTTTTTTTAAATAAAATGTTGGTTCACGGAAAAGTTAGTTTTAACTCGTAACCCCCTGAGAAAAGCCTATAAAGCTTTTCACATGCTTTGTAAATATGATTCAGAACAATACAATATTACTTTTGGTGTGAAAAATAATTTTTTCATAATGTAATTTCTTTATTATTTGCATTAGAATCTAGGCCAATAGTGGTATCAGAACATGGTGTTTGAAGCATGTTGAAAAGCAAGCGGGTGAAAGTTGAATTCTAAAAATGGTATGCTAGTAAAATAATTTTTTTGTGGACTTTGGAAAATTATTTTATATTTAATTTTTGAATAGTTTTAAAGTGATTTTGAAAGAAATAACCCTGTGTACTGGTCTTGTATGGCCATATTCTTGGATAAGCATTTCATGTTCACTAAAAATCTTAGATTAATCTTTTTGAATAGAATAAAATGTTTGAGAAAGCTTCATTCTGAATAAAATGATTTCAAAAGATTAAATCTAGAAAAATATATTTTTGTATGGATTTTCATTTAATAAATCCCTATGAGAGTATATGCAATGTTGGAAGTGATATGCTCAGTATTTTAAATCTTTTTTGAGTTTCTAGAGATCAAAATCAATATCCAAAGTATCTCAAAAGTTTTTCAAATCTAGGATTTGTAGAAGTATGGCCTCTCCAATGCCCCAACACTTAAAATACTCATTAACCTGATAAAAATCTTTTCTAAAAGTCTAAAATAGTAAAAAAAATTACATACTACTACCTTGTACAGAGTTATACAACCTAGTGTGGAGGATTGAAGGCTTCAAAAAAAATTGAGCTGCGATGGCATTCCCTGTAAGCTTGATGTTGAAATCAAAAAATATGAAAGTTACGTTGAATGGAAAATATGAAAGTTTTTGTTATTATTTACTAAAGTTTCATAAGGCTTAAATCATACATTTAGGGTTCTTTGGGCCCCATCAAAAAGAGCAACGCTTTACTCTCCAGCAAGTGAATATATATATATATATATATATATATATATATATATATATATATATATATATATATATATATATATATATATATATATATATATATATATATATATATATATATATATATATATATATCTTTTACATGATGAAAAATATTTAAAAGATTATCATAAATATTTTTTATTATTTTTCACATCCATAAAAATTAAGGCCATCTGATAAAGCTTGTTGATTTGTATTGAACATTGTTAAAGGCAAGTTGGTTAGATCATATTTTGTAAGCCACTTACAACAAGAGGTCAAAGGTTCAACCCTCAAAAGTGCCAAAAATATTTTTTTTTTGCAAAGGGATCATTTCAATTAATTCTAAAAAATAAGAAAATTAGTACTAGTTGTGACCATTTCTACCATATTCTAAACATATTATCATTTTTTTTATCAAAGTTACTTTTTTGGAAACTAGACTCAAATATATTTTCAATGAGTATATGTAAGGAGGGGTCCATCATGTCTTGATATGTACTTTTAATCCCCATTAACTACTCAAAATTTCTAAATTAGCATTGAGAGGGGGTCTACCTAGCCTAAAAGAGGAGAAAATTTTGAAAATGTCATATCTTCTATATACGATGTCTGAATTATTCATATTATCACTCATTTTTCATGGAAAAGGATTTTCAAGAGCATCAGTGCAGTAAATTTTTTATTATGACATGTGTACATATTTTTTCACATATTTTGAATAAATTATGTATTGTAATGAAAATGGGTGCATTTTCAGTAGAATCTGACACCCCAAGTTTTTATCAAATATTAAAAATGTGTTGTATACATAAAAATTGATTGTAGTGATGTGTCCCACCACTTGTGTTGTTGGTGACGATGGTATTAGATTTTGACATTTACAAGTCCCTGTGGATCTAACAGGGTAATCAGAGCAAACTAGAGGTTGGAGAATCCATGGACGTTAGAGGAATTTTCTCTTCTCTAGTTCATTATTTACTCAGAGGAATGGGTCACTATTGGGATAGAAATTTTTGGTTTGTGTACTTTGCTTTCATAGATGTAATGTTTCTATGATCTTTAATGTGGAGCATTTTAGTGTTTTATAGTTGGTTTATTTGTTACACAGCTTCTCACCTCTCACCTGATAAGGGGAGAAGATATTACATATTGGTTTTTTGATCAGTCATCAGTGATGTGTAGTATAAGTCAACATTATATTGCCAACATTATTAGTGCTAAGTAAAGGCCTGCAAGAGATGTTGGTAATTGTTGGGCATCAGTTTGAGATGTGCCATACATAGTACAGAGGGTAGTCACTTATTGGATGGATTCTATGTGAAGATATATGTAGTTAGATAGTTCATGATCATGTTCTATTGCATTATAGGGATGATCAAGATGTGATTAGTCTAAGATGCATAGTGTACCAGTTGTAATTATGGTAGAGTCTACTTGGATGACTCACAGTTCTTTGTTCCAATATTTCTATACCCCTTTGGATCAAGGGGGAGTTTGTTGGATTATTTTTAATCATCTAAAGTATTTTATTTTAATGTGTTTAGTTTATTAGTTTCCTTTGTTTTAAATAAAATGTTGGTTCATGAGAAAGTTAGTTTTAACCCGTAACCACCTATGAAAAGCCTATAAATCTTTTCACATCCTTTGTAAATATGATTCAAAATAATACAATATTATTTTTGGTGTGAAAAATAATTTTGTCATAATGTAATTTATTTATTATTTGCATTGGAATTTGGGCCAACACAAATTATATGAAAGATTCTTTAAAATCATTATACTATCTTACTCATATGGCTACTAGCCTTACAGAAGAAGGATTAACTTGACTAAGGACCATACCTCACCCCTTATTTATTGAACCATTGATAATACCCATGTGCCTACAATGAAGACCTCTACCACTTGGTTTAATACATGAGCAACACATACACTGAGACTTATCCCAAGATATCCTAATTTTTTTCAATAATCAATAATCATGTCAAAGAGATTATCGGATAAGAATTTGATTGAGTTACCTCTTCTTCATAAAATGAATCAGAATTATAGGCCAAATCTTCTAATGTAAGAGTAGTTTGTTCTTATCATATTCCTAGAGGCCATTTAACATATCACTCAATTACTTTGATAGAACAAATTAAGTAATTCTTCAATCAAGACAAGATTATACTTTATAAACAAACTTCCATAGGAAATGATATTTTTTAAAATGAAAATCAACAATTAAAGATGTTTCACAATCAACAACATTTAAAAGTGGTGACCAATAACAATGCACTCAAGACATTGATCATGATAATGATAATTCAATACATGATGATATGTATTTGGGGTCTCTTCATGAACCCACAATATATGAGATAGTATATACCATAACATGGTATTCATCATATATATTTTTTGACATTTCCATTTGTATTGTTCCTTTGATAAAAATTTTTACATTATATGTTTTTTATTCCATATCACTGCCTTTCATTATTTAGAGTTCTACCACATATGTTATTTGTATTTCCTATGCTTAATATTTTGCCACTAGATATTGTCAATGAATATTTAGAGTTATAATACATAAGATATATCTAGACTAAGACCCTCACTTATTTGAATGTTTTGTTGAATTTTTATCCCTCTCTATGTGACTATTGCATTTGATTATAGGGGATATCCTCACATTTTTTATACTAATTTTGATACTTAGTATGTCATGTGTGTAACTATTAATGACTATGACATTACGCCTTGAACACACTCATACACAATTCATGCTCACCTACATCTAATGTTTCTTTGATAAATCATTATTGTAACATATTATACATAAATTATCGTGTTGTATTCTATGCTCACACTATAATTAACAAAAAAAACATCTATAAAATATAGAAATAAATAGATTATTTTCATTTAACTTGGTCATATGATACAAGTCATGGTTTTCTACCTATGCTAGAGGCTTACATATTCTTAGTTTTCACATGTGTGTCTCATAGTAAAATTTGGGTTCATGAGATGCAGGGTATACAAGCCATATATGGTTATAGGCATAAGGATCTAGGGCATTTCTACTCAATTGGATTTATACAGTGACCACTTTTTAGTCTCCTATTTACAATATAGAGATGTACATTACATGGGTTATACTTATCCTTATATTATCTATGTTTGGTGTGTTTACATGGATATCTACATGCTAAATTATTGTTACATTGATTCTTATATCTTATACCTTGTGATCTATACTTACATGTTTCTTATACCTTGGTACATACCATCCAAGCTTCTACTACTATGACCATTATTCATAGTTATACGTATCCTTCTTAGAGGTGCCTCACCTACCTAAGATAGATTTATTTTTTATTGGGGGCAAACATACCCCCGCATATCTCCTTGATCTTAAACTTTATGTTGTGCACATAAAATTATTATAATTAAATATGGTTTCCTACTCATATGTGTCACCTCATACTCCTGAACATCTCTACCACAAAAATTTCAATAATAATCATGTTATAGTAAGAGTGATAAAACCATTTTTGAATACAATAAACCAACCAGATTTTATGCTTAATTGTTTGATATTCAAATTTTGTATTAAAAAATTTAAAAATAAATTTCTAGCCCACATAAATATTCATTTTTAAAGTACCTAAAATAAAATAAGTAAATTAAAGCAATTTTAAAAATTTTAAAAGAATTTATAATATATAAAATTAAGAAATTAAAATAACTGATTAAAAAAATTATTTTTTGAAGCATAGTGTAATATTTTTATGTCATCATTGACATAAAATCTGACCTTGGCACTCCCCCACACTCGATACTTATTCTTATCTAGTTTTAGATGAAATAAGATATCATCGTTAGAGTCATGTGGATAATATATATCCCCATCTAAACTCTATTAAAAACATTCTCAATTTTTATGGTAGTGATCTCTTGTAATTCAAACTGGTGATCATGATATGGATGACATTACAAGTGAGTTAGCATAGAAGATGAGGATATATAATTATAAAATAATTTATAAAATATAAATTAAAACAACCCAATAAATTAATAAATTAATTAATTAAAACCATAATTAATTTAACCCAATAAATTTAAGAAAACAAATAGGATAAAATAAAATAAATTTTTACCTCATTGGCTCCCTTGAAGCAATAAAAATATAATAGGTCATCTCAATAGTTTCACCACCTCTATACTGCCAAAACACCACAAAGATATAATACTCATCTGAATCACACTGTAAATTTAATAATTGAGGCATGTGATGGTTGTGGTACTCTTCCTCTACATCTCATGTGGTGGTTTAAATGAACAATAATTTTTTCACATCCCACATTATTCTAGACCCTTTTCAAAAAAAGAGCCATGATCATGGGGTTTATTTTTATTAAGTGCCTAGTATTTTTTTTAAATGATTTTTTTAATTGAATAACACACATAAATTAAGAAAATAAGATATATGACATCAAAAATCATACAAAAATATGGGTGGAAAAGTCACACCCCAAAATCACAACCACATCGAGCTAAAACAATCCTTATCAAGAGAGTAAAGTCCACAAAAGGCCACCTGAAGGCCAAAAATACCAAGGTTAAACTAATTCAAGTCCACATCAACCAAAAATATGATAAAAAAAAAAGCCACAAAAAAGAAGGAACCTATTAAGTAACAATAATGAACATGGTGACAGGCAGAGTTAGAGGATCCTAAGAGTTCCCTCCACACCTATCTCAAGTAGGGGGTCCTTATCAACTAATAAGGGATCCCTACCATCAGTATACTGGTTATTTTCAATATCATTTTACTGCTTAATTATAGAATCCTATATAGAGGGTGAAATGACAAGAGCCAATCGAGGGAACTTGTCCTATAGAGGATATCCCCAACCACCTCTTCCCAACCAATATTATATATCATTCATAAACTCAAAACAAATTGAAAAAATAAATTAACAATATGAAAAACATATGATATTTTTCCTTTCAATACTTTCAATGATTTGTTTTTTTGGTAAGGCTTATGCTTCCTATTTTTTGTAGGGTTTCCACATAATTTATTATTTATTTATTTTTATAGGGTTCCCCTAAATATTTTTCTTATTTTTTGCTAGGTTTTAGTGTTTCTAACCATTATTTTCCCTAAGTTTTTTCAAAAAACTTTCTCAAGTTTGTTTTTTTATTGATTTTACTTTGAAAAAATGGTTTTGTGTTTTTTTATAGGGTTTTACTAGGTCTCTACCTACTATTTTTTCTATTTTATATGGTTATTATTTTGCATTAAAAAAAACTATAGGGTTTTTATAACATATTTTTTATGAAATAAATGTTTTTGTTCAAGGGGGAAAAATATATGAAAAATACATACCTCTCTCCTTCTATCTTTATAGTATTCTTCCTCATTTTCCTCTGCTTCATGAGTTGGTCATATATATTCTCTCCTTTTGTCTTTAAATTTTTATTCCTCCTCCTTAGTTATGCATAGATGTTACCTACATACCCTTCTTATTCCTCCCTCTTCTGCTTTCTAGAATAAACTATTCTCTTTCCCATTTCCTACTATTTCTAATTTCCCACCTCTATATTTGGCATCTAACATTATTAATTTTTATATCAACTTATCCTTTTTCTATTACACATTTTTTAATTAACTTTATATTTCAAAAAGGTTAAAAATAAATGAGTGGAGGGAAAATGGGCCCTCCTCTCTTTATATTAATTTCAAGTGGCTAGTGAGGCAAAGTGAGGCAACATTTACAACTTTTACATCACCACTTGACTACTTTTTTTAAAGATAATTACGAGGTTTTATTAGAGGCCCTTAACCTAAAGGAAAGATTTTTATAGTAAACATCCCATAAGCATATACTTGAAACCAGAACCATAGAAAGACTGACTACAACCAGCCATACAAGATACCCCAAGAAACTAGGGTAAATGAGAAACCATAGTCAAAAAATAAAAAACTAAAACAAGACCATATAGAGTTCTAAATGAGAATGACCAAAAATAGAGAGGATGTAAAAAAGCCTCAAAGGTTGACTCCTTCTTGAATCTCATCATCATTTCACCCAATAAAATGAGCTCAAAGCATCTATAAACATTATCTTCCATCTCACCCAAGACTTTACACTAAAACAACTTTCTTAGACCTTTACACTTTCCTACAAATGTCAAAAGGGTGTTGGCAAAAAAAAGAGAGTCAAACCCAATTTTTACGATCAGAGACTTGTTAAACTAATGAGGCATAGTGACCTAACCCCTGAAAACCCATTTAATCAACTTTTTTGCCACATCAACTTGAGTCTTATCATGATATTTTTTCTCTCAATTGAGAGATTTATGGGATTGAGCTCTGCAAATGAGCTATGGGTGGCATAAAAAGAAACTTCCATTCCATGGGGTCCTGTGAACTAACCTTTCTTCTCAAATCCTCCACAAACCCTATAAAAACCATAAACCAAGTTTTCAATGTTCTAAAATCCATTACAAGAGTAATCCCAAGGCCATTTGTGCTTGAAAATAATAGATTAGGAAGACAAGATAAATCATGTAATAATTTTCTTAACTAACCCTACATAGATTTTTATCCACACAAATAAAGAGACCACCCTTACCACCACCTCTGAGTTAGAGACAAAAAGAAATGAAATTTGATGCAAATATAGAAGTAATCTCATAGTTATACATATAATAGAATCGTTACATTAGAAAATCCTACCCAAGAACACTCAAAATGGCTTCAAAGATATCCTTAATTGGAATCTAGAATATATGATTTAGATGGGTTCTCAAGATCAAAATATCAAAATCCATCTCCTGTTCCTGGCTACCATTGTAAATGCATGGTGTGCCTAGGGTAATTTCTATTATTTTATCCATAGTCAGAAGCCCCAAGATCACCAATAACCATTGAAACTAGGAAGAAATTAGGTTGTGATAAAACATTATCATTGGACTCCTAAAATGAGATGAGAAAATCAAGAACACATTATGTGTGAGGGAAGTCTCTTGATTCCCCTCATGTCACGTACTATCACCATCCCATCTAATAACACTTGCCACTACTACATTAATTATTTTCATCCCCAGTCAATCAAATTTATGAAGGGGATTTTTTAGGATCATGATGAACTATTTCACTAAAAAAAAATATAATTGCTAACTCTACCAAACTAAAACACCTCTAAAGAAAACTCCCCTCTAAACATACTAATTTGGAAATTATTTTTTTACAAAATTAATACAAAAGGAGAGAAGGGAGACAGTGATTGAACTCAAATTAACTAGGGAAAGGGATGGGAAATCATCCCATGCTTCTCTCACATTATTAACCCTAAAAGCTTCAGCTTGGTCAATTCCACAATTTACAAGGAAATCAGCTATCATGTTTGCTTCCCAAAAGCAATGTTAAACTCCATAGAAAAGAAAACCTATAATTTCTCCTAGGTATTTTCCAATATGTTTTTAAAGTTCTAAGAAGTGGTCTATTTATTTTGCATAGCTGAGATAATGACCTATAAATCACCTTCCAAAATTTACTTTGTAATGTTGCACTAGATTTCAAGATCAATCTCACTTACCAACGCTTGTGCTTCCACTTCGTTATTTGTCCCATCTTGTATTTTATTAGACATTGAATGGATGAGATATCAAATATAGTCCTTTATAATATAACCATCTCCCAAATCTCCTAGATTTTCCTAGAGGCTCCATCAAAATTTAATTTAGAGCATCCTACAGGAGGTGGTATCTAGTCCCACTTTCCAATCTTACTCTTTTTCCCAACTATGGTTGACCCATTAATAGGGGAAAAGTTTGGGTATAGGAATTTTTATAATTAGAATTCCCAAACTAATGGAATATTATCCTTAGCCATGGAATTTTGAATGCCTCATCACATTGAACACAAGTTTCAATCTACTTACTAACCCCCATTGCATTGAACATCGAATCGGTTAGCCCATTGCATGTGGATACTTTTCATGAATATGTGCATACCTTACCCCCTATAGGATTAGAACATGTGACCTCCTTCTTGAAAGTACATTTTCTTCACCATTAGTCCAACTCAAGTGCACTCCCCTTGACTACTTTTTATAGTATATATCTATGATCAGTTTATTTTTATTTTAAATTAAAATAAACCTATTAAATACTAAATTAAATTGAATTAAATGAAAATTTATTTAAAGGACTAAATTAAATAAACATATTAAATAATATTAAAAAAAATAATTAAAAAAAACTAAAATAAATTAATTAGTGGTTCATTCTAATATTAATAAAAAATTGATACATTAAATTACTTTATTTAAAACACAAAATGATATTTATAATAACATTAATAATAATATGAAGATTTAAAAATAGACGATGGCCATATAAATTAGTGAATGAGGACTACAAAAGAATGATTTTATATTATATATACCTAGATAAGAAGGTTAATTTATTTGATCTTTCATGAGAAGATAGAGTACATAGGAAGAAATCAACAAGTTTCATTTCTGATACCCAGCATTTGAATGGCACGATGGAGGAAGGGGATGTCTTTCTAATAATTCTTGACACTATTATAGATTGGTTTTAGATTATATGGTAAAATATCTTGATAGGTAAGTTACATGGAAGAGGACATAAATTTACACCTTTAGATATTGGGATAATACGAAGTGGAAGCTCAAAAATAATTCAAAATCTCAACCCTGATTGAAGGATTTTTTCTTATACCCTTATCTAATCAAGATGATTGTTCAACTATCATGTTAGGAGGCTCTTGGTTCATAGGTAAAATATTATTATCACTTGAAAAATTAAAATTAGGCATGGATATAAACAAGGAAAATTTCAACCAACTTGCAGTTTTAGTTAAACTTATAGGTCTCTGACTAGAATTTTGAGACGAAGAAGCCATGATAGGTATTGTAAATTACTTTGGTCAATTTCTAACCATGGATCTAGTCACTAAATCATAGATACTATTATTATTTTATAGATTTTGTGTCTTTTTTTATAGAGAAGGAATTCCATACCTCTATCAAATTAATGTCAAAAATGTGGAGATATGGTTCAAAAGTCAGAATATGGAAGTTTTCCTTCACTTTCCTAAACATGCTAGAATATAGGACATGAATATTATTCCTACTATCTCAAAAACAAATAAAATGATGAGTGGAGGATAAAATAAGGCCTAAAGCATCCCAATGCATCACTAGATGTAGGGGTAGATATAAACATATAATAAAAAGAAGATGCAAAACCAACCATAGACCAAGATTGAGAGCTAAAGGTCATAATAAGGAATATTAAATGAAAGGTATGACTGGACGTGGACATTTGATTTTTAATTTTATGAACCTAATCAATCATGAGGAAAATTAAGGATGAACTAAGAATATAATGATAGAAAAGGATAAATATCTAAAGTATATTGGGGATGAAAATCTTGTTAATTTGGGAAACAAAGAATATAATCATTATGAGGATAATTAAGGAGATATAGAGACTCCATTCATGGACAAGGAGAAATAAGATATACATATTATGGATGGAGAGATCATATTCTTGGAGTTTGAAGATCAATACCAATATTAAAATGGAAAATAAAAGAGTTATACCATTTTTATACAAATAATATGAAACTCAAGCTCTGACTATTGAGATAGATGTTAGGAATCAAAGTGTTCTTCCCTTTTTAAGTGGATATATGTATAAGGTGTATGTTATAAATGGAAAAAGTGAAATATAAGCCACCCATGATGGAAGATAATATGATGATTATTATAAATTAATGACTAATAACAAATCTAGATCCAAAATAATGATTTAAACAACTGATAGATTCACTAGAAGTATTATGTTGAAAGAACATTCTAGACCTAGATCCATATATTTAGGTAGATAATATTACTATGTTTTTTCTAACAAACTTATATTGATGTTGTGCCACCTTTCACACAATGTGAGATCTATTGGGTTGTTTACTATTGTTCTATTTTTTGGGTGGTGACTTATGATTTCGTAACATTTCTTCCAGTGGTTGGGAGCCTTTTTATACTTTGGTATGCTAGTTTTTATCTTGGTTTGGTATTCATTGTTGATTACCAAGGATTTTTAAAATGTTTTGGGAGCCTTTAAAAACATGATATTTATGATAATTAAAAAAAATATTTCATTGAAATAAAAACTATGGTTATTCATTCAACTGATGTGAAGGTGCTTATATTCATTCATGTTTTTATTTAACAAACTTAAATCCCATGATTATCTTTCTCTAGTTATAAACTTTAAAAATTAAATTAAAGTATGTAAATATGGTATATGAGATGTCGATGGATGCCCTAAAAATAATGTCTCATAAGAGTGAATGTGGATGGGTAAACAAGATCACGTCTTGATCCATTGGATATTTTGCAAGGTTTTAGGAATGTAAGGGAGGTGATGGTATAGATGATTAAATATAATTATGTGTGCAATATTTGTCATAATTCAAAGACATTAATAATGGAAATTAACATAAATATTTATTTTATTTTATTTTAAAAAACTACATGTTCATCAAAATCATTTATAAGTAATTATAAAATTAATTTTGAACTATTTAAATGTACTAAAATAATAATATCTTTTCAAATAAATTAATTTTTACATATCATAAAAAACATACCATTAGATTATTTTAAAAATACTCTGGTGAATTAGATTTCTTGAAAAGTTGGGTTTCAAAAAACCTAGATATATACAACAATCACAATTAGAAAATACATAATTTATTAATATCCATGGTGTTTCCTCGATGGAAATTGATATTCAACAAGTTCTTTGCTAACTTTAATCTTCATAATTGATTTTAAAATTACATAATGAGTTAAATTATAGTTAATTCATCATCTTTGTAATTAGCACACTTTATTTATTAGCAATTAGGAGATGTAGAATTCATACATCCATGGGTTTTATTAATGAAATCAATAATATTATAAAATGCATAACGATGTCATAAATATAGGTACACACCTACATATATCGATAAGTAATAGATACATTCTCCATTTTTATTTTAATGATAACATAGTCCATAGTCTTACATACTAAATTTGTATCTCACCATGTAAATCCAATATTTTAAACTGTACACAATACCATAAAAATTTAATATCAACACAAATGATCCATGTTAAGAATTACACCTAGAATATTAATTACCAACAAAGTGAACAAAGTAGTACTTGTATTAGGGATAGTTGATGACCGTAACATACAACTTCAACTCTAAAATTTAAATATCACATAGGTTGATAGGAGTGGATCATGAATTTGCCACACCACATAATCTTTAAAATTATTGAAATTATATATATATATTTCAACAACACCTCAATAGGAAGTTTCAAATCATCTTTGAATTTTCCCTTGTTACTTTAAATCTTAACTTCCCTTATCTACATGAAATTTATTCAAAATTATTGGAATCCTACTATTTATTTGTGCACCAGTGTAACGTTTTTGGACCTCTTCCTATTCAACACATTTTATCTTGTCATATTATGTCATTATCATATTGCCTACATATACATATTTAGATGAAAATGGTGTTGACAAATAACAAATTAATTATTCAGATTTTATATGGTTTCTCAATTTTTAAAAATTTATGTAATTTATCCTAATTATCACCTTTTATTCAATTTTAAAAAAATACCTACTTTTACTTAGTTCACAATTTTTTACTATAATTTCCCTAATTTTTTCAAGTTTCACTAGTTTTTATAAAATTTATTAGTTTCTCCAGTTTCTCTAATTTTACCTATTTTCACTAATTTTAACAAGTAGTGTCTAATTTAATCTAATTTGACCATAACTTAATTAATTTTTAAAAAAAATCCTAATTTTATCATTTTTTGTATTTTTTCCTATTTTTTAATTATTTTATCCAATTTATCTAATTTACTCTAATTTAACCATAGTCTAGTCTAACACACCTAACCCTGATTCACCTAATATATGTAGTTTTTCATAACTCTCCTAATTCTTATATTTTATCATACTTGTTATTAATTTCCCTAATTTAATAAGTTTGGCATAAATTTCTCAACTTTGGCCAGTATTTACTAAGTTTATGCAACTCTAACTTTCCTAATTTCCCCATATTTTCACTAGTTTATATTATTTTATCTAGTTTCCTCAATTTTTCTAATTTAAATGCCTAGAGTAGTCACAAATTTTTTCAAATTCAACCTATTTTTACTCCAATTTTATCATAATTTACTTTAAATTCAATATTTTAATTAATTTGGCATAATTCCTCCATTTATTTTTATTATTTTCCACAAATATCTTTAATTTCATAGTTTTGACATAATTTCGTCAATTTTCACCATATTTTTCTAAAATTGGCCAAATTTTATTTCAATTTTGCTACCTTCTCCAAATTTCATTAATTTTTTATTATTTTCCTAATTTCTCTAATTTTCCCTATTTGTCACTAATTTTTTCAAGTTTGTCATAATTTTTCTCTAACTTTATACTAATTTACTCTAATTTCCTTAATTTATACAACTTGGCATAAGTCCTTCAATTTCTATAATTTATCTTATTTATTGATAATTTCTCTAATTTCATAACTTTGACATAGTTTTACTAAGTTTCACCAAAATTTACTCTAATTTCTCTATTTTATAAAATTTAAAATAATTTATGTAATTTTTCAAATTTATCTAAGCTTTTTTTATTTATCCTTATTTTCCCTAATTTCATAATTGTACTTAATTCTAATCTAATTTCCCCAAGTTTCGCTATTTTTTTGTAGTTCTTCCCTTTCCATAATATTCTCACTAATTTATCTCTTTTCTGAACCTACCATTAATATTTATAATTGCCTCTAATTTTACATAATTGTCTACAATTTTATATTAATTTTTAAAATGTAGTTGGACATTTTTTAATATTTCCTATACAACATTTGAATTTTTTTTAAAATATTATACTCGGGTTGATTATAAAGGCAATAAAGAATCCCACATAATTGTTTAGGATACATGTAAGATAAAATCAACAATAATCCTAGGTCTTGTAGACATTAAAATCTAAAGTTATGCTTTGTTTGTTATTTTTGAATGTAGTGCTAGACTGTGCAACCTTGTAACTAATTATATGCTAAATTTTAAGTTCTAGTTCCAATTAAATATGAATGATAATTGTGTCATTCATGTCTATAGTAGGATTTTCATTGACCATATTTTACCATAATTTGTGCCCTCTTTTATAGTTTTTGTATATGAAAAATTTATGGGTATTTGTATTATTTTGAAACTACCTACTTTATATGTTCATACTTTTGACATGTAGATTTTATGGACAAAACTATTTGATTTTTTATTCAATGCTCTTGACCTAACTTGCCATAATCAAAACATAATTCAAAATGGAATTGAAAATAATAATTATGTTGGGAAACTATAAAGGTATTTCAACTACGTATCCTACATGTTAGAATCAAATCTCTCATTGTTCATGTGTTGTGTGAATTGAGAAATTGAGTAAAGGATTCAACCTTATTTACCTAAAGTGTGAGATTCAACTTCATGCACATTTACCTAGGTCTTTTATTCCATACAAGATGTGATGTAAGTCCTTGAGGAGTGATAAATCAATGTAGAGTGTGCCTAGACTTTAAAATAAATGACTAGCAATAGATTCAAAACTTCTTAGGAACTTTAATGATAATTATTATAAAGTCTCTTAGATAATTGATATTAAAATTATTATAGATGTTTTGAATATATATGATTTTCATGTTTGAATTAAAGACCTATTGGCATAAAAATATGATAATAAAAGGAAAAAATGACAAATGGATCCAAACATCGAAAGGATGTGACCACAATAAAAGGGTCCAAAAAACAAAGAGGATAGAAACAACATGCCCATCATTTTTTCCCATGGTAAAATATTTGGGACTGGTGGTTCTGTCCTAAAAGTGTAAATATACATAAATAAAGGGAAAAAAATAAAATAGGCACTTGGGCACAAAACAAATAGGATGACATGATAAACAAAAAATAGAGATGATATTTCACAAAGAATAAGGATAAAGACAAAAATACACAAAAAGTTGTTAATAAGCCCCTAATTTAAGGTGATGATCCATATGTACAAAATAATAATTTAAAAATTATAATAAAAATATTTTTACCAAAATTAGGTATCTACATAATGCCTCTACTTTGATGTACATATGCGAGTTTTACATGTGTGTATAAAATTAAAATGATATGTAATTGAAAAGTATAATTTGACATACTAGAAGAACAAAGGAGAAATATTTTACCATGCGTCCATCCACACCTTTTTAATTTTGAAAATTTAACCATATCTTTCAAAAATTGCCATTTTCAAACTAGTAATGAATGCCATATGTGCTTATATAATTATTTGAAATATGAAATTTAAATTACCATAGGAATGAATACAACTATTATGTATGAAAATCAAATATTGAAATAAGTTGAAAAATAATAGCCACTATTTTGTCATTCTAATTGAAAAAAATTACATGATAAATGCTAGACATAACCACCATTTCTCCAAGAGTTTTTTGAAAACAACCCACTTATTGGTTAGGGAGGTAGATATATTTTTTCCACATAAAATTACCCAGTTTTTTATTATTAGTGATTGAAAAATGCTCTACCCAAAATTTCTTTTGTATCCTTCACTCAATAACATCTAATTTTTATTTTAATAAAATGATCTTCTATTTATCCATTTTTGAGGTGAGTGATTGAATAACTTGTACATCCAATTACTCATCTCAAAATAATAGAGTTACAAGTACCATGTGTCATAAGATTGAACATAGGCAATACCATTTAAAAATTGCATAAAACAAATGCAAATATTGTAAAATGTTACATGCAAAGCTCATAGTTTGATAAATAGGTAGCTAGTCATGCCACAAGTGCCATGTTGCTTATGAAATATAACATCATGAAAATCCCAATGCAAAATACACTACTATAATGAGTATCAATGTAGTATCACATAGGAAAGATAACATTATTTAAATCTCAATGCCCAATTTACTACTCTAGTGACTATGAATGTATTAAATTTATCCTCATATAAGGGTAACTAGGTGTGATGCACCATCTAATCAGGATGAGGTGGTGGTGGTAGGGAAGGGGGCTGAGGCCATAAAAAAATAATCCATTGAATACATGTAATAGAGATGGAAAAGTGTCCACATGACAATAATGTACAATATAGATAACTACATGGTAAGGTCCATTGGTTGATGCATCCTTATATGAGGATTATAGTGGGTGGGACAAAAACATGCCTTGATGTATCCAAGTGGATTGGAAAGAAATTATGCTTTCCCAATACCCAAGGTATTAAGATATATAAATAGATGTAACATGTATGAATTTCAAATTTGTGTTTATGTATATGTAAGTTAATTTCATAGTTGTATGAATAAGCAATGTAAGCACATTAGACACAAGTGTGTGATAATATCCACATGTAGTAGTTATGTCAATATAGGTATCATGGAAAAAAGATGTGTGTATCATGTCTTGATAGGAAACTAAAATTATATATGTGGTCACTAAATCTTATAGTAGAGGGGAGTATAATAATGATAGAGATGCCCTTGTTTTCACATAATATTGTAATTGAATAACTCGTAAGGAACTTGTAGGTATCATTCCCCTATTGATGATGTATACATCATTTATACCAATGTTTAATATATAGGCATGTGTATAAGAATTATGCCAATCATAATATGTTAATATGTAAAAGGTACATAAAGCATATGTTCCCATTAATTTAGTAATATAAGGAACATAAGTAATGTGGATCCATAAAATATAATAATATGAATGTGATTCAAGTAGAGATAATGTGTGATATTCCCATGTGGGAAATAAGAAATGTGTGATCATGCAACTCTTAATCTCAATGTAGTTTTATATGTAAAATTTTCATGTTTCCTCCAAGTGGCAAGATATAGATAATAGGTTTGATGGTGAAAGGGATAAATAATGTACTTCACTAATTATTGCGTACAAAGAGAGAATAATATCTAAGAGATATGTGGGGTTATGTTTCCCCCAATAACAAAGAATTATATGTCTTAGGTAGGTGAGGTGCCTCTAAGAAGGATAGGTATAGTTATGAAAAATGGTCATAGTAGTAGAAGCATGGATGGTATGTAGCAAAGTATAAGAAATATGTATGGATCACAAGGTATAAGATGTATGGATTTATGTAACAATAATTTATCATGTAGATATCCATGTAAACACACCAAATGTAGATGATAACAAGATATTTATAACCCATGTAATATAAATATCTATGTAGTAAATGGAAAACCAAAAAGGTGTCACTATATAATCCATTTTAGTAGAGATGCCCTGGATACTTATGTCCGTAAGCATATATAACTTATACACCCTACATCTCATGCACTCAAAGTATAATATGAGATGCACATGTGGAAACAATGAATATACAAACCTATGACATAGGTAGATAACCATGGTATGTATCATATGACCAAGTTAAAGGAAAATAATTTGTTTATTTCTATAGTTTATAGATTTTTTTTTGTTTTGTTAATTATAGTGAGATCATGGAAGAAGACACAAGAATCTATGTATAATATGTTACAATAATGATTTATCAAAGAAAATTTAGATGTAAGTGAGCATGAATGGTGTATGAGTGTGCTCAAGGCATAATGTCATAGTCATGAATAGTTAGACATGACATACTAAGTGTCCAAAGTAATATACAATAGGTGAGGAGATCCCTCATAATCAAATGTGATAGTCACTTGGAGAGGGATACAAATACAATAGAACTTTCGAAGAAGCGATTGTCTTAGTCTAGATATATCATATGTAATGAAACTTTATATATATATATATATATATATATATATATATATATATATATATATATATATATATATATATATATATATATATATCAAGTAGTAGATTATTAAGCATAGGAAGTCATAAACATGTGTTGAAATAAAATTAATGAAAGGCAATGATATGCAATAAATAACATATACTTTAAAAAAATTAATCAAAGGTATAGTAAAACTGGAAATGTCAAAAGATACACATGACAGATCTCATGTTATCCTATGTGAGATGCTAACATGTATGTTGGGGGGTCATGAGGACACCCCAAATATATATCATCATGTATTAAATCATCATTGTCATGATCAAAGTCTTGAATGCATTGGTATTGGTCATTGTTATTAAATGTTTTTGATTGTGTAACATCCTTAATAGTTTGATTTTCATTGTGAAAAATATCATTTCATATGGAAGTTTGGTTATAAAGTATAGTCCTATCTTGTTTGATGAATACTTGAATTTGGTCTCTCAAAGTAATTCATTGATATGATGGATGGTCTCTAAAAATATGATAAGAAAAAACTACTCTTACATTAGGGAATAAGAGGTAACTCAATCAAATTATTATCCAATAATCTCTTTAACATGATGTATTATTTCTTGAAAAATAATTGGGATGGCTTGAGATAAGTCTCACTGTATGTGTTTCTCATGTCTTAAACCAAGTGGTAGATGTCTTCATGGTAGGTACATGGGTATTATCAATGGTTTAATCCATAAGGGGTGAGGTATGGTCCTTATTCAAGTTAATCCTTCTTCTACAAGGTTGGTAGCCATATGCATAAGATAGATGAATGATTTTCAATTTGTGATAAGTATCTTATCTTTGATAGGTGCTATAAGACTATTGATAAAGATATGTTGCATTTCAAGATTATATGGTTGATAAAAAAAGATTTCATAGGACAACCAAATCGAAATATGTAATCACACATATTCTCCTTTTGAGCTTGTTTTAAATACTGGATACTCTTATATGAGTATTTAGGTCCATTGAAGGTAATGTATCAATCTAAGAAGGATTCTTGTAAGCATTAAATTAAATGTAGAGACATATTAGATAAATCAAAAATCCAAGATAAGGCATCATATTTCATTGTGGTAGGAACCAACTTAAGTAAAATTGAAAAATGATTCACATAGTTTCCTATTTATATAAATATTAAATGAAGGTGTGCTTGAGGGTCCCCATGACCATTAAATTAATGAAAATTGAAAACAACTAGGTCATGAGAAAGAGGCATGTCAATAAAATTCTTTGGGATAGGATGGAAGTCTACATTATTATCCATAATAGTATCATTTTAAGTCTCCATATGAAGTGAAATATTATGTTCTTGTCTTTGAAAGCTACCTATAACATGCCTTATAGCCAATATCTCATGTGTAGGAATGATGGTGCCCTTAATAGGCTCATTCAAAGGCCAAGTCCTACCATTAATAGTAGCCATAAGAACACTATTTATTATGTGTGGAGGAGTTAAAAAATCATCATAAAGTATAGTATATATAGTAACACAAGTCCAAACCCTAGGAGTGGCTACATGAGAAACTTTTACATTTTTTTACTTCTTTAGCCACATGTATTTAGATTCATAAAAAATATTAGGGTTTTTGAGAAAATATGATCTATCATTTTCAAATATGTATCAAGATTAAATAGTTCATCATTCAAAACATTTACATTTTTCAATTTAGCATAAATCAAAGACAAAACATTCTCATCCCTTTCGCTAATATAAACCATGATTAATGCCAAACAAATCCACAAACAAAGGAAATGAAATACTAAAGGTAGAATGGGGTATTAAAACCCTAAAATCAATATTTTACATAAATAAAAATTAACAAATCCCGTAGGGGAAAGTGGGTATAAACCTTAGGTTGAATCGAAGAATATTGGGTTTACAAAAATGTGACATATGTTCAATTAATATGCACACAATTTATAAAATAATGACATATGGATATGTTCAAATTAAATCACTAAAATACATAATTCAAACTTATTATTATGTGATAAAAATAGTTTACATGCAAAACAAAAATGTTGAATTGACAATTGAAATTGAAAGGGAATTAGTTAAGGAACAATCACACCTGAGATGAAATTTTGTTTTCTGAATGCAGATCAAGACTGTGCAAGACTATGTATATATAGGATTTTCATGTTTTATTTAAATACCTATTAACATAGCAAATATGACAGAAAAAGTCAAAAATTTGACAAAAGAATTGAAACATCGAAAGGATGTGACCACAGGGAAAAGGGCCCATGAGAAACAAGATGAAATTGATGGTCCCACCATTTTTATCTACTGTAGGATCAAATGGATCAATATTTTTATCTCAAAATATAAAATAGACATAAACACAGCTAATATAGAAAACATGCTCATGGATAGAAAATGAACAAAACATAATAACAAAAAAAAGAAAAGAAGACCACAAGACATCATAAAGGACATAGAGGAAAATACACATACAAGGTCTAATGTACTCCTGATTCAAGGTGATGAACTACATGTACAAAGATTACTAAATACATTGTAATAATAAAGTTTGTCCCAAAATTAGGTATCTACACATTAATAAATGCTCTAATAATTTTTTGATCTCTCTTGAATTCCTATGATTCTTCAATATTTTTTTTATAAAATTCTTAACGTACTTATTCTTATTGATTTATAAATATTTTAAAATGTTTGTGTATTTGTAAAAAAAAATTAATTTAAATTAAGACCTTACTAGATTTTTTATAGAATTTTTAATATACTTATTATTATTGATTTCTAAATTTCTTATATTACTTATGTATTTATAGATAAATTAAATTGAATTTAAGACCTTATTAATACCCAAACCAATATCAAATGATTGAAAAAATAAAAATATAAGACCAAAAAAACAAGTATATTCTAACCAAAAGGAACTACACTAGAAGAGCCAAGAACATCATTAACAATTTTGATGAACTTTAAATAAAAGGAAATTATTTTTAAAAAAAAAATGATACTTAAAATAGGATGAAAGAAGAGTTGAAAACTATAAAAAATAAACAAATACATCAATAATTATTATTTTACATTAATAAATCAACAGGGTTAAAAAAATCCTATAATCATACAATAATCATTATTAATTTTTTAATAGCCATTTTTAACTGTCTACATTAAACTATAAAATTAAATAATATCTTTTAAAAAAGGAGAATGAGCAACACCGCTAAGCTAAACGAATGATAATTCTTATGTCTCGAGTCTTTGAAGACATCCACATAATCAATACAAAACATATTTTTACTTCTCCCCATTTGCTTATGGGTTGTTTTCGATTTAAGAAAAAATTGATGAATTATTTCTATTTTATTATGAGGCGTTCAAATTTTATTAGAAATTATAATTTTTTCTCAAATTTTTTCCCAAATAAATCTATTTTTAATAGTAAATTAGATTATATATTCCTCGCAATCTATTTTTTATTGATATTTTAAAAAACTTAATAATATATTTATATTTATAAGTAATTAATATTATTATTTATTATAATTTATAACTATTAAACATGTAAGGATATGTTAGGTGTTATTTTAGTTTTGGTATATTGTTCTAGTTTATTTGGTCTATTTTGGAGAGCATTCTTATAAAATTATATTGTTTTTATTTATTTATATTTAAGTTAATATTAAATTAAAATGGAAATATATTGAAAAAAATAAAAATTTAATAAATTAATATTTTATTTAGAAAGCTTCTAACAACTTTATATATAATTTTTATTTGAATTTTTGTATACTTTCATATTCTATTTATTTATTTTTTAATTTTTTTAAACAAACCAAAATTCCTTTTAACATTTTAATGCTTAAATTATATCAAGGATTAAGTTTGCATCAATTTTAAGGATTTTAAGGTTACAAGTAATACAATAAAATAGTTTATTAATATAATTAATAATAACTTTAAAGATTCTTACTACATGATATTATTGTAATTGTTATAATCTATTAATTTGTATTGGAATAAGTGTAAAGCTAACTTTATAATGTTTTTGAAGTGATAAAAATAATTTTGAAAATTAATAATTCTGAAATTATTATTTATTTATCTTTTTATTGGTTATTTCAATGAAGAAAAATGTAAAAAACTTACATCAATCCAATGCAAGAATTGAAAATTTGCTATAATCTTAAAATATGAAGGGAAAATAATGAGAAGACAATGACAACAATATTTTACTATGGTTGACATGAGATGCACGCCCGAGGATCTTTGAAAAACCAACACCACCACCAAAAAAAGGCACTGGACAAAAAGAAATATAGAACTACAAAATCTAGACTAGGCCAAGATCATATACAACTTATCTAAATATTCTTTAGAAAGAGGAGAACAAACAAAGGAAAAATTGAAGATGAATTAATTAATTATTCAGAGCTCCTTATTCCTAGTCCCAAAAGCAACTTCAAGATAGATGAATTAATTGGTTATTTAGAGCTCCTCGATCCTAGTCCCAAAAGTAACTTCAAGAAAGATGAATTAATTAGTTATTCAGAGCTCTTCCATCCTAATCCCAAAAACAACTTCTAGAAAGATGAATTAATTAGTTATTCATAGCTCCTCAATCCTAATCCCAAAAATAACTTTAAGAAAGACAAATTAATTAGTTATTCATAACTCCTTAGTCTTAGTCCCAAGACTCTGAAACTAGAGTTATCTATAAAATATTTTGCAATATAAATATTGAACAACAAAAAAATGAAAGAAAAAAAATTATCATAATGGCCACAAATTGTCCTCCATCATCTTCAAAAATAATGTAGACATTAAGTTAATGTGAGTAAGACCGAACAAAATCAAAGAGCCACTGAAGGATTTGGCTTATTCATTTGACAAAGAATGAGAAAATCTAACAAATACAAGCAATACCAACCTATATTCAAATCATAATAATAATATCTCTCTACAAGATTTGGAGATTTTCAAGAAGTTGAAGCACATGTATTCGACCGCAGACTTCACTGCTCAGTATTAAAGCAAAATTTTGAGAAAATGGGTAGTTATTAGTTGTCACATCCCAATATGGCAATGTGTCAACTATTAGGTGCTAGTGCAAGAGGAGGACACCCAAAAAAGAGAGCACCAAGTGGAACCAATAGAGCAAAAGCAAGATAAATTTGACAGCCTCCTACACATCATAGGGCAAATGAGATAGGATATCAATATATATATATTCTATTATAGTTATGCATATATATACAAATATAAATATATATTAATATTATATTAGTAAAAAATAATATAACTACTTATATTTAATATATTAATATATAAATACACAATATATTAATATATATTTTGATTAAATAACACTGAAAATTATAATATATTATATGTAGTATAATATATAATATAAAAATATATTAATGTAAAATATAAATTAATATAAAATATACATCAATATGAATTATATATATTAATATAAAATATAATCTCTTGGATGGGGTCCTTATAGATTCACATTTCCTCTAGTCATAATGGTTGGTCTAATGGTTGCAGCACTCTAGTAAGGATGTATTACGTTAAGTAAGGTGATAATATCGAAAACATGGGGGGCTGCCATAAATGTGCTTGAAATAATATTAAAGGAAACATTCCTATGATCAAAATCATTTTCATATGGAGGCACACCTCTTACCCAAGATGGAAGGATTTTGATCCCTAGACCATAATGTTTTTCAAGCACATATGATATAATCCAGTATTTTGACTTACTCCTTTGACAATCTAACATACTTTACAACTTTACACAAATTTATTCACATCTTAGTGTAATTATGGCTAGTAATAATTCTCACTAACAAGAGCAATGGTCTTATCTTGACCAAAGTGTCTTACCAACCGTTCGTTATGTTTCTCCTTAATCAAGTTCTCTCTCATAGAACTTCTTGGAATACACAACTAGTTTCCTCTAAATAACATACCATCTTGGATCATGAAATCCAACCATTTTGTCCTATCTAAAGTGACAGGTTCTAAACAAGCTTTCCAAGCCTCTACAAAGTCTGGATCTTTAGGATATAAACTTTTGAGTTCATCAAACCCAACAACTTATATTTTCATCGTTGTCAACAAATTTTGCCTTCTACTTAAGGCATCTATAACTTTGTTTGATCTACCACTCCTATGCTTTAAAATAAAAGTATAACTTTACAAAAACTCAACCCATTTTAAATGCCTTTGATTCAACTTTCCTTAGCTATTAAGATATTGTAAATCCTGATGATCAGTATATAAAACAAATTCCTTTGCTAAAAAATAATGTCTCCATTTTTTCAAAGATTGAACTATAGCATAAAATTCTTAATCATGGACATAATTATTTTTTTTGGCATCATTAAGTTTCTCACTAAAATAGGCAATGGGCTTACCTTTTTGGCTCAATACAACACCTATAACACTCCCACTAGTATCACAGTCTAATTAAATAACTTTACTGAAATTTGAAAGTGATAAAATAGGTTGCTCAGTGACTTTCTTCTTCAACATATCAAAACCATTGGCTGCTCCTATAGTCCATGTAAAATCCTTTCTATCCCCTCTCATTGTTTTAGTTAGGGGTGAACAAATGCTACTAAAATTATTGATAAACTTCCTATAAAAAATCACCAAACCATGAAAAGATATTACCTCTGTCTCACTCCTTTGTTTATGCCATTTGATAATATCCCTTATGTTTTTTGGATCCATCTTAAGACCCTAAACTAAGACAATAGATCCCTGATATACCAATTCATTCTTTGCAAAACTACATTTATTTAGATTAATCAACACCTTCTCCTCCCTTAGTTTCTCAAAAACTCTTTTGATATGCATCAAATGCTCTTTCCAAGTTTTGATGAAAAAAAATGTCATCTAAATAAACAATAAGAAACTTTCCCAAAAATTATTTTAGTACTCATTCATGAGTCGCATAAATGAGCTTGATGTATTAGTTAGCCCAAATGGCATGACTAACCACTCATAGAAACCTTCTTTCATCTTGAATGTTGTTTTCCACTCATCTCCTTCTTGGATCTAGATTTGGTGATATCCACTCTTCAAATCTATCTTTGTTAAGTACTTGGATCCTCTCAAAAAATCCATTATGTCATCCATCCTTGGTAATGAGAACTGACATTTGATTGTGATCTTATTGATAGATCTCGAATCTATATGCATTCTCCACTCTCCATCCTTATTTGGTACTAGTAATTCAAGTATTATAGATGGACTTAGGATCTCCCTTATTAGTCCTTTATTCAACAACTCTTACACTTATTTGTTTAACTCCTCATTCTCTACAAGAGTCATTTTGTGGGTGTCTTATTTGACCAACTAGATCCTGGTATCAAATCCATTTGGTGACTTATCTTCCTCATTGGTGGAAAACCTTCTGGTGCATTTTCAGATGAAATATCTTGAAATTACTCTAATAGATATGAAACTTCTGTTGGTACATCTACACATTCCTCCTTATTGACCTTAAGAACTAATGCAAGACACATATGCTCAGGCCTTCCATAAATTTCTTTCCATCAACCAAATAAATTTTGACACTACTACATACCTTTTATTCTACTTCCTTTAAGGGTTTTAATTTGTATCACACTCCATCTTTCATTACGAAATAGGTATTTTCATGGCCATCATGGATAGCACACCTATCATACTACCATGGCCTTCCTAGTAGAAAATGACATGCATCTATTGAGATGATGTCACACAGTAACTCAATATAATAGCTTCCAATATTAAACTTGATGAGACTCTTCTCATTGATCAAAGATTTATGGTCTTTCTATAACCATGTAATCTAATATGGGTGTGGATACTTTCTCCTTTATAGTTTCAACTTATTGACCTTCTCCTCTAAAAATAGATTATTAGTACTACCACTATCAATAATAAGTTCACAACATTTACCTCTAGATTTGTATCTTGTTTGAAATAGACTCTTCCTATAGACTGGTTCTTTGTATTTATTCAACAAGGTTCTCCTTATAACAATGTCTTCCCCTATGTCAATATCTATAGAAACTTCATACTGAGCATCTTCATCTACATGTGTAACCTGTGCATTTCCTTTAGGTCATCTATTTGTCCTTTCTTGATGTTGGGGACACTCATAAGCTTGATGTCCCTCTTCTCCACATCGAAAACAAGTTCCTCTAAAGCCTCCTCTTTCAGGTCCTTGTCCAACTCTTCCTCTTCCTCTTTGCTCATAGTTATGTTGGTCTTAAAGGAAATAGGAATTATATCCTCTTTGATTTTGGTTGGTTCTTGATTCTTCATTTTTATTTTGATATTAATTTCATCCTTCATAGGACCTTCTACCAATCCTTCCATGATGACCTCTTCTTCTTTGTTTTCTCTCAAACCTTTTATTTAATTTATTCTCTACCTTCATGGAAAATTGGTATGCATCTTCTATGGTATTCATTCTAACCAGACTTAGTTCCTCTTGAATGCTTAGCCTGAACCCATTGATGTAACAAGATACCTTCACTTTGTTAACCTCTAAATGACATGTTCTAATAACAATCTTGTAAAAATATTATGTATACTCCTTAACAATCATATTTGATTGTTTCAAACTTTGTAACTTTTTTAAAAGCTCCAACTCATAATGTACAGGAATAAACTATGTCTTCAATTTTTCCACCATTCTATCCCATTTGGTGATCTTCTCTTTTCCTCTTTGATTTCTCTCTAACTGGACTTCCTTCCACCAAACATTGGCATGTCCTTTTAGCTTGGTCTTTCCAAATTTTACCCTTTCAGGGTCTTCAACATCTGTATATTCAAGTATTCCTCCAATTCATTGATCTTATATATCAATTCCTTTGGGTTTAGATTTCTAGAATATGTAGAAACTTCAATATTTGTCCTTTTTCTAATCTTGGAAATGGCCCTAAAAAACCTAACTTTCTCAATATTTCCTACAACATCTTGTTCCTCTCCAAAATTCTCTTTTTTTATTCTTATTCATCTTCACTTTCCTCTCTTCTTCTTGTCTCAAATCCAGTTCATAGTTCCTCTTGTAATGCATTGATTTGTCTTTGTAGGGCTCTAGAACCCTCTTCTATCATGACATTTCTCTCAGCACCACCATAGTTCCTTCATGGAAGCATATTGATCTCTACAAAAAACTCACAACCTCAGGTCTTGGTGCAACCTACCTCACAGTCAATGATCTGCCTACACTCTCAGGAACTATAGTTCTGATACCACCTATTATAGGGATACTCCACCCAATAATCACACACAACATAACCACAAAGAAAGATTCTCATATAAATTTTTGAATAATGAAATCAAACATGTTTTATTATCAAAATAAATTACATTGTTCTATCCACATGGGATATCGCATTACAAATAAAGTTAACATGTATACTAGAGCCAATCTACACTACCAAGTCTCAAAAATCTATCTCTAAAAATCTCCCAAAAGCTTCTCCTTGAGGTTCCCAATCTCTCTCCTTGAAAATCCTATCCATCCCCTTAAGGCATAGTAATATATAGAATGTATCTAATTATGGCACCAAAAATCAAGATTTCCCTATTTTGGAAATGTCACATGAGTGGAGAAGGTAACTTATCATATTTATCCATCTACTATATATTTTTTCTTTAGATCATACGTTTTCCTTCTATATTTGGTTTTTCCAAATTCAAGGATAAGATTGAAACTAAACTTAGTAAGTTTCCTTGAAACCTCATCCTCATCTCATATTAGATAACCACGCCCCACTTTAGAAACTTTCCTTCACATAAAATCTATGCCACCTTGACTACTTTCTAATTTTAAATTAGCAACTTTCCTTAGAGTCCACAAATTTTGAGAGGCATATCTTTTGAATCACACATCCGATTGATGAACCATTTGTTGCATCAAAAATATTTGGAGGTTCTGTATGACATAAGATGCAAAAATTTACATGCCTATATATACATAAATAGTAGATTACTAAAAATAGCAAGTTATTATTTTTAACCTTTAAAAGATTCTGAAAGTTCTAAACCATTGAAAATTTTGAGATGTTCTCTAACTGACTAAGAACCTACAAAACAAAATTAAAATCAATAAAATATTATCTATGGTGATGCAATATTTCCCTTATAACCTGGATGCTCCTACATCAATAAAAAAATAGCTTCATGGTTTGACTCCCAAACTTTCCATAGTTTTTGTTTAATGGTCTCCCATGATAATTTTGTAATTGAATATTCATTACAAGAATCAAATTTGAATAATAAAGTATCTTCCTATGCATTTCAAACTCTTCAAATGACCATTGATCTAAATATTTTATTGGATATCATTAAAACCAAGTTCTAGTGACTACCACTTACCCAATGGGATAGTCAATGTTTTCTCCATCTATAACTGGGGAAGTCAATTTTTTATTTCTCTCTACACACTGAGACAAGTAATAATCAATTCACTCTTCATCCTCATTTGAAATAACTACAAAAACATGCCATGTATAAATTTTTTTTTTTATCAATATTATGAAGATATATAACGAGAATAAATTATACATAATGAAAAATATTCTACCTAGCTACACTAGATCAAATATGTGGTCAAATCATCTGATGATCTCATATTTTTAAGTTGAAATGTTGTTGGAACCTAATATATGTTAATTAGAATTAAAGGTTTAGAACTCCAATCATCCACCCACTCTTATGATTGAAAATCATTCCAAATCAAGTCCATGCATGCAGAATAGAAACATGTTAAGTGTCTCATATGAACAGTCCAAGAACTTGCATTTGAGCTATGAAATGAGTGGAGGTCACTTGAACCTATTAGAGTCATACAATCCTCATAATTTTCCAAGTGTTATTCTTTAATTAACCAAAAATGTCTATGAATAATAGAATTTGGTTGAGCACCATGACACATGTTCTCATTACACCATTCAACCATAGTTTTTGCATTTGTAAAATGAACACACTCTTTAAATTTCAACTCCTCCCTTGAAATAGCTCTTTTTAAACATGCTCTAGCATTATCATGTTCCCCTTTTCCATGGATAGCCTTGGTGAAACTCCAAACTAGTTATAAACCATTGGTAACGTGAATCCTACTCAACCAATAAAATATACGTGCATTTCTGAATTATGATGTGTAATTGTCCAACCAAATGTAATGCTGATTGAAAGTAATGTTCCTCTGACTCAATTGTTCATAGAAATTTTGAAAACAACCTTACACATGCTCTGAACAATGTCTTTAGTCATCATTGATATATAAATGGTAATCCATTAATATTTTTTGTTATTACTCTGTACTATCAAGTGCATGCATGAATTCTATATGCATGAATATGATAACTTGTGATGAGTTGTAATAATATGATTGAACTTCCATTTGGGGTTTGAATGCATAATATTTAGCA
This sequence comes from Torreya grandis, assembly GCA_037957365.1. Classification (NCBI taxonomy): domain Eukaryota; kingdom Viridiplantae; phylum Streptophyta; class Pinopsida; order Cupressales; family Taxaceae; genus Torreya; species Torreya grandis. Next base: position 342,236 of record JARHVA010006696.1, on the reverse strand, counting down.
AAGTCAACTACTAAAACAATCAAACTAAGTGGGAATGTATACTTTCTTATCTTGAAAATTTCATCCAATCATATAGCCCTGTGTGTGTGCCTTGTATACTCATAAACAATTTTCACCCTAAATTTGACCAAAAATTTAGAAACAAGTATCTTTTTTGTAACAAGCTCACACCTTTTAGATTCTTTGCCATATTTTACTTGATAATTCATTGATTTATATTTACTTATACCAACTAATTCTTATCCAATTGCACTTATAATCTCTTCATGGATACATATTTTTTTAATTTGGGCAATCCACCACAAATGCTATAATTTTAATTTAAACATGATTTGTTATAAAATAATTCTCCATCCAGTCTTTTGAAAAACATAGTTGGAATAAATTCCCTAGTTGATTTTGGTGGCAATTCATTGCCACATTCCTAAAAAATGTTGTTAGTATGCAAAGTACAATGAATATGGAAAAAACATCATAGTGCATTATATATTCAACATGTTGCCTACAACAAGTGATGCATGTGTGATTTACTTTTACATAAAAAGGTTTGGCCATCTCAAAATATCTTTGACAAATAGAAATTTGTGGATGTTTTTAAAAAAAATAGAATACAATTATGTTTAAATAATATATAATAAATGTTTCAGATGCAGTTCACAGTTATGAGAACCAACTCTTATTTTCACTACATCTCTTGCATTGGGCAAACCTCTTTAATTTTCTTTCCAAAATTGAGCAAGTAACTCTTTGAGAGTATCAGCTATATCCTTGTCCTTTCATGGAAGTCTAACAAAGAATGCCTAGAGCTCATTGGTATTAGGTTCATTAAGTCTTTCAATTAATTTCATTAATGTTTTTCTATTTATATTAAGTGTTTGGCTTACTTTTGAAACCATTCACTTTTCCTATGTTTGGTCATTTATGACATAAGTTGTAAGTATACACTAGACAACATTACAATCTTGGGTGCATGATTTTGGGCCTTTAGTATGATATGTATCATGTATATTTTCAACATTTTCATTATTTTCATCATCCATGTTAGATGTTCTTAGTCGTAATGTGTACATTATAGGTCTCATCTTAATCAATTTTATCAATGAAACAAATAATTGACATCTTTGACTGTCATAATCCAAATTATGAAGAAAGTATCCCAAATTCGTTGAGCTGGTCTTCTTGAATGGTGATTAAACATTTTTTTATGCATTGGTTCTAAAATATTTTCATCGAATTCGATTAAGTACTTGTCTTTTCTATGCACAATTCTTGGAGGTGTTGTTAATGGTGGAATTTATTGAGAGGGTATTTCAAAATCATTATTACTTTCATTGTTTAGAGGTGGGAAGACATTTTATTCATTATTTATATCTTCATTATATGTTTGTATGAAATTTTATTGATGGTTAATTTCATCATTATTTATTTCCATCAAATTTTCTTCATTCATGGGGGGTGAAGCATCGTAAATAGATTCATCATAAATAAAATCAAAAACTTGGAACATTGAATGTAAACTTCCAACAATATCTAATTCATAATTAATCATTTAATTATGGTAAATTTCATCATTATTCAATTCATTATGGTCAATTTCATTATTTTTTAATTCATTATTCTCAATTAGCTCATTATCTATGACATTTAGTTCATCAAGATTAGGGTTTGTACCTTGTCTACCATGAATATTTTGCATTTGTATCTTATTTTTATCTCTCAAATCTTCTAATTCCTCTAGTATTTTGTTATTCAATATCTTCCTCTTCCTTGACCATCACCCATCAAGGACAATTGACAAATTTTTAATGGTGGGGTCAAAAGTACATAGGTATTGTAGGTCCTATAGAAGTACATAGAGAATGTTTTTGGGATAAAATTATTGATATGGGTTAAAAATAGACATTGAAAAGTGAGCTTAGTATATAATAATAATAATAATAATAATAATAATAATAATAATAATAATAATAATAATAATAATAATAATAATAATAATAATAATAATAATAATAATAATAATAATAATATATAACACAATCATGTTATATAATGTGATCACGTTATTTAACAGCATGATCATGTTATTAAATAATGCAATTATGTTATTCTTGATACTAGGTCTTGCTTCAACATACATATTGAGAAGTGAGTTTTGTGAATATTAAGAATAACATGATCTTGTTATGTAATAACATGATTGCATTATTCTTAATACTAGGTTGGGTTTAAACATAGACATTTATAAATGAGTTTTGTCTATATTAAGAATAATGCGATCACCTTATTAAATAATATGATCACATTATACTTAATATAGATTAGGGATAATGGATTAGGGATTAAGGCATTAATGCATAGGGTTTAGGGATTAAGGATTAGGGCATGTAGGGTTTAGGTTTAAGGGTGTATATAAGGTCTAATAGCTCTATGCCATGTGTGAACCTAATTTTTACTACAAAGGATGTTGATTGAGACTAAATCAATTGGTAAATAGGGAAAGTTTATGGTTTATAATTTAGGATATAATGTTTAGGGTTTATGGTTTAGGGCTTAGGTTTAGGGTACATAGGGTCAATCACAAAGATAATTATTAATATACATGATGTTAATTTAGGCTAAAATGATTGGTTTAGAGTTTAAAGAGTCTATATTTATGGTTTAGAGTTAGGGATTAGGAAATTTAAGGATTACGGCTCGAGTTATAGGTTTTAGGGTAATAAGATACAATCATGAAGGTGATTAGGGAAAATTGGAGCTAATTAACCCCTAAATCACATTTTATAGTTAGGCAATTAGGTTGAAGAGGCTCTAAATAACCCCAATTTACTTCAGATACATAGCTAGATTGGTACTCCATATGCTAAGTTTTGGCCACAAGTTTAAAAAATGCATTTTATGACATTTCATGATAAAATCGGTTATATCATAAGGCATGTATGTTTGTGGCAAGTAGTGGGCATTAGGGCATAGGGCTTATAATTTATGTTTTAAGGAATATATATTAGAGCATAGGGTTTAGGTATAAGGACCTATATATAATTTCTAATCGCACTATGCCATGTGAACCTAATTATTACTACAAAGAATGTTAATTGGGACTAAATTGATTGGTAAATATGGAAATTTTATGGTTTAAAATTTAAGGTATAGTGTTTAGGGTTTATGGTTTAGGGCTTAATTTTTCATGTATATATGGTTTAGGGTACATAGGATCAATAAAAAGATAATTGAGGATAATTTGAATCACTTGGACCCATTTATGACTATATAATGTGCTTTTAGGTTGTAATTATACCCCATGTCATCATGTAGATTGAGTGAGTTAGTCAAATGGGTCAATAAGTCATGTGACTTAGTCTAAATGATGTTAATTTGGGCTAAAATGATTGATTCAAGGTTTAAAGAGTTTATATTTATGGTTTAAAGTTTAGGGATTAGGAACTCTAAGGATTAGGGCTTAGCATATAGGTTTTAGGGTATATAAGGTATGATTGTGATGGTGATTGGGGTAAATTTGAGTTCCTTGAACCTATATGTATGAGTAAAGAATGTGATTTTGAGCTCAATTAACCCCACATCATCACAAATTGAGCCAATTAAGTCAATTATGGTTTAATTAGTGATGCAATTTTGACCAAGTTCATCCCTATGAACCTAATTCTTACTATATATAAAGGATGTTAATTGGGGTTAAATTTATTGGTTTAATGTTTAGGGTCTAAAATTTAAAGAGTTTGGGGTTTATGGCTTATGTCTTAGGGTTTAAGGTAAATGGTACATGGTTTAGGTTTTAAGATATGAATATAGGGTCCAATAACTAAGGTAATTGAAGAAAATTTGAGTTGTCTATTCACCTATTTATGACAATTACCTTCATGTTTGTATTTCTAATAAAAGTAGGGCCATTACATGTTGTATACATGTTATACAATTGATTGAGCTATAAATTAGGTTTAAAGGCTCAATTTTTCCCAAATCACACCACTAATTACATAAATTGACTAATTAGATTAATTTATGATAGAATAAAACTTTTAATTTTAACCCAAATCATATCTCACTCTTGAAGGGGTTTAAATTGGCCTCAAATGCCTCCTTGATTAAATGAATACACTCTTTGGTTAATTATATATGACATGACATTAGGGTTAATTTCAATTCAAATCACATCATATATAATTTAAAATAGGTTCATGTGGCTCATTTTGACCCTAATTACCTTCACAATTTAAATAATCGACATTTGCATTCATTAGCTAATGACTTCAAGTTTATTGAGCTCAAAACCACATTCTATACATGTAAAACTTACATATACGTAAATAATGTTTATTTTATTCAATTGAGATAATGAAATTGGAGTTGATCAACCCCCAAATCACATTTTATATTCATGAAATTAGGTTGAATGGGATCAAAATAGCCCTAATTTACTTTAGCTGCACAATTAGATTGGTACTCCAAAGGCTAAGTTTTCGCCTTAGGTTTAAAAAAATAATTTTATGACATATCATGATAAAATTAGTTATATCATAAGGCATGTATGTTTTAAACATATAGTGGGCATTAGGGCATAGGGATTAAAATTTATGTTTCAGGGATTAGGGATTAGGACATAAGGTTTAGGTTTAAGGACTTGTATATAATGTGTAATCACTTTATGCTATGTGAACCTAATTCTTATTAAAAAGGATGTAAATTGTGACTAAATCAATTGGGAAATAGGGAAAGTTTATGTTTTACAATTTAGGGTATAGTGTTTAGGGTTTATGGTTTAGGGCTTATGTTTTAATGTATATATGGTTTAGGGTACACAAGGTGAATCAGAAAGATAATTGAGGATAATTTGAATCAATTGGACCCATTTCTAATTATATAATGTGTTTTTAGGTTGTTATTATACCCCATGTCATCATGAAGATTAAGTGAATTAGTCAAATGGGGTAATCAGTTGTGTGATTTAGGCCAAACTAAGCCCTATGAACTTAATTCTTAGTCTAAATGATGTTAATTTAGGATAAAATGATTGGTTCAAGTTTTAAAGAGTTTATATTTATGGTTTAGAGTTTAGGGATTAGGAACTTTAAGGATTAGGGTTTAGGGTATAGGTTTTAAGGTATATAACATATAATCAGGATGGTGATTGGAGTAAATTTGAGCTCTTTGAACCTAGATCTATGAGTAAAGAATGTGATTTTGGGCTCAATTAGCCCCAATATCATCATAATTTGAGTGAATTATGTCAATTGTGGTAATGAGTGATGTGATTTTGACCAAGTTCATCCCTATGAACTTAATTCTTACTATATATAAAAGATGTTAATTGGGGTTAAATTTATTGGTTTACGGTCTACAATTCAAAGGGTTTATGGTTTAGGACTTATGGCTTAGGGTTTAAGGTAAATGGTACAAGGTTTAGGGTTTAATTCAAATGCATCCTAGATTAAATGAATCAAATCTTTGGTTAATTATATATGACATGACATTGGGGTTAATTTCAATCCAAATCACATTGAATGTATAATTTAAAATGTTTTCACATGGCTCATTTTGACCCTAATTACCTCCATAATTGAACTAATCGATATTTTCATTCATTAGCTGATGACTTCAAGTTTACTGAGCTCAAAATGACATTCTATACATGTAAAAATTACATATAAATAAATTGTTTATTTTATCCAATTGAGATAATGAAATTGGAGCTGATCAACCCATAAATCACATTTTATATTCATGCAATTAGGTTGAAAGGGCTCTAAATAGACCCAATTTACTTTAGATGCATAGCTATATTAGTACTCGAAAGGCTAAGTTTGGACATAGGTTTAAAAAATGATTTTTATGACATTTTGTGACAAAATAAGTTATATCATAAAATGTATAATGCATTAGACCTTAAAACCAAGTAATTATAAGTGGTCAAGTCAACATATTAAAATGCCTATAATTTTTTTGAAGTCTAATATGACAACACAACACCTTAATTCACTATCCAAGGTTATGGACCTTTCCCATATCACATGAAATAACACCACCATTAGGGAACTCAAAAACATAGAAGGTCATAAATAAAATTTGAGTAAAGAGAAAATTTGGGCTTTTGGGTGTTATGAATATATAACATGATCATGTTATTAACATGATCATTCTATTAAGTAATGTGATCACATTAATAATGTAGTTAATACCATGATAACATTATTAACACTATCATACCATTTGAATTTGAATTCAAATATCATGCCTTTCAGCTCGAGGGTGGCTTGGATTCCTGAGCCTAAGGCTTGGACCTATCAATCTACAATTGAGTCTGAGAGTTATGATAAAAACTAATAAAATTCAACTTTGATAATCAAATACACTATGAATTTTAATGTAAAAATTCAAAAACATAATACCATCACAACAAGGATACTCTCCTCTTTCCAATAATATATTTTTTATAATTCTTGGACTAATTTAAGGTTTCAAGCTATGTTGATTTCTAACTATACCTTTTTTAGGTCACTACATGCCAAAACCATACATGCATATACATGTTTAAGTAATTTATCTTTCATTGAACCAATTGAAAAATAAGTTATATGGTCACAAATTAGGCCTAATTCTACACACATTCAAAAAAAAATGATTTCATTTTTTTCTAGGTAGTTAGGTGCATTGCACAGACAACTATCCATTTATTTTATCAGTTTTAAGGGTTTATATAATAAAAAGTATTCATTAAAAAAATATAGCTCACAAACCAGAAGATCTTATCTAAATTTTTTCCAAAGAGTTTTAAAGAAAATTAAATTCTATTAAAAAAAAGGTGCACCACACGACTGTCTATCTACTATATTTTTTTAGAAAAAATGAGTTTCTCTTCAAATTTTAGATGATTGACCTAGATATACTTAACCATTTTTAAAAAATTAGTGTCTAAAAAACTAAACTTGAAATGCTACATTTCATGTTCTTACACCATATTCAAATTTGGAGTGAAGATATCTCAAATTAGCTAAAACATTTCATATTTCTAAAATTTGAAGAAAATCATACCCATGGGTAGGCCACTTTTTTTCCGCCAACTTTGTGCACTTACCCAGATGTGACATGCATTAGCACATGAGAAGTCGAAAAACAAGGAATACCATTAGTAGAGCTATTATAATTTGCATGATTAGGAGCTCTTGTTTATTTTGTTACATAAGGTGTATGATACAAGTGCATCTGAGTTCATTTGTAATCCTACATCAACCAAAAACACTTCGTATAACACTTAATAAAAAATAATAAATTTGTAGTTTTATACAACTCCTGATCTATGTGCAAGTATATTTGTGTTATTTTATGCCACCTTTACATGCTATTAAATCCTTTCTAATGTGTGCACGACCTTTATTTGTAAACATTTGTTCTTTGTTATTTTGTGCAACCTTTGTGCAAACATATGTTTGTATTGTTTCATACAAATGTGTTATCACGCATAGGGTACAGTCATGTTTTTAATGACTTGCAAAATTTTTCACAAGCATGTTTTTTAGGTATTTATTTAGTTTATCCCTAGTTTAAAATTAAATTCTTACGAGTTATAGTATATAACCTTGCAATGTCTTGTGTAATATGTTGGTGCACAATAATATAAATATGATGATCATCGTGCAAGGAGTCTTTTGTGCATCCTTTAGTTGTAAAGTGTTTTGAATTAGATGTTTGAGGTTGAGACTTACATAAAACTTGTCCTATGTACATATGTTATTTTGGTGTGTAATGGGTAAAGAGTCATTGTAGTTAAACATTTTCATTTAATTCCTTGGATCGTGGGAGGTTGTTATGGATTCATCTAATGTCACTATGGGATATTATTTGTTTTGATTCCTTATGCTTTGATATGTTAAGGTCCTTTGGAATTGTAATAAAAATTTAATGTTTTTGGCATATGGTGATATGTTACATATATTTAATGATGAAAATGCATTATTAAAAATTATTTTAAGTAGGTGGGTCTTCTGCCTAAATAAACTTGTCACTACACTTGAACATGCTAGTCAACGAGTTTAAGGATAGAGATCATAGTGAGTATTATAAAATGAATCTATAATTTTAAAGATTGTGAGTTATCAAATAGAGATTTGAGGATATAATATTGCAAACACATCACAATTTATATTGTGTAGTGTTGTGTTAATATTATCATGTGTGTGCAAGTTATATTTCTAGCCATTTAAATCTAATAAGATAGACGCGTTATTTCTATTGCATTTTTTATTGCATTCTAAAATTTTGTTGTATGATTATGAAGGCTACGTGGTAGAAGGTATCTCTTCATTGAGATCCCTAATTGTGAATGCATCAACAAATTTTATGGTCAGGGCCTTGACAATGAAAAAATGTGTTGGGCATGTTTATATAAGTGACATTTTGCATGAAATGCTTAGTCCCCACTTAAATATATAGATATTTTGTTTTCTGTAAGTTCAACCTCAACACATTCATTTTTTTGGTTTAGCCAAGCAAAACCATTCCATCTCATGACATATCTGATGCCTAATGGGTTGAACTACTTGGTTATAAATGCTGATAGAGGAACCAATAAGCTAGGCAACACAAATCAAATGGGAAATTTCAACAAGCCCTGATCGGTGACTTTAAAATCTAAAGTACAATGTGATAAAATCATTAAATTGTTATGCATGAACCAACAACTAGACGTGGTCAATCAAGCTTGTACATGTAAAGATACTTTGGAAGAGAATAGAAAACACTTTGGTAAGATTATGAATCCCTTCCAACTTAATCTCAATTAAATTTCAATGGTGTTTAAACTAAGTTTGAAGAGTATTATTGTGGAGAATATGACTGGCATAATATGCAATAAGTTTATGAAATCCATACTAATGTAAAACATATTCAACATCATAAATTTAAAGCATACCTACAATTTAAAATAAATTAACAATATCATTACATCGTCATAAATTATTGATACATATTTTTAATATCATGCTCCCCATCAATTACAATAATAATTAATTTAAATAACCTAACCCCACTCAAAAACAAGGTTAATGTCAAACTTAATCTGGAAAACGCATAAAATATCATGTGAAAACAATATGACAAAGTAGGTTTGAAAACACATATTAATTTAAAACAAACATGCAAAATCTTAACAAAGTGAAAGCTTCTCCAAGTTCTTTCGTACTCTGAAACATTTTACTATGAATGTCATTGTGTACAACAATAACCTCCACATTCCAATAAAAGGTATTTTCACACCTCCTTAAGTTTATATATTATGCACAACAATAGTCCACATTTGTATGAAAAACGTTGATGAATTATTTATATTATGCCCCCAAAACGAAAGAAAGAAAAAAAAAAAAAAACCAAAAAAAACCAAAAAAACACATGCAATAAACGCCACTTTTATTATACTTTAATCTTCAAATCGTTTCCCATTAAAAAAAAATAGAAAAAACAAACAAACAAAAGAACATGCAATAAATGCCACTTTTATTATATTTTAATCTACAAATCGTTTCCCATTGAGTGTCTCGAAGAATGTCATTGAAAGTGATGAAATTAATACATTAAATTTTATTTTACCATAAGTAACCTTTAATTAGTGTATCCCATAAAAGTAATTGGAAGTGATAGAAATAATTTTTTATTTTCATTGAATTATTTTAACTATCAGAATTATGAAGCTCTTAAATGTATAAGTAAAATAAAAATTATTTTAAATGAAAAATATTTTTCCTATCAAAAAAATTGTAGTTTAATTGGTTAAAATGATGGTTGTTTATATCCAAACATTAATGTATAATTCTTTCTAGATATTTGACATGGAAAGTGAAGTGGTTAAGATCAAAATCATGTCTTGGATGATTTTGATGGAATGGATACCCCTTATTCATAACTACGTAACCAAAGGAACTCACTAATTTGATTTAAATGTATACTTAACATTGTAAATCTATTATATATTCATTTCTAAAATATAAATAGAAATGTCGATAATCTATGTAATTCAATGATATATAATGCTAAACTTTAGTTTATCGAGCTATTTATTTGGTTACACTTACCAAACATACAAAAAGAAAAATGAGAGGGAGTGGGGGGTGAGGGCAAGGCAAGGGTTCGAATTGAGGGACACGAAGTTCAAAGTCAACCTCATTAAATTTAATGGATTTTGTCAAATATTAAATATTATATATATTATAATATTTAATTTTTAATAGTATAATATTTAATATTTTAATTTTGATGAGAAATTGCATACCATAAAAATACGTGACAATTATAAATTAAGAAGTATGTGCAATGCAAGAATGGGATGATTGACTAGGAACTGAGAGGTTATATGTTATATTTTTTGTGATTCTATACTCTACGAGTTTTCACAAAATTGTTTGGGATATATACAACATACCTAAAGATGTAAGAGGTTTTGGCTCTTTAATGTCATATTCCAAAGCATTGTTCATTGTGTCAAATGGATTATTTGTTGCCTTGAAGGAAATGAGCCTTGAAATTTATTTCTTCACCATTGCATTTCTCTCCTCAGTGGATTTTATCAAGGCAATGCTTCAAATAGGAAGACTTGGAAATTTTTTGGTTTCAGTATATTTTTATTACTTAGGTCGTGCTCAGGGCCCTCTCAAATCGTGGGTTCCTTTGTGGCTCTGAGTACATGAAAATCATGGGTGTTTCTTAAGCCTCATTTAATTTGGGATGAAAATGGTTTTAAATCTAAGCTCTCTCACTAAATTATCAATCCCTTTGGTGTCTCCAATTCTCTTGTACCATGGTTTCATATTTGTCATGGTCCTCTGGGTCAAAAGTCACATATTCTTTAACAAAGGGATAAAATTTATTTGAGAATTGTTTTGTAAACAATGCTATGATTGGCTCCCATGGGTTGTTTTCTTTGATAAATTCAAACTTAATCACAATGATCTTTTATCAATTGTCGAGATTCAAATATTTGTCTAAGAAAACCTCGACAAGATTAGAGTTCAATTACTTACTAGGTGCTGGACTAACTAAAAGTGACATGTTGAGACTCTTTTTCACCAATATAAACATTGCCTTGGTTAGTATTTTCTCTTTCTACAACACATTTCATTTTCACATCTCCTTTTAAGTGTGTCAAAAAGGTTATAGTTTAACTGGTGAGGATGATGGTTGGTTATATTTAATCACCAAGATACAAATATTTCTAGATACTTGATATGGTTAAGGTCAAGATTATGTCCTATGTGATTTTCACAATATGGATACCCCTTACTCGTGGTTACTTAGTCAAATGAGCTCATTGATTTAGATATATGCTTACTCAACATTGTCAACCTGCTATATATTTATTTCTGGAATATAGATAGAGATGCTGACATTCTATGTAATTAAGTGATTCCATGTAATACTTTCAGACATACAATCAAAATAAAATTAAATTACCTTTCAAGTTTATTCGCTAAATTTTAGTTTATCTAACTATCTACTTGGTCATGTTTATCAAACATGCAAGAAGAAAAATATGAAAAAAGGGCGACGAGGGGAGTTCAAAGTCAACATCATTAAATTTAATACATTATGTCAAATATTAAATGCTATATATTGTAATATTTAATTTTTAATATTGAAATAAATATCTAATATTGTAAATGTAACAAGAAATTACATACCAAGTTAATACGTGGTAACTATAAATTAAGAAGTACATGCAATGTAAGAGCAGGATGATTGCCTAGAAATCAAGAGGTTATGTTATAATGGAAAAAGTATAATATTTTTATGATGGAAAAAGTATTTGATTAACTTTTTTTAGTTTTATTTTAAATTAAATCAGTTACCTTATCTAAATCTATAATAGATATAATATTTTAGAATGTGATTCATACCAAAAAATAAAAAAATCTTTTTATCCATCTTATCAGCAACAGAACTTTTAGAACTTTATAGAATCACTATTAAGAGGTGTAGCAGCCCCTACCCTTGAAAATTCTATACAAAGCTTCACTCCCTCTGTCTCTACATTCCTTTTTTAACACAGGTTGCAATGGAAGCTACTCTGAAGCTTTATGATATCATATTCTCCTTGGCGAAGCCCATGGCTCTAAAGGCCACCATCTTACTCGACATTCTAGTCATCTTAACCACTTCTAAACAACCCCTCTCAGTGCCTCAAATCACCTCCCACATTTTCTCTTCCACTAGAAAATCCCCCAACTTAGATTACCTTGCCATAATTCTTAAATTCCTCTCTTCCCATGCCATATTCACCCAAACAATCGTCACCGACACAGACGCTGTCAAAATCCACAAATATGCATGTTGATTTTTAAGACAACCTGAGGAGGAGGAGACCATCTCCCCTCCCTATTCACCTTTAGGGTAGGATGTCTACATCTATTGTGCATGAGCTGACGTTGCTAAGGTGGAAGATGAACCACCGATCCACAAAATCAACTAGCGAGGAAACATGTCAATAGGGCGTATTCCACACCCTCCACCAAAAATGCCAAATCTCCCTAGCATAGAAACATTGGAAGAAGAGATGAGAGACACTCTCCTCATAGTTATGACACAAAACACACATAGAAGGGCCTTGGAACCCATGCTTACATAGATTATCCCAAGTGAGACAAAATTTTTGAGCAACTAACCACTTGGCGGATCTATCTCAACAGTTGGATCACTTGGCGGAGCTTGATAGGGCTATGTAATTCCCTTGCTTTGTACTCCTTGATTTAATAAATTTTTACCCCTCCTTTATGTTAAAATCCACAAATATGGCTTGACAAGTGTTTCAGAATTATTGGTGGGCAATGGAAAAGAAAAAAATCCTCGATGGCTCTTTTGTTGATGTAGACCAATAGGGATTTCATAGAACCATGACAACGTCTAAATGACAACATAATGATGGGTGAGTCTCCCTTTGAGAAAGGTCATGAGATGAGCATTTGAGAATATAAGATTGTGAATCCATACAAACTAAATCCCATTTAAATCTCAATGGTGTTTCGCCTAAATTAAGAAATTATTCTCGAAAGGAATACAAATGATATAATATACAATAATTCTATAAGACTCATATCAATTTAAAAATTATTCAACATCATAATCTAAAAACACATCTAAAAATTATATGAATTTAATAAAATCATTATCTCATCATAAAACTTCGATACACAATTTTTAACTTATTTTGATATCACACTCCCCACATATTACAATAATAATTACACCTAACTAATTAAAAGTCATTTATATTACCACACCCACTTCAAAAACAAGGTTAAAAAAAAACTACATAGTTTGAAAACATAGGATAACCTAATATAAACATATAAAATCCTAACAAAGTGAAAATTTCTCCAATTTCTTTAATGCTCTATAAATACATTTTAACCACTATAAATGTATTTAATAAATAACTCATTATGTATTATACACGTATTTAATAAATAACTCATTATCACTAGATTCCATATTTCAATGAAAAACGTTGATGAATTGTTTATATTATGCCCCATCAAGTGGTGCCAAATGATAATACTAAAAATATGACGTGGCCATAATAAAGCCCAAAAACGTTGATGAATTGTAAATGACATTACATACAAAAAAGAAACATCATGTCAATAATTTAACAACAAAACATTAAAAAAAAAAAACCAAAAAATAATAAAAAAGACTATTAAGTTAGATCACATAGACTATTAAGTTAGATCATATAGACAACAAAACATAGAAAGCACAAACGTTTGAATCGTCATCGACACATATGACGTTATAATCCACAAACACTAAGGGCATTAATTGCGACGTTATAATTAAAAAATTATTCAATTTCAATTTATGTAAAAATTATTTTTTTAATTTTATAAACTGAAAATATAAAATCTGTACCTCTTCGAATCTTCCGTGGAAATTTAAATTATCAATAAAACATATATTTTTAAAAAAACTATAAAATATATAAATATTTTTAAATAATTGTTAGTGGGGATGGGAATGGGAATGATAATTTTTCTTTTGATTTAAAAAAAATATAAAAAATATATATATATATAAATTATTTTATTTTATGTAGTTGGAGTTCAAAATTATAAATTAAATTAGGTAAATGAATATTTTTTTATTTGGTATATTTTTCTTTTTACTTAGTCTTTTAAAAAATGTTTCCTTTTTAAAAAAAACATGGGTAAAATTTTTCAAGGTTAAAATAAATTTAATTTCAATATTTTATTATATCTTAAATTTAAGTTAAGGTTTTTATATTTTTATCATTTGAATTTGTTTAGGATAGAATTGTCATTAACCATATTTGACCGGAGTTCATGTCCTCCGAATTACTTCTATACATGAAAACTTTTGAATTTTTTGAATTATTTTGAAATAGATATAGTGCATGTTTTTACTTCGTTTTATAGAATTGATGGACATAAACATTTTTTTTCTTTAAGTTTTTTGGCTTAGTTTGCCACAATCAAAACATAATGCAAAAGGAGAAAAGAATAAGTAGTTTGGTTTGGAAACTATAAATATGTTGCAACTAGATGTCCAACATGCCCAAATCAGATCCCTCATAATTCATGTGTAGTGTGAATAGAGAAATTGAGTAACCTTGGTATTCAACCTTCTCTACCATAACTGTAAAAATGCAACTACATGCACATTGGCTGAAGTCTTTTATTTGATAAAAGATGTGATTGAAGTCCTTGGGCACTGACAAATCAATATAGTGTTCTTAATATGCCTAGACTTGTAAATACATGTCTAACAATAGATTAGAAACTTCTTAGGAACCTCAATGATACTTATTATGGAACCTCAATGATACTTATTATGGAGTCTCTGGGACATTTCCTATTAAAATGCTCACAGATAATTTGAATATATAAGATTTTTATGTTTGAATTAAAAACCTATTGATATAAAAATCTAATAAATAAAAATAAAAACTATTAAAAAATGGATCCAAACATCGAAAGGACGTGACCAAAATAAAAAGATCCCAAAAAAATAAAGAAAATAGAAATAATAGGCCCACCATTTCCACCTAAGGTATAATATTTAGGATTGATGTTTGTGTCCAACAAGAGCAAACATACGTAAACATCAAGATAACAAAGAAAACATTTCCTATGGGCACAAAATGATCAAGATGTAATGATAAACAAAAGAAAAGATATGGGATTGCATAAACAAGGAGAGAGATAGAATCACGCAAACAAGTTCCAATAAGCTCCTAACTTATGGTGATGACCCATATGTACCAAAAGGTACTAAAATATTGTAATAACAAGTTTTATAACAAAATTAGGTGTCTATATAGTGTCCCTACTTTGATATACGTATGTGAGTTTTTCATGTGTGTGCCAAAGTAAAATGATATATAATTGAAGTGCATCAATTGACATACCAGAGAAAGAGGAGGATGATTTTTTCATGCATGCATCCATCCACACCTTTTCCATTTTAAAATTTGTAGTATACCTTTCAACAATGGCCATGTATATTCATTATGGTTATTTGAAATTTGACATTTACGATGAAATGTAGATCAACATATGTGTGAATGCCCCTGCTTTGTATGCAAACCAAATACTTTCTTAACTTGAAAAAATAATGACCACTATTTCAAATATTCCAATGTTCCCTCCTTCCCCCCAAATATGTGCTAGACATAACCACCACTTCTCTAGGAGTTTCTTGAACCTAACTCACTTCTTGATCATGAATGTAGATAATTTTAATCCAATTAGACCTACAAAAAAATTTATTAGTAGCAATTGAAAAATGTTTTTCCTAAAATTTGATTGGTAACCTAACTCAATATCATCTAAAAGATGTTTTGAAAATGCTTTGATATATGCCCCCCTTTTGAGGTGAGGGATTGAATTAATTTTATATGCAATCACTCATCTCATAATAATAGTGTTACATGCACTGTGTATAAAGAAGATTGTATTTAACCAATAATATTTGAAAATTGCATAAAATATATGTAACTATTATAAAATATTTCATGAAAAACCCATGGTAGGATAAATAAGAAGATGGTCATGCCCAAAGTGTCATGTTGTTTAGGAAATATAACATCGTGTAAATCCCAGTGCACGATATAATACTCTAGTGAGTATCAATGTCGTATCACATGTAGGAAAGATAACATCATATAAATATCAATTCCTAATATATTACTTTAATGGCTATCAATGTATAAAATATATCCTCATCTAAGGCTCAATTGGTGCAATGCATCCTCCAATGAGGATGTGGTGGTAAGGGGGTAGTAATAAAATACCCCACTAAGTGAAAAGTAGGATATATGGACAAGTGTATACATGACAATAATGTAATATAGAAAAATTCATTGCAAGGTCCATTAGTTAATGCCTCTTTCTATGAGGATGATAGTGGGTGAGACAACATGTCTTCATGTAACCATGTGGATGGCAATGAAAATATGTCCTCCAAATGCCCAAGGTAGTAAAATATATCAATATATATATATATATATATATATATATATATATATATATATATATATATATATATATATATATATATATATATATATATATATATATATATATATATATATATATCATGTATGGATTCTAATTATGTGTCTATGTATATGTAATAAAACATCATATTTGTATGAAAACATAATGTAAATACACTTGACACAAATGTGTGATAGGGTCTAAATTAGGAGATATGTTTTAATTTAGGGCTTATGGAGAAAATATGTGGGTATCATGCCATGATAGGAAGATACATGTGTATATATGGTCATTGAAGCTCATAGTAGAGGTGAGCATACTGATGGTAAGTCTACCATTGTCTACATATAATATAAAAAGTAATAACTCATAAAGAACTTGCAAACATCATAGCCCTATGAGAAATACGTAAGTCATGAATATCAATGTTTAAGATATATTCATGTGTATAGGAAGTATGAAACTCATAAGGTTACAAGATTTAAAATTTACACATGGAATATGTTCCTAGTTGTGTAGTACTACAAGGCACAGTATAGTAATTTGGCTCCATAAAATAACAGAGAATGATTGAGTCTCAACTAAAGATAATGTGTGGAATGCCCCAATGGGTAATAAGGGATGTATATAGATGTATGATCATGTACACCTATAATCTAAATGTAATTTTATATGTAAAACTATTGTGTTTCCCCTAAGTGAAAAGATATAGATAACAAGCTCAATGGTGAGAGGGACAAACAATGTGCCTCACGCAATGCTACAGTTGTACTAGATGTATAAAATAAGTTCAAGGAGATATGCGTCAATGTGTTTACCTTTGTAGTAAATAAATATATGTTTCATGTAGGTGGTGTGCCTCTAATAAGGCTAGGAGTAGCCATGAATCATGTTTGTAATAAAAAAAAATGGATGGTATGGTACAAAGGTATAATATGTATTCAAGTTTCAATCACAAGGAGTGAGATGTAAATTTAACAATAATGTATCATGTATATATCCATGTAAACAAACCAAATTTATATAATATCAAGATATATAAAACCCATGTAAAGTACATTTCTATCTAGTAAATAGAAAACTAAAAATATCTCACTATATAAATCCACTTGGGTAGAGATGTCCTACATCAATATGTGCATAACAACATATAAAATGTATATATTGCATATCATGTACTCAAACTATAGTATGAGAAGTATGTGAGGAAAACATGAATATAAAAATGTCTATCATAGGTTGATAAGCATGACATGCATCATATGACCAAGATAAAGGATATTATATATATATATATATATATATATATATATATATATATATATATATATATTCACCAAAATTTGATCCTATAGGTCAAAATTGGGCACCCCTATATAAAAATTTGATCTTTAGATATTTTAGGGTGAATATCATGTCATAGTGTGAGCTCAGATCTCTTCAATGTAATATGAATGTTATTAGCTTTGATCAATTTATTGTCTAGGTCCTTTTACCTTCTTTGAGTCATGCTAACAGGGCTAAACAGAGTTTAAAGAATTGTTTAAAAGTGTCAGATCTTGCATGCATAGCAATTGTAGAGGAATCTAATCACGTGGATTTATTCATCTTGGTTCAAGGTTCCTGTGTACTAATTATGAGGTCCTTCGCTAAAGCACAAGAAAAGTTGTTCATGTTCAAGGACTTGCTTTGAAGCATTTATGGACTTAGTCATTTGATCTCGGTCATTCAACTTCAAGTTTTCCTATTATGTACAAATTCCTTCGGAGGAGGTGTTCCACACAAAACTAGCAGCAAATGTACAAGTGTTCTTTCTTTTGGAGTTTTTCTTTTCAATTTTTTGTTCAAGTGTTAGAAATTGTCTTTGACATTTTATCTAAAATAATTTCCACGAAGGATATATTTTCTAGGTTAGGGGTCAAAAGTCTTTCAAGAGAATTATCCGCATAATTTGTCTAAAAGAATTGTTCAAATGTAAAAGTTCTAAAAGGTGCATCCCAATCTTTCTGAAGGGTACTTTGAAGCAAGGTGCCCTATTCAAAATTTTAATGGATTGTTTTTCTTTTAGGAAGTGAACCAAATAAAAAAGCCAAAAAGTACATTTCAAAAAATCTAAAGCATATTTTCATTTTGGAAGGTTCATTTGAAAGAAATTTGAAGAGTCATTTCCACACGTTGAAGGGGCACTTGAAACATTTTCGAAGGGCACTTCAATCTTTTTGAAGGGTTTTTTAAAATTGATGAAGGGTCATTTCAGAGTTTTGAAGGTCCACTTCAAGAAACCTGAAGGAGCATTTCAAAGAACCAAATGGTCCATTTTCAAAATTTAAAAGGTCATTCGATAGCCCAAGGAAATCAGTATGAAAAAAGGAGCTAAAGGAATTTGTTCAGGAAAATTATCCACAAAATGGTTAAAACCAAAAAGCCCGAAGGGTTTCTTTTAGGAAAAGTGGCTAAGACAAATCTTTTGGAAGGACACCTTTGAAGATAAGTGCCTCAAATAATTTCCCAAAAATATATCTTGCAAGAAAAAATGTCCCATGTAGAGGTCCCAAAAAGGCACTTTTCATGATTCAGAGGGCACTTTTCATAGTTAAAGAGCACTTGACAAAGTTCCAAAAGAATCTTAAGTCTGAAGAAAGTGTTTTGAATGAATAAGGAAAGTGAAGGCCTCATAAAAGTCAATTTCAAACTATTAAAAATAGGCATTGATGTGAAGATACTTGGTGGGAACATGAGAGAAAACATGGAGGTAAAAAATGGTTGAATCCCGAGCATCTAGGGCAGACAAAGTAAGAAAAATGGATAGGTTGACGGTTTGAGTCATTGATGGTAGCTAACCAAATCAAATAGCTTCCATGAAATGAACAAACATAGGTGTCCAAAAGATGGCTAGTATTTCGAAAAAACATTTTTTCTCACCATAAGTCCCATTTTCCTTAGCAATCCTATGTGTTGGATCCTCTATTTTTAGTTTCAAATGATCATAGATAATTTTTGATAGAAACCATTTCCTATGTCAATTCTGAAGGTCTTATGCCACTTTTCACCATTCTTATGACTAGTTTCAAATAAATAGACCTCCTGACATGGCATAGCTCACTCCACCTCTCTTCCACATGCAATTGTAACTAATTTTCACATATGGACACATGTCCAAGTGACTCTTGAACTTCTTTTCCTTGACCTCCCTCTCAAAAGCTATATATATGCATTCTTTTAGCTTGTTTTAGTAGCCTCCACTGGTCATTGGGAAAAATCTCACCAAATTTGTAATTGAATAACTCTTGAAGAAATATGCAAGTGTTTTTGCCACTGATATGTTGTAATATTGAGTAATGACTGGAATCTTGTTTGTCTAGTCTAGTGAAAGATTGCCTTTTCTAGCTTGTATTCTTGATGGTCAACCAATTTTCAAAAAGGATATTGTTCTAGATATTTGATCATATTCTTTTATAAGTGTAGAGATATCCTAGAAGTGTTCCATGATTGTATCCCTCTTTAGAATCATTCATTCACTTCCCAAGAATTGTATACCTTCTTGAATCTAGCATATGAAACATTGATGTAGCAATGATTCCTAATTTGTGAGTCTTGTGTGAGAAACACCTTGTTTGTCTTTAAGTAGTGATTTCAATCAATTGAGAGGAAATTATACATTGGTGCATCGCCCTTTAATTTTTTTGGTTATTTCTCTTAATCTATTTTCATATCCAAATTGTTATGTTAGAGAGAGAGCTTAAAAGGTGCATCAAGGGGAGCTAGCCCCTTATCTAGATATTCATTTCTTAATATTTTCACCCATATAAAGAGAAATGTCTCCATGGTACCACTTATATGAGGATATTTAGGTGTCTCCTCAAGGGTGAGAATCCAAGTGACAACAATTTTTTGCATGCTTGATGGGACTTTAAGTCCTAAAATATTGTTCAAGACTGGTGCTGGTCTTGGCATAGCTGAAGATAAAAAAATCATATACATTCAGTACCTAGAAACTTCATTGAATAATTCAAGTCTTTGTTTCATGATTAGTCATTATTTCCATGCCAAAGGTAACCACTAGGTTGTTTGCTAAAGATACACCTTTTGAGTTTGTGCAACTACCTCCATATTCCACCAAAAGGTATAGATTTGTAAGCACTCATTCTTATAAAAGGGATTTTATGTTTAAAACTTCTAATATTTTGTGGTACATTCCATTCCTAACATCCATAGTGATCATTAAAATATGGATAGAATATAAATTTTTGTGCCTTTCACTAGGGCATCTCCCTTACATCTTGTTTAATATGATCAAAGTCTAGGTTCAACCCTCAATAGTGTTCCATCTTTTAGTGGGGATGGTCTTATTACTTCCATTGAGCACATTAGGAATATATAAAGTTTTTTTAATATTCACAACATCACCTAAGAAAATGTAGCTATTAGGTTGCTAGCCTTGTCTTTCAAAGGAAACATTTTGGATTGGTATGGGACTCTACCTGTAAATTCTATTGGCTCATGGGATGAGTTGGGGGATCTATTGACTAATAGGTTTGGGGAAAAGACTGATCACCTATCCAGATATAATCAATTGACCACAATCAAGAGGGTGCCTCATGAATTCATGCAATATTTTAATACTAGGTTCCAAAAAATATGGGATAGGATCTCAACCCTTGTGAGACCTACCCCAAACTATGCATTTTTGTATTAGCTAAAGGAATTAAATAGTGACATTGCCATGATGATTCAATATATGAGTGGAAAAACATTGCCTACTTCATATGACATATCCATAAATTCTAATAATTTCCTTATCCAAGTAGGAAAAATATCCCCTAGACCTCCAATGCCTCTATTCTCTGATTTGCATTCTCCTAGTCAAGGTGCATTGCCCACTTTAGCTCCTTTGCCTAACCAAGAAAATTCTTCCATTACTCCTTCAAATGAAATCCAAGAAGTAAAAATTTTTCTTAAAAGTTTTACAAATTAGTTAGTTTCTCTCAAAATACAACAAGCTCCAAGTTATAGGCCATACTAAACATATAATCAGTTTGGGCAAACAAGTAGACCTCCTTTCCATAACAATGAACAAGGACAAGGCCAAATCACCCGTGTCAAGCCTTATCATAGATATAATCCTAATGATCCCTCATCCTACAAATCCCTTGTCCCCACTCAAAAAAAATGGTCAATGAACAACCCTAGTATCCATATTTCGAACATGGTCAAGAACAAGTGACTTATGTAAATGAAAGGCACAATCATGGCATGGCAATGCAAGGCAGCCAATCTTTCCAAGCTTAAAATTTCGAAGGATGCATGCAAGGTGGGGTATAAAATTGATAACCCAAGACTGATTATAACCTCATAAATCATTTTGAGGGTGAGTTCTGTGCCATTAATTTTTTGGTAAATATAAGCAATCCGAATACTAGTGTTGCCTTTAATACTAGGTTTAAAAAGAGGGCTATTGATGAAGCTCAAGGAGATAATCAAGGACCTGCCATGAATCCTACATCATATCCTATGGTAATTTTTTCTAATACATCTCCTAAACATTAATAAAATTAGAGGATTCCAAATTTTATGCCATCTTCTACAACTCTACCTCCACAAGCTACATCACAAGGTGCCAATGTTCATAAAGAGAACCCCAAGGTGAGTAATCCTTCCATCAATGTGGTGGACTAGATGAAAAAGATTCATATGAAAATATCATTGTGTGATTATCTAATGTTATGATGGTAGAAATATATACTTCAAAAGGAATTGCATGGATTGGGTAAACAAGCTGACCCATCTAGAAATGACAATGTGGTTTTGGTGAATGGAACTCAATTTATAGATGGTCAAGTGAAGAACTATGAGAAGACTCCTCATTTTTACCTATCTATAATTATTTATTATTTATTATTTCATAATTTTATTATAGGTAGTGGAGCAAGCACATCATTTATGCCCAAATGTATAACAAATAAGCTAGGCCTCAAGTATGAGCCAATGACTAAAGGAGTTTTGCAATTGGATGGATCACCAACCAAGACTTTGGGGGTGGTTAAAAGTTTGAATTTGATCCTTCATTCTTATCCCACTTTTTAAATTATTCATTATGTGGTGGTGTCATATTTACCTCCCTATTTTTCTCTTTGTTTGTCAAGAGACTTTACATCTAAGATAGGTGGATATTTACTAGCGAATTGGTCATACATAGTGTTTAGGATAAAGTATGGCACTAAAGTGAAGATTGAGTCAGAACCTATTCATATAGATCACTTGTAATATTACTCACATAAGGTAGAAAATGTTAATTATGCTATCATTGATGAAGAAGAACTTCAGATTGAGCAATCTCCATCATCTTCCTTTGAGGGAGTTTTTGATTTGTTCCTAGATGAGCGGGGAGATGAGGACTATGAACATGATCCTTACAAGTTTATTGAAGAATATAGTATTAGAGTATATTATATGCATGGAAATAACTCTTTCACACATAATTTGATGAATTCAAGTGAATATGTGAATGACTCATGGCAGCTCTTCTTTGATGAGTCTAGAAGCAAGATTGCAGCAGGTGGTGGAGCAATGTTGGTTTCACCTTCAAAAGAAAGGTATTTTTAATCCTTTAGATTCCAATTTTATTACACTTGTAAAGTATCAAAATATGAAGCCCTTATTCATGGTCTTGAATGGGATAGAAAAAGAGGTGTTAAAAAACTGTAAGTGTTTTGTGTTAGCAAACTTGTTGTCAATCAAGTTAAAGGGAAGAATTTGACAAAAAACTCTTTGCTTAAGTCCTATAATCATAGAGTTTGGGATATTGTGGAATATTTCAAAGTTTTCAACATCACTTATATTTCAATTTAAGATAACAAGCATGCTAATAGGTTGGTATCAAATGGAGCTCAATTTGATGTTCCAAAAGGGATAAAAGAAGACAAGAACCAACCTCATCTAAAAGTGATTGTAAGGCCCTCCATAATAGATAATGTCAATAATTGGCAAGTGTTTGATAGGGATCATAAAATAGTACTTTTTCTACAAGAAGATGCTAAGTTTTCTTCCAAAAATCAGTCTCAACTATAAAAATAATATGGAGGGCAGATTGTGTAATTGAAGTATAATAAACTCCCTAAAGGCCTAGTCACTCTTGAGAGCATATTCAATGATGATGACCAGCTGAAGAAAGAGAAGGTAAGGATATATACCAAATAGGAAAATTATTAGAAAGTTTAGATCTTCAAATATAAATTTCTTGGACTTGGGAAGGTATGTACTAGCAAAGAGAAGCATGCTTTCATTGAGTTATGCAAATAATTTTTTGATGTCTTTGCATGGGAGTATAGTGATTTAAATTTTTTTGATCCAAATCTAGCTCAACATACTATATAGTTAGATGAGAATGCTAAGCCTATTAAGTAAAGACAAAGGCCAATTGATCCCAAGATTGAGCCTCTCATGAGGAAAGAACTCACTAGATTGATTAAGTCCAAAATCATCTTTCCCATTAAGCATTCATCTTGGTTGGTAAACCTAGTTCCTATTAGGAAAAATAATGGAGAGATAACATTTTGTGTTGATTTTAGGGACTTTAATAGATTGTATTTGAAGGATCATTACCCACTCCCTTCCATGGAACAAATCTTGTATGTTGTGGCTAGTAGTGAAAGGTTTTCTCTCTTTGATGGGTATTTTGGGTATAATCAGATTTTGGTGAAGGAAAGTGACCAATATAAGATAGAATTTAATAATAAATGGGGTACATATGATTATATTAAAGTTCCTTTTGGGTTATCTAATGTTGGATCTACTTTTCAAAGTGCAATGGATATGTTTTTTCAAGGATTAATCAATGACATTGTATTTGTATATCTTGATGATGTGAAAATTTTATCCAAGGAAGCAAAAGATCATTTGAAGCACCTAAGGTAGGATTTTGAGAGCTGTAGAGAGTTTTGGAACTCTCTAAATCCAAATAAGTGTGTGTTTTTTGTAATAAAAGCAAAATACTAGGACATATTATTTCCAGGAAAGGTTTGTCCATTGATCTGGAAAAGGTGAATGTCATCTATCTTTGCCTAAACATAAGAAGGGTCTACAAAGTTTCTTTAGTAAGATAAATTTAATTAGGATGTTTATTCATAACTTTGATAATTTGGTTAAACCTCTAAAATCTATGCTAAAGAAGGATGAGATATTCACCTAGACAAGAAGGAAAAAAAGTTTTGAAGAGATCAAGCAAGCCATTGCCAAAGCTCCTACTCTTGCAAGTCCAAAATTTTCAAAGGAATTTAATTTGTACACTTTTGGGAATGAAGAATGGATTTATGCCATGCTTACCCAAGTAAATGATGAGAATATGGAACAACCTATTGCTTTTTTTCAGTCAAGGTTTAGAAGGCTATGAAACAAGATATACATATGTTGAGAAATAAGTGCTTTCAGTCATAAGGAGTTTAAATAAGTTTAGGCATATGTTGTATAATAATAACATTCACATTTTTGTGCCTCATCCTAGTGTGAAATACTTTATATTGAATAGAGACATAAATGAAAAGAGGGAAGGATGGATCACAAGGGTGATGGAATATGATGTGGAGATTAAAACTACTAGGTTAAGGAAAGGAAAAAGGATTGTGTGAATGTCTCGCTTCAGAATTGAAAGATTAAAAAGAAGTTGTTTTGGTAGTTCATGATGAATCTGTGACAAATGCACCTTAATCTATGAGAATTTGGACACAAGACATGATCCATTTCCATCAAACCGATGAGTGTCCATAATGTCTCGATAAGGCCAAGAAAAGGTTATTTAGGCTAAAATCCATTCCTTATGTACTTGTTGATGGAGTGCTATTTAGGAAGTATATTTTAGGTGTACTCTTAAGGTATATTCATCTAATCATATTGATAAGGTAATGTTTGAGTTCCATGATGGAACAACTAGTGGTCATATTGCTCCTAGAACCACAACTGCAAGGATAATGAGAGCTGGATACTTTTGGCCTAGCCTATTCAAGGACACTCATGAGTGAGTAATAAAATGCCAAAAGTGTGATATTTTTTATGGAAAACAAAATCTTGATACCTTACCTTTTCATCCAATCCAAGTTGAGCAACCCTTCATGCAATGGGGGATGGACTTTATAGGCCTAATCAATCCTCCTTTTAGTGCTAGTAACAAGTGGGTGTTAATCGCCACTAATTAATTTAGAATATGGGTGGAAGATGTAGATATTAAGGAGTGAAAGTTCAATCCTCAACTTCTATGAATGTATAATAACAAGGTTTGGATCTCCTTCAACCATAATCTCAGATAATGTCTTGGCTTTCCTAGGAACAAGAACAAGTGAATGGGCTTTAAAGCATGGTATCTATCTTAGTACCTCCTCTAACTACTATCCCTATGGGAATGGACTAGCTGAGTCCACAAAAAAGAATCTGATACATATCATAAAGAGAACAATGGAGGAAAATCAAAGGACTTGGCATACCAAGTTGAAGACAACCCTTTGGGTTGATAGAATCACCCCAGAGAGAGCAATTGAACACTCACCATATACACTTGTCTGTGGAAGAGAAGATAGATTTCTTATCTCACTTGAGTTACTAGATTTAGATTTACCTATCAACTGTAATTGATGGATAATGATAGCATGGAAGTCTAGTTATGTGAGTTGATGGAGCTTAAGGAGACAAGAAATCAAGTTATGCACACTATGACAACTCATCAAGAGGAAACAAAAAATTATTTTGACAAGAAATCCATGCCAAGGAGCTTTAAATAAGGAGACATTATCTTAAAATGGGATGAAGATAGGGCCAAACCTGGAAAACACACAAATTTTGATGCTTTGTGGAGTGGCCCATATGTGATCACATAATGCAAATAACACAATGCTTTCCAAATCTTAAAGTTAGATGGAGAGGAGCTACATATCCCATTAAATGGGATATATCTAAAACATTGTTAATAAGGTTCTCATTTTCCTTTCTACATAGTTTATTACTTTTTTTGTGTTTCCTAGGTGCTTATGCACAACTGTGAGTTTCTCTTTGTCTTGTTTATGTTATTTTATGTGGTCTTATTGTTGCTAGTTGGTGTGTTTGATTTGTGTTTTATTGTGGCATGACCTTGTTATTCATCTTCAAGTATATATTGAATTTATGCCCAATGGACTATTAAGGCTACCGATCTGGTCAGTATAGCAGGTATACTACCCTTGTGATTCACCAATTTGTTGACAAAATTTTGATCATGTAGGTCAAAATTGGGCACCCCTTTATAAAAATTTAATCTTTAGATCTTTTAGGGGTGAATATCATGTCATAGTGCAAGCTAAGATCTCTTCAATGTAATATGAATGCTATTAGTTTTGATTAGTTTATTGTCTAGTTACTTTTACCTTCTTTGAGTCATGCTAACAGGTATAAATAGAGTTTAAAGAATAGTTTCAAAGTGCTAGATATTGCATGCATAACAGCTGTAGAGGAAGCTGATCATCTAAATTTGTTCATCTTGGTTCAAGGTTTCTGTGTACTTAGTCAAAGATCCTTCACCAAAGAAAAATAAAATTTGTTCATGTAAAAAGACTTGATTCACAGCATTTCTCAACTTAGTCATTAAAGCTCAGTCATTCAACTTTGGGTTTTCCTATTATGTATAAATTCCTTCGGAGGAGGTGTTCCACACAAAACCTATGGAAAATGTACAAGTATTATTCCTTTTGGAGTTTTTGTTTTTAGGTTTTTTGTTCAAGTGTTGGAAATTGTTTCAGACATTTTGTCCAAAATAATTTCTTTGAAGGATATCCTTTTTGTCCTAGGGGTTAGAAGTCTTTTGGGAAAATTGCCCATGCAATTTGTCCAAAAGAATTGTTCAAATGCAAAATTTCTGAAAGGTGCATCCCAATATTTTTGAAGGGTAATTTTGAGTCAAGGTGCCCTATTCAAAAGTCTGAAGGATTGTTTTTATTTTAAGAAGTGAACCAAATAGAAAATCCAAAAAGTACATTTCAAAAAACCTGAACGGTATTTTCCTTTTAAAAGGTTCGTTTGCAAATACTTTGAAGAGTCATTTCCAAAATCTGAAGGGGCACTTGCAACTTTTTCAAAGGGCACTTCAATCTTTTTGAAGGGTTTTTTTTTTAAATACCAAAGGGTCAATTCATAGTTTCAAAGGTCCACTTCAAGAAACCTGAAGGAACATTTGAAAGAACCAAACGGTCCTTTTTCAAAAGTTGAAAGGTCATTTTGTATCCCAAATAAATTAATGTGGAAAAAGGATCCAAAGGAATTTGTTCAAGAAAATTATCCCCAAACATAGTTAAAATCAAAAATATCAAAGGATTTCTTTTGGGAAAAGTGGTCGAGACAAATATTTTTGAAGGAAACCTTTGAATCCAAGTGCCCCAAATAATTTCCACAAAAGATATCTTGCAAGCAAAAGTGTCCCATACAAAGGTCCTGAAAGGGAACTTTTAATGATTTGAAGGGCTCTTTCCATAGTTAAATAGCACTTGATAAATGTCCAAAAGAAGATTAAGTCTGAGGAAAGTGTTCCAAATGAATAGGTAAGGCAAAGGGCCCATAAACATCAATTTCAAACTAAAAAAATAGTCATTGATGTCAAAATATTGGTGGGAACATGAGAGAAAATGTGGAGGTAATAAATAGTTGAATATTGAGCATCTGGTGTAGACAAAGCAAGAAAAATGGATAGTTGATGGTTCGAGTCATTATTGGTAGCTGACCAAATCAAAGAGCTTCCAAAATATAAAAAAACATAGGTTTCTAAAGGATGGATAGAAATTAGGAAAAACATTTTCTAAATTTTTCCATAAGTATCATTTCCTTCAGCAGTGTTATGTGTTGGCTCCTCTATTTTTAGTTTCAAATGCTCATAGATAAGTTTCGATAGAAACTGTTTCCTGTGTCAATTATAAAGGTCTTATGCCACTATTCACCATTCTTATGACTGGTTTCGAATAAGTAGACCTCTTGACTTGTTATAGCTTGCCTCACCTCTCTTCCTCATGCAATTGTAACTAATTTTCACATATGAGCAGTGTCAAAATGACTCTTGAACTTCATTTTCTTGACCTCTCTCTCAAAATCTATATATATGCATTCTTTTGGCTTGTTTTAGAAAACTCCATTGTGTATTGGGAAAAATCTAGCTAGATTTATACTTGAAGAATTCTCGAAGAAATATACAATTATTGTTACCAATCATATGCTGTAATATTGAGTAATGACTTGAATCTTGTTGGCCTAGTCTAGTGAAACATTGTCTTTTCTATCTTGTACTCTTGATGGTCTAACAATTTGTAGAAAGGAGATTGTTTTAGTTCTTTGCTAGTATTCTTTTCTAAGTGTAGAGATATCTTAGAGGTGGTCCATGATTTTATCCCTCTTTGAAATCATTCATTCCCTTTCCAAGAATCGTATAACTTCTTGAATCTAGCATATGAAACATTGATGTAGCAATGAATCCTAAGTTGTGAGTCTTGTGTGAGAAACAACTTATTTGCCTTTAAGTAGTGGTTTCAGTCAATTGAGAGGAAATTATACATTGGTGCATCACCCTTTCATTGTTTTAGTTATTTATCTTAATCCCTTTTCATATCCAAATTGTTAAGTTAGAGAGAGAGCTTTAAAGGTGCATCAAGGGGAGCTAGCCCCTTATCTAGAGATTCATTTCTCAATATTGTCACCCACAACAAGAGAAATGTCTCCATGGTGCCACTTGGATGACGAGATTTAGGCATATCCTCATGGCTGCAAATCCAAGTGACAATTATATATATATATATATATATATATATATATATATATATATATATATATATATATAATTTTTAATTTTATAATTTATAGTGAGAGAAGAAAATAATACATAATAGGGAATTTATAAAATGATACAATAATCATTTATCAATGAAGCACTAGATAGAGGTGACCATGAATAGTGTAAGAGAGTGCTCAAGGAAGAATGTCATAGTCATGAATAGTCAGACATGATATTATAAGTGTCAAAAGTAGTATACAATAGGGAGGAGATCCCATATCATCAAGCGTGATAGTTTCCATGGAGAGGGAGCTAAAAATCCAATATCATTTCTAAGTATGTATCTTAGTCTATATATTATATGTAGTGGAAATATTAACATAAATTAACAATCTCAAGTAGTAGATGATTAATTATAAGAAGTTATAAACACGTGTTAAAATAAAAATATAAAAT